>OY728157.1:18267921-18589921 GCA_963277665.1 Viscum album | reverse complement strand
GGTGATATAGAGTTTTATGAATGTTAAATTTGTATGAGATCAATATGGATAATGGATAAGAACTTGAGTGATATTTTTTTGCAGATATCACTTCTTCTTTGAAGGGTAAGAGTGAGTGTTGGTATGGAATTTCAAGAAAAGTCTTAACATGTGAAATCAACTATACATTGGTTATATGTGACTCCTATTTTTTTTGTAGAGTATTAGAGTGGACAACCCACCCCCTTGACATCCCACATCCCCCACACCCTGCAGCCCCCCTACCCCCTAAAACCCCCTGGAAATCCCCCCATCCCACCTAAATAGCCCCCACCTGGATAGCCCCCATCCCCCATGAACAACCCAAACCCCTCCCCCACCTGGACAACCCACCCACCCCCTTGGATATCCTACCCATTTGGACATCCCACACCCCCTTCCCCCTGATATCCCACCCCCTCCCTGAACAACCCCCTCCCCCACACCCCTACAGCTCCCTAGACAACCCACCCCCACCTGTACATCCCCCCACCTAGAAAACCCCCACCCCCACCTGGACAACCCCCCACTTGGACAACCCCCACCCCACCTGGATAACCCCCCACACCCACACCTGGACAACCCACCACCCCCACCTGGACAACCCACCACCCGTACCCCCACCTGGACATCCCACCCCCTCCTTAGATAGTCCACACCCCCTCCCCCACCTGAAAAACCCACCCACCCCCTTGTACAGTCCACACCCCCTCCCCCACCTGGACATCCCACCCCCACCCCCTTGGACAACCCACCCTGAACCCCCCTTGACAACCCACACCCCTCCTTGGACAACCCACACCCTCCCCCACACTCCTGTAGCCCCCTACCCCCCTGCAGCCCCTACCCCCTGGACAACCCACCCCCACCTGGAACCCCCCCACCTGGAAAACCCCCACCCCCTACATCCCCTCTTAGGGTAAATTTATTTAAAACCATTTTATTAATTAAGAAAGGAAAACAATCATGCATTATCCATTTCATTCAAAACAACCCATTCAATTTATCAAAACATGAAAAATTCAATTTATAAGGCTATATGGGTCACTTAGGAAATGTCATCAGGGAAATGGGAAATCACATACATGGTTAATTCCAATTTTAAAACTAGGCCAAGAACTTAGGAGGTGGGGTGGTGTCCACAAGGTGCGGTGGTGTCTAGGGGGGGTTGTCTGGGGGGGGTGTCCAAGGGGGTGGAGGTTATCCAGGGGAGCGGGGGGTGTCCAGGTGGTGGGGGGTGTCTAGGGGGGTGGTGGTGGTGGTGGGGGACTGTCCAAGGGGGGTGGGGGTGTCTAGGGGGGTGGGTGGGGGTGTCCAGGGGTGGGGGGGGGGGGGTGTCCAAGGGGGTGGGGGTGTCCAGGGGGTGGGGGGCTATCCAATGGGGGGGGGGGTGTCCAGGGGGGGCTATCCAGGGGGGTGAGGGTGTTCAGGGGTGGAAATACCCATATAATACCATAAAAATTACCTATACCCAATCCAACCAAAATCACAATTCCAATCCATCACCCAACCAATAACCAATTCATCCTCAATATCACTACCCTTACCATTATTCCTTGAACAAAAACTATAAATACAAAATCAAAATCCAATTTTCAACTAAAGTAAAGTCCATAGAAACTACCATATCACCCCACTAAAAAAATGGAAAACCACCTACACCACTACCCCAACCATCCCCAATCCCTTCACATGGACCATCCTTATATCCATTACCCACCTCGAGACCATATGACTAAAAAAACTTTATCATCTTTGAAGTTTACAACAAAAAATAGAAAACAAATCAAAGTGTTTGGTATTCCATGCCACAGACCGCACGGAACTCAGATTTAGGCCAAAGAAAAATAGAAAAAATAGATGCAAAACATTAAAACTAAGGTAGAACTTACTAATTTGAAGTGTATAAATAAAAAATTTCTTGATTGAAGATGTATCTATCAGGTGAAAGGAGTTTCATAGCCTAGGGTAAAGAGAGACCTTTGGGAGCTTCGGATTAGGGCACCTATAATTGGGCATACTGGGAGCTAGGCTGTTGTGTATTTGGGGGAAATATTTCCCAATAGTTTTTAAAAACCTTTGGGAAATCTACTCTTTACCAACGGTTTTAAAAAACCGTTGGTATACATAAATATTTCCCAACAGTTTACTCAAACTGTTGGGAAAGATTGATTATAAAAACAAAATGTCAATGGTTTGAATAAACCGTTGGGAAATGTTGCTGTTTTTACAGTATACCAACAGTTTCTTCAAAACGTTGGTATAAAACCATTTAGAAAACCTCTATTTATAGTAGTGTGATATCAATGTGAATCATAAAATACAACTGATACATAAGGGTTATTCTCTGGATACACAAGGCTCTTGCCTTAATACATAAGATTCCTGTCTTTTCTATGGAAGTGCAAAAATCTTACGTAAGCTGTTTATCATAAGTGGTGATAAGATTATGAGTCATAATGTACGATTGATTTTACTTAAACAATTTAAGCACTATAGCCTTATATATCATATTCTATGACTCCACCTATGTCGTTAGATATAATTTGAGGAGAAAATGGGTTTTCTGAAAATTCAATTATGAATTGAATTATATAATTTATAAATTGATTAAAAATCATAATAAAAGATATTTTGGGAAGTTTATTAATTTATAAAAGCATTTATAAATTAATTAATTATAAGTTTTAAATATAAATTAATTAAATTTTTATTAAATGATTTATTAATAAATATCCCATAATATTAAGTGTTAATATCAAAATACCTTTTAAATTATATATCATGACTTATAATTTATAAAGGGTTTATAAATTACAAAAATAAAGAAAAATATAAAGTTTATGTTTATAATTATGATTTTTCATAATGTTTAATTTGAATCATTCAAATTAAAAACTCCTTATTTGGGAATTATTTATAACTTATCAAAATAAATTTTTTTAAACAATTTTGGACTAAAGGTTTAAATAATGTTAAAGTTATGATATTTATATTGTGTAAAATGTTTACATAATAGAAATTGAAATATAAAATGCTTATATTTCATAAAATATTATATATATGAAGTAAATTACATATAATTAATAATATGAAAGAGTTTATATCAGGGAATATATATATATACACATAATGTTTATATTTATTTAATTATGGAATTTATATATTTAATTATAAAGAGTTTATAATTATTTATTTATAAAGAGTTTAAATAATGTTAAAGTTATGATATTTAGATTGTGTAAAATGTTTACATAATAGAAATTGAAATATAAAATGCTTATATTTCATAAAATATTATATATATGAAGTAAATTACATATAATTAATAATATGAAAGAGTTTATATTAGAGAATATATATATATATAATGTATATATTTATTTAATTATAGAATGTGCATAGTTAATTATAAAGAGTTTTTAATTATTTATTTATGAATAGTTCATAAATGACTATCTCGTGTTTAAATTCATGAATTTTATATTTATTTATTATTACCTATTTAAATCATTGATATAATTTTTATATTGTTAATTTTTGTGTATTATTTAGTTAAATTTTTAAACTTCATCTAAAATTATCATACATGCATATAAAGAGTTATAAGCTAGGTATAATAATGGATTTAGTTTTCTTCTACCTTGACTTTATCTTGTATTGAGTTATGAGATTGAATTAAGTAATAAATTATGATTTATAAATATTAGGTGTTATAATTATAATAGGATTAAGACCTCTCTTGAGTATAGTATCTCTGGGTAGATGGAATTTGGGTTTGACTTCCCACAGGCTTGGCGGCTTATGCCTTATTCTAGAAAAGTGGGGGTTGATTATATATGGATCTACACTAACTCATGTGTGGATTATTGATTTCATATAATTCTAAACCTTTACATGAAATTGTTTCATGTACCTTATGAATAAGATTTATTTGTGTATGTGTGAATATAATTATATTTTGATTTGGGTTAGTAACACAAGCTGTGAGTGGTGTAAAGAGTTGCACATAAATATGGTTTAAACATATTGATTTGGTGGAAGGAATATGATTCCAAACTACATCATTATAATTATTCATACATGTAAATGGAATAAAATGAGATAAATTGGTGAGAATAAACCCCTTTTAAAAAATACTAATTGTTAGGTTCTTTCCAAAGAAAAAACATTTCAATACCTCAATCATTCAACCAGGTAGGTTTTTCCAAAGTAGGATGCCCATGGATTATATTGTGTAAGGCATGGTGGAAATAGATAACCCTAATATTTAGGTACCCAAATCCCACTGTGATCTTTGGGTTTCACTTAGAGGATAAACCCTTAATAATTATACTATAGGAATAAAGTTTAAATTAAATCTATATAATGGATTTTGGAAAAGGGTTATCCACTCAACTATCCAAGAGTAATAAAAAATATGATTAGGATGATTCTCTACCTAAATAACTAATTTGTGAGAGAAATGAAAATGTAGGATCATTTTATAATGAAATGTGGATCTTATATCACTAATGGATATGATGAGTTTAAAAGGTTTTATCATTTTAGTGGGAGAATATTTAATAAAATTCCTTATTAAATGAATATAAAACATGATACTCATCTGATAAAAGATTCTATTGTAGATAATGGAATCATCATCTTAGACATTGAACTTGATATCTATACTGGGTAAGAAAAAACTTAACATTTGTAATTTTATTGACTTGAATCGAAACTTAAGAATAGTTGTTAAGTAAGAAGGAAAATTCTTTGTGTTGGATAAACCCCTTCCTAAGAAAATGACTAGTGAATCTATGTAATAAATGAATATTTATTCCTATGAAAAAAATATAAAGTATTCACTATAATTCTCTATTATCATGCCTGTGACCAAGGAATCCAAGTTTTAAAAGCATAATGGGACCATGGATGATTAAAAAATGATAGAAAACTTGAAAAGGATCTATTAGGAAAAAGTAAGTCATGAGAGGTATGAGGCATCAAAGGATTTATTTTGGTACAAGATAACAAAAGGAACATTGGTCTCAACTCATGAACTCAATATAATTATGTACATGAATGACTTAAAGATATTGGGTTCACCTATTAGGCTTGATATTTACATAGAATTCATTCTACAATCATTATTGATAAGGGTTTGAAAGTTCATTGTGAACTATAACATAAATGAGTTCAAAAAAAGTTTACATGATTTCCTTAATATGTTGAGGACCATTGAACAAGACATGGGAGTTCCTGACTGAAGTGACATATTAATAGTGTAGAAGGATAATGGTAAAATTTTTGGCCAAAAAGACAAGAAAATAGATCATGTAGAGATCACAATGCTAACTAAACTAAAGAAAATAAAGGAAGTGTGGTGCTTTAATTTTGTAAAACCTTTCCATTGGAGAAGTAATTTTCCAAAATACTTGAAGGGTTTCAAGAAATCTCATGGATATTACAACTCTATTATTAATGTTAAAAAATTGTATTCATCTATTATTAAGGGTATATGAAACCAACTGTATGTTTTATATATAGTATTTTAAAACTGATGCAAGAGTTGAAGATGAAATATTAAAGTTTTCTTTCAATAGGTGGAGTAAGTAGTTGTTGCATCAAGGTTTTATATTCAATAGATAAATTAAATCTTCATTGGATAATAATAAATATTATTTTGTTATCATATTGGTTTTCTTCTTATGTAAAAAAAGTGTGGTTTGTAAACAATTTTTTATTAAAAATAAAATGATATGGTTGTTTTAGATACAAATTATTGTGAATGATCAAAATTATATAATGTGTTTTGAAAAGGGAGATAATGATGAAAACATTTTTATCGGGGATAAAGTGTTTTTCTAAGAATATGGGGGAATATTATTCCACCACCAACAATGGAATATTTAATAATGTCTTTTTTTCAATAAAGTGTTCCAAATACATATAATACCATATGTGATATAGAAATAATAGTGTATTTGTTATATATTTACACTAAAAAGAAATTCATGTTATTTACAAACATAAAAGAGTTTGTGTTACTTAGCATGATATTCTTAAAGTAATATAATTTTTAAGAGTCTTATGGGACAGTGTTTAGAATTATAAAATCTCAAATTTAACAATTTTTTCTAATAAAATTTCAAAGTGAATCTCACTTGATATACTAAAATAGTTTAGGGTATGATGGTAAAGAAAAATGTGAAGAGTTACATCTAGTTACCATAAAAAAGTGAATTTTACTTAATATCATAAAGAAGTTTAGGATATGATTGGTAAAGATATAATATAAAGAGTTACATCAGTTACTAGAAGATTTCAAGGAAAAATATTGATATAAAGGGTTTCAAGAATAATAATTATGAACTTAGAAAGTGTTCTAAGTAGATAACATGACTTATTGACATTATAATATTTTATTTTGTGGAAATAAGAAGTTTGAATATGTTCAAAAATTTAAATGTTAGAAAAATGATTCCTAAGTCCCACTATTATTCAAATTGGATTTCTTCGTAGATTTTACTCACTAAAGAGTTTAGTGGGAGTTTTTTATTATGTGGTTACATAGAGATGTAGAAAAAAATACATAGAGATATAATGTGTTTAATAAAACTAATAAAATTACAAAAAACATATGGTTGATCAAATAATCTATCATATATGATATGTTAGATAGGTTCATATTTACGTTTTGGTTAAAATATTCTGTAAGAGGTTAATAATATAAAATATATCATGTAATATAAAAGGAAATATACATTTTATAATTATTTCACATTGGATGCATATGTGTATATATTGATATAAATTTTGGAAGTGTAATGATAATTAATCTCTCAAATTATGACTTTGATTTATCCATAATTGATGTTCATCATGGAGTAGTATAGATTGTAATGAAATTTTAAGGTTTGTTCAATTACAATTCTTATATCAAGATATAAAACATGATCATGAGGAATAAAATGAGTTTTATACACTAGATGACCCATGAAGTATACCACATGGAGTGTCCTACATTATGTATTTAGTATAATAGGTGTGTATGGTTCATATTTGGAGTCCCTGATACCTAATACTAGAGTGATACTTAACATGAGAACCTATATACTTTGATTAAATTCTTACACAAGCCTTGAGGTTAGTTAACCAGGTGGTGGTTGGGTATGTTGCTGATAATGTCATCAATTTGAGCTCAAAAAAGATAAAATTTGTCTTCTCATATAATGAGTATGATATATGGGACCTTTATTGAGATATAATGATGAAATTTATGACCATAAATAAAACTTACATAGATGTGCTTATCTACTTGGATGAGGGAATATGGTATTCTCATCTATTAGATGAATGAAATGTGATGTATTCATCGACCTGGTCAGTATATACTCAAAGAATATAGAATGTAAGATGATGATATATGGGATTGAAATAATCTATTTCCCATGGTCACATGATGTCTTGGACAAAGGGGAACGTATAAAAATGCATGTTTGAATATGATACAGCTAGTGGAAAAAGGTATAGAGATACATGTGTTTAATGTTGATCACACCAGATCATTTTATAACTTTAATAACATTGATGTTTTTCAAGAGGAATTTATTTATGTACATTATATATTTAGTGATTCATATTTATTTTCAATTCTATAAAGGCCTATGTTGTCATATTTTTGGTTGAATAGATGGATATCGAGTTTATGAAACTCAGAGAGCCATTATAAAAATGTTTTAAAGTGGATCTAAAAGGATATTTGGATGGTTATTCATGAGGTATTTCATATGATATTATACAAAATAAAAATAATGATATGTTTCCAAAACTGTTTGGAATATATCCAAAAAGAGTTTTGAACATGGTTTTACAAGTTATCGTATGTGATACGATATAAGGTGAAATGGAATGAGTCTTTTAGTCTTTAGTAAAAGTGGAAGATTAAAGGGAATATGCCCTAAATCCATGTGATATCATATGTTATGATATGGTATATTTTTGAGTACAACATAAATATGGAAAAAGTATTATATTGAATCCTTTATGGTATATCACATTTATGATATAGAGATATCATATTGGCTACCTTGTCGTGTCATATTTTACGACATGAGGGAATCACGGTGCCATGGATCATAAGGTATGATTAATTTGGAACTTATATGATTCATTAAAGGCGGTGCAGTGTTAATGAGTTAACACTCGAATCTCCTATATATATGTTATCATTTATTAGTCATTTAATAATATAAAACACATGTGAGAGTTGGTGGCTAAGGGTTACATGATATATAACCAAAATTATTTACTCATATGTTATCAAACATATGAGTAAATGCATGGTATTGGGGAGAGTCCCTGTAGCCTATGTAATGGATTCCATTCCATGGGTTTAAAGTTCATGTGTTTAATTCTACAACAAGACTCTATAAAAAACTCTCTCCCTCTCAAATATATCTATTTTTTTTACAATCCTCCTTTACACTATGATATACTTGTATATCGTGGAGGTTTAGAAGGTCCTGCCCAAATAATTTAGGTGATTTATTGTAACCCATGGATAAAACTTGAAAGAATATCACTTTAGTTGTTCCTTGGTAATATTTATCAAATAATAAAGGAAGGAAATGAAAAAAAAGATATGGTGTAAGGTATATGTTATTTATTCACAATTTGAATGATTTTAGTTTCAAAGGCATAGAGATCTTAGGTTTTATGGTTTTTAAATGTTTCTGATGCTTTTATTAATTTTTAATAATTCATTATAAACCTTTTAGAACCAAGTAAAATAATTTTTGTCTCTCTTTAATGCTTTGTCACTTCCATATTCTATTATGAGGGAGAGAAGAGTGTTTCTACTAATTGCAGAATAAAATTGTTAGGAAGGGTCATTTAAATTTGACATACCCTAATTCACCCTTTAGGATATCTTCCTTATGTGGGACTGACATGTGGTATCAAAGTATAAGGTTCAAATTAGTTGAGTATTATCTCTTTATAATCCACGGTAGTGGTTGTGAATCACAAAGGTATTCTGGTCTTTGATGGAAACAACTTTCAAATTTAGAAAAACTAGATGAAATGCTATTTTTGATCATTAGGTATAGATGTTTTTATGGATTTCAATATAGAATTATGGTCAACATCAAAAGTAGAACTTTTAAAAAAAAATTATTGGCTTACAATGAAATTTTGGAGATCAATAGAGACTCTAGAATCCCATAATGACATTAGAAAATTGGATTATGTGGGATAAAAGGAAAGTGAAGAAGAAACATGGTGATCTAATGGAGAAGTTGGAGGATTTTATTCAACAATAAGGGACTCATTAAAATGAAATTTAGGTGTGAGGATTTATTATAAAAAAAATCTAGTCCTGGTTGATGCAAAACCATAATCACCCACTATAAGAATAAATATTGATTTTGGTGACTCTCAAATTATCCAAAGACCATATAAGCATAAGTGAGGACACATAAGAATACACCACAAGTTAGGTTTTATTATTGTGGAAATATGGGGTAAACACAATATCTATATTCCATAATTAAGATACACTTTAAGCAATAAGATAAATAGAGGAAAAAAATAATATAAATTCATATAATCAGTATGTTTTCAATGGATATTATTTTTAGTGTGAAAGATACCAAAAAAAATCCATAAATTTCTCATCAAAAATGAAAAGTAGTGTGCCAAGAGAGACTTGAAGTGTAAATTTTCATCAACTGTAAGCATTATCAAGTAGGATTAAAATAAAAAATTAATTTAGAGCTTTATAAGATGAAATTGATCTATCATACCTATAGGAGGAAAAAGAAAACTCACCATTAGATTTAAAGTAGTAGAAATGGATCAAAAAGAAAAGTGATGATAAAGTTGTTGTAGTATATATTTCTTTGAAAGTAAAAAATTGATCTACGGTATAGTGGATTCACTTCCCATATGATGGGAAGTAATTATATTGTCACCAGTATAAACTATGACAAATAATGTATCATAATATTTGTAAATTATGAGAGATTTAAGATTATTGGATATAGGAAATCCAAAATCAATGTTGTGGACTTGAGAAAAATATATTTCTTGGTAGTTAAAGGCATTGGTCACAACATTCTAAGTATAAGAAAATTGTGTGACTCAAGGTAAGAAATAAATTTCACCCTGAAGACTTGTATCATAAAAGGAAAGGATGTTGAAATTTCAATTCAAGGGAAGTGGATAAAGGGGAATATCTATCTCATTAGTGAAGAAGAAGACACATGCTTCCTATCCAAGGAGGATGAAAATAAAATATATCATAAAAGGATTGTCCAATTGATCAAAAAAACCTTGGAATATTTGGTGAAGAATTAAAAAAATATTAATTTCTCTAAACTCTCATGTGGTCATACTCACACATGTGATGCTTTTAAAAATTGAAATATCATCCAGAAGACATAAAAACTTATGGATAAGAAGTAAATGTGGTTAATTAATTTCGTGAAAGTTGTTTTTTGTGGGATGATATCACCTAGAACCATTAATGAAAAAAGGTATTATGTTTTATTCATTGATGATTATAATAGGATGACACAGTCGATGGTGACCACTCACAATTTTGAGGTATTTAATTATATTACATGTTATCAAAGAATAACAAAGAAGATGCTTAAATATAATATTCTAAAATTATATAACAATAATGGAATGAGGTTTACCGATATCTAAGTGTAGGATTATCTCAAGAAGTAAGGAATAAGGGATCAAGTATCAGTGATAAGGATTTCTTAACAAAATGGTGTATTTTGAGAGAAACAACTAAATAATCAACAACATGGATCATATGATATTAATTGAGAAAGAACTAAAAGAGAAGTTTTATAAGGAAGTAGTTTTAACAAAATACTATATCAAAAATAGATCCTTGTTATTACTAGGTTAAGAAAATACCTCATATAAGTTGTGGTATGGGAATAAACCAATATTGTATTACTTTAAAATCATTATAAGTAAGCGCTTTATTCTTAGTAAGGAGAAAATTCACAAGAAGTTTGAATCTCATTGATATCAGGGATGTTTCTTAGATAATCATCAAATATAAAGGCTTATAAATGGTTCCCAAAAAGGGTTATAAAAATTATTGAAAGTCAAGACATCACTATCATGAAAAATAAAAATAATTTTTAACAAAACAATGAGAAAATTTTGAAGGAAAGTGATAAAGAGTTGAGTAGATCAAGAGGATCAAAAGGGGATGGTGATGATTCTAAAGAATACATAAATGAAAAGGTTTCTTTTGGTTCTTGGTGTATTGAAAGAATATATTGGTGGGTGATATATTAATATTTCTTTTAATATTGAGTTTAACGAAACCCCAAGTGAAGATATTTCATGTCAAATTTATAATTAATTTATTTAATATTGGAAGAAATGAACACCTTATCTTAGGATATTTATTAAATATGGATGTTGATTGTTTGAAAATACCCTTTCATATTACCTTCATTTCACTATGAGGATCCAAGTATAGAATCTCTCTATAAGTGATCCACATGTGCACCTTTGATCTCTAAGAAATTCCAATCGATCTCTAGGTGCTAGCACATAGAATCGATTATCTTGTGATGTTTTGTGTTAATCACTAATCCTTTAGTATTGAATGAATCACTCTTGGATTTTTCATTAGTGGGGGAGATAATGAGGTTTCAAGAGAGAACTTATTGTGTGTAGTAATTATCTAGTTTTAATTTTTGGATGCAATACATAAGAGACATAACCATCTATTTATAAAGCTAGGGTTTAAGTTAGAATATTATTTAATTACGTGAAAAAACTGAAAAAATATTATAATATTTAATAAAATCCATGTTAAATAATAATAATAATAATATTATTATTTTTTGGTGTATGCCAACTTTCAAAATAAAAAATATTATTTAACTAGATTATTAATTAATATTTTTCATAGGACATGGTCTTGGTCCATTTGAACTCCTCTAACATTTATTGAACACCTAAATAAATATTTAATTTAAATATTTAATTCATCAATAAATATTTTTGATTGATAAAAAATGAATAAAATTATCCCTCGATCTTGATAATAATATTTATTCAATTAATTAAATTAAAATAGAATTTAATCGAGATCATCGAAAAAACTTAGTGTGTGACCCCCTAGGATTCTTTCTCATTGGAATTAGATGGGCTTGCCTAAAGTCCAAGATTATTGTCTAGAAATGGATCAAGGCACCCAAGAGAAATAAATTAATTTCACAATGATGAAAACCAGATATGAATACTCACTATATAATATAATCTCTTTATCACAATATCTCATCAAGTAGGTTGCACATCCATGTCACCAACCTATATGCTCGATACGTCTTTATTTAACTATATGAAATAAAAAAATCATTATACCATGTCCATGGAATTTAGGGATAAGGTTTTATTCCAATAAAAGGTCTGAGATATCATCTTTTATAAAGATATAAGGGATAAATACTTCCTCTACTTATCCATTAATGACACATCAACTGTGATGCACCCATCACACCCTACCTCACTGTGAACATATGGCATCATGATTTTCATCAGAAAATCTAAGTGCACGAGTAATTTCATGAATTAATTATAATATTAAAGTCTATGGACCATTACACATGTTCGAAGATAGGAATATCCGATGACACCAAAACATGTGAAATTCCCATCAGCGGGTCTGTTCTCATAATCTCCCATTATAGAGATTACCAAGTGAAAACTTCATAATAAGAAGTTTCATATACTTATGATTACTTATAACTGATAGTATACGTACTATGTTTCCAATCATAGTATGTTATACAACCACAAACCATTATTTAAGAACATCATCATAGCACTTAAATGTTCTCATCATAATGAGGAAATTATTATATCAAAGTCATGTAGAATAATGAAAAATATGTAATGAGATTTTTTATTAATATTAAATATATCAAATATACTTTTAATAAAAGTACAAATATTTGAACCAGAGCCAACTTCTTATGACTTTCAGTCTGCTAGAACTCACATGATAACCATGTTCTTGCCGAGTTAAGGCTTTATTCAAGGGGTATTCCATGCTATATTTTGTCGAAATACTGCTCACTGAAACCTCATATATCTGAGAAAAATCCCTCAAGAAATGATAATTATTAAGTATATGCTTTTCCCATGATGCGACCTTATCTCTTTTGTGAGGGCCACCACTACAGTATTATCACAGTAAAGTGTGATAGTATCTTTACTAATATGTACCACATCAAGATCTTGGATAAAGTTTTTCATATATACTTCTTTTTTAGATACCTTAGAAGACACAACATACTTGTACTCTTATATATAATCTTTGACCACAACCTTCTTTGATCTCATTTAGCTCATAGAACCTCCATTCAAAATGAATATGTATCCCGTCTATAACTTCATATCGTCTTGATAAGTTTGAAAACTAGAATATTCATATCCTATGATGACTAGTTTTTCATATCCTACATAAATTAGGAAAATATTCTTAGTACAACTCAGATAATTAAGGATAGTATTGAATTTCATACAATATCAGTCACTCGGGTCAGTTTGACATCTTCCTACCACACTTATTGCGTAGGTGACATCTAGCCTAGTACATAGCATAAAATAAATGACTGACCAAATCGCTAATTTATATATAATCTTTTACATTCTATTTCTTTCCTCATGTATCTAGGGACACATTTTTCTTTAAAGATTAATTCCATGTGATATTGGAAATAATACCCTTTTAGATTGTTATATACTGAATCTATTTAGTATCTTATCAACGTATGTACTTTGAATTAGGGTGCGAAACCTCTAGGATCTATCATGATGAATCTTGATCCCAAGAATATATGCTTCCTCGACCAAGTCCTTCATAGAGAATCATTTATTTAACCATGCATTAATAGACTGTAAGACTAGTATTTCATTTCCAAGGAGTAATATGTCATCAATATATCCTATTAATAAAATGAATGCACTCACACTAAAACATTTTTAGAATCAATGCTCACACTCATTCTTTATGAAATAAAATTTCATTATGGATTCATCAAAATGAATGTTCCATGACCTAGATGATTTATTTAATCCATAAATGGATTTTTTCAATTTAAATATCTTGTTGGCATCCTTTTATATCACAAAATTTGTAGTTGTTTCATATATAAATCTTCCTAAAGGTTCCCATTAAGGAAGTATGTTTTGAAATCCATTTTCCAAATCTCATAGTCACGGTAAGATTTAATGGAAAGTATAATTCTTATGGATTTCATCATTGAAACTGGTGAAATAGTTTCATCATAGTCAATTCCTTGACACTATTTAAACCATTTTATAACTAGTTGTGCCTTATAGTTATTGAATTTTCCTTTCATGTGTAGTTTCTTCTTGAATACCCATTTGAAACCAATGACCTTTACATCCACTAGAGGATGTACCAAAATCTATACTTGGTTTTGGTACATGGAATCCATTTCATAATTCATGGATTCTTTCCAATTAGAAACATCAATGCCACTTACTGCTTACTTGTAGGTTAAATGATCATTATTATAAACTAATAAATATTCACCATTCTTGGTTACTAGAAAACCATACCATTCTGATTCTCTAACCTCTATAGTACTCCTATGCAATACTTGTGTCTCTAGAAAAAATTCTTCTTTTATAGGGTTTTTGGAATTTTTTCCTATGCCAAATCTTATATATATTGAGCCTGGAATTCATCAAAGTATATTTCACTACCAATATCTATTTAGAGATAAGATCCTTCTCAAGAAACATGGTTTTTCTATCTACCAAAACATTTTTTATATGAAGGATTGTATAGGTAGTATCCCTTTGTTTCTTTGGGATATCCTATAAAGATACACTTTGTGACTCGGGATGCAAGCTTGTTACTCAAAGAGGACTTAATTTTTTTTTTCAAAACCCCATAGATGTAAGTAAGAAAACACATGTTTCTTTCCATTCCATAATTAGTATGGTATAACATTTGTCTCTTTAGTTGGAACTCAGTTCGATATGTATGTTGCTGTTTGTAATGTGTGTACCCAAAAAAATAATGGAAGGCTTACATAACTCCTCATTAATCTCACCATTTCCAATAAGGCACAGTTACTCCTTTCACTTACTCTATTCCATTGAGGCGTATAATGAGGAGTAAGTTGAGATAGTATACAAAACTTCCATAAATAATCAATGAAGTCTTGATTAATATATTATCTACCAAGGTCTGAGCATAGTTTCTTAATATTCTTACCAAGATGGTTCTTAACTTCATTCTTGTATTCCATGAATTTATCAAAATAATTTGACTTATACCACATTTATTATACATATCCATATATACTAAAATCATTAGTAAAAGTTATGAAGTATGTGTACCCACCCCTTTCATCAATAGGAAATGTCCCAAACACATTGGTATGAACTGATTCAAGAAGATCTTTAGCCCTTTCACCTTTCCCACTAAATGTGGTTTTAGTCATTTTTCCTTGTAAAAATTCATGACATACACTATGTGGTTTTAGTTCAAAAGAATATAAATATCTATCTTGATTTAATTTATTCAATAATTTTTTGTTAACATGACCTAGGTGATGATTCTAAAGTTGGGTGTAGTATGAAGTCATGTGAAGTAACTTTGTTATTGATTTCCATTACTTGTTTTATGTAATCCAACACATAAAGATTGTTATTTAAATGTTCCTTACCATAAAAAATGATATATTTATAAAATAAGTAAAATTTATTCCCAAATTTAAAAGTAAATCCATCTATATCATGTTTAGATATAGAAATAATTTTTCCAGTAACAGATGAAACACAATAACAAACTTTCAAAACCAAGATCATTTTATTCAAAAATGTGAGGTAGTAGTCCCCGATATCTATATTAGAAAGTTTATCTTCATTGGATACTCATAGATATACCTCCCCTTGTTCATTAATTCTAGATCTACTTAGTTATTATATTTGAATATAGATGTGAGCACCAAAATCTGTATCTAATGGACAATTTTTAGAAATAGATAAATTTCTTTCGATAACAAATGCAACTAAAGATTCCCCTATCTTATTTGGTTGGGTGAATTTTTCTTTTAGTGGATCCTCTTCCCACATGCAAAATAGACAATATCTTGTTCTCTTTCTTTCCCCTTGACCTTCCTCTTCTTGTAAGGGTGTTAAGAAGCTTTAGAATTATATCTCTTCTCTTTCCCCTTTCATTTGTTCACCATAAGGACGGAGGGATTTTAATTCTTCAAATCCTTATCTACTTGGTGAAGGAGAGTAAAAAGATCAAGCAGATACTTATCAATGTTGTTCATATTAAAATTTACAACAAAGTTATAGAATCTCTGAGGGAGTGATATAAGAATGAGATTGGTGCCCAGTTCTTTGGGGAGTTGATGTAGCTAATGAGATTGACTACATGAGGCCTATATGGGGAACCCTATCGAAGATTTATCTTAAAGAGTGCCTTGAAAATATCAAACTAATATTGTCTATATCTCTCATAATAAAGACCCTGGATGTTCTCAAGAATGATACACACATCTATATTTTCATGAGACTTCATGAGTTCACTAGAAATAGATGAAAACATCAAACATTGAACGTCGATCACATCACTCAAATGATTTTCATAAGAAAGAAACTTTTAATCACTTGTATATTTGGAAGGTATACTATTCATTGAGAATTTTATCATGTAAGATTTATGTTCATGGCATACCACAACCCGAAGGCATCCAAACCACTCCCGGAAGTTACTTCCAGTGAGGAGATTATCTTTCTCCAATATTGATCATAGGGATTGTGTGGATGATGAGATTTAATTTTATTCTAAAATTAAAGAGAATATTACTAGTACATTTTCTTTATTAAAAATTATGTGAGAAATAATAAATCAATTTATTTTATTAATTAGATATCCCACTATTTTATCAAGTTTCAATAGCCATCACCATTAAAATCAAAATTTATAGTTTCTAATACCTTCTAGTGGAAAGGATCCCAATTACTTTTCTCAATGATCCAAACTTTGGACATGAAAACCATAAGAAAGTATTTAGGTAGGTGGTATTTCCAACTGTGGGCTTGTAGTTGCTTGATCTGTTGATTGGATTCCTCTATCTTGTAATCATGACTTGGATTTCCTCAACACTTGCCTTCAAATTTTTATTTAATAGGATTTAGCTGAAAAAATCAATACAAGTTCTGTTAAGTCAACCCAAAACCCTCATGAGAACTCCCTAATAAAATTAAGTATCCAAACTTTAGTGATGTATTACACTTATTTATATGGTTTCATTCCAAATTAAGTAATTCAAGGATCATTCCTACTTAATATTAGGTTAAGGGATTTTAATTAATTATGCATAATTTTTATCCTATTTTATCCTTTACATGTCTTGTTAATATTAAGTGGATGTTAATTAATTAACCATGTTGGATAAATCATTTATGCATAATCCATTTATTTAAATTACATCTTTTCACATTAATTATTTTATTTATGTGATAACGGTCTTGTATCTATAAAATAAATAATTTTATAAACAAAAATAAATAAATAATTAAATAACCCATTCATGAGATTTATATAATGGTTGATTTAATGAACATACATTAAATAAACCTATGAACTAGGGGAAATAGCTTCTTTTTCTAGTATTGTCATGAGTTACAACATTCCACCTATCAACCTGTGTAACACCTGGGTTGGAAACATTATGGTTCCATATTAAACCAACTCCACACGCCTTTGGTAATTCCATTAATTATAAGTATTTATAATTCACATGTAGGTGAGGGGAACCAAAGGACTGTTTAAAAGAGTATTACATAAATATCCTTATACATGAAGTTACTACATAATAATGGAGGGAGGGATGACTCACATGCCATCATATTTAATTTAATAATAAATAATTGCAAAACCATGTAATAAATTAAATTAAATAAAATCCAACACATACACTGGTCTTGGTCTAGATCATTAATGGTCATAAATTCAACGTATAAATAAAGTAAATGAATAATATTAATTTCTTACTCATTATTTATTATTAATATAAACATACTTTCATTAATTAATTAATCCCCTTTCATCTTAATGACCATCTAAATCCTCTTGGAGATAACCATCATAAATAAATTAATGAAAGATAAATGGAAGAACCAATTGTTAAATAATTATTATAATAAATTAATTTATAATTTAAAATTATTTAAAAACCTTATTAAATTGTCAAACACTGAAAGTGACAATAAAAGAAATAAGGTTTTAATTATGAAATTGTCAATTTAATGTAATTTAATTCGGCTAATAATTGGGAGACTAGACGACATGTACTATCTAGATACACACTGCATACCTCTATTTTCATGTATCTAGGTCACATGATTGGGGCTTTGACATGTTGAATTAGGCATGTACATGATAGCTACATTCCATGTATCCACTTTCTGTGTGCCCGAGATTCTTGACTGGGTCTTCGGTGTGTATCTCAGTAGGATCACATGGTGTGTATAGTCCTGCCACATGTTGTGTTTTCTGAATTCCATGTGCTCATGCAACCCACCAAAAATATTGAAATGTTCTTGGGTGAGAGACTATATGACATGTGCCTCCAAATACACATCGTGTATCTCTAATGTCATGTGTCTAGAAAATAAGACCAAGGACTCGGTGTGCATCTCGTATGTTGGAACTGATGAAATACATGCCATGTACACTATATACACATCATGTATACCATAAATTCTCTAGGTTTTCAGTCTCATGTGGTTTGAATGTGTATAATGACCACACAGATTGAGTGATTTACACAACTAACCCGTGTAGACTACATGATGTGTACTCCGTATACTCACCATGTAATATAACAATCATGTTTTAGGTTAGCTGGTAAATAAGTGGTGTACACCATGTGTAATAACCCTGTGGTATTCCATGTATCCCATGATATGGCCATGTGTAACATACTTGGGTACATGGTGGGTACTCTGGTTATATGCCATGTAACCCTGTCTTATCGGCAAAAAAATTGGCAGTTCCTGATGGAATCTTCAGTTATTCTTTATCTATTCACATAACTTTAAGAAAATGAAACACTAAATTAACCTGATTAATATATCAATAACATGTTATTTTAAAATGGATTAAAGAACGAATATTATGAAATGAAAATTCAACCATGATTTCATATGGATCAATTATCAAATAAATAATTATAAATTTAAATATGACTCCTCTAATACCACCTTTTGGTTCTGGGTGTAGCAGAATCATGAAGTGGTGGGTGATATATTAAAATTTCTTTTAATATTGATTTTCCCAAAACCTCGAGCAAGGATCTTTCATTCCAAATTTTTAATTAATTTATTTAATATATGAAGAAACAAATACCTTGACTTAGGATATTTCTTCAATGTGGATATTGATAATATGAAAATACCCTTTCATATTTCCTTCATTTCATTTTGAGGATCAAAGGATATAATCCCTCTAGTGGTGATCCACACATGCTCCTTTGATATTCAAGTAATGCCAATCAATCTCTAGGTGCTAGCACAAAGATTTGATTGTATTGCGCTATTTTTGTTGATCAATCATCCTTTAGTCTTGAAGGAATATCTTTTGAATTTCTTGTTCTTGAGAGGGAGAGAGGAGGAGTCAAGATAGAATTTGTTGTTCACAAAAATTCTTTAGTTTTGATTTTTGGATACAATACACACTAGACATAACTATATATTTATAGAGTTAGGGTTTAGGTTAAAATATTATTTAATTGCATTCCAAACCTTAAATAATATTATAATAAACCCCATAACACATAATAATAATAATATTATTATTTTGTGGTGCTTTCCAACTTATACAATAAAAAATATTATTTAACCAGATTGTTAATTAATATTTGCCATTGGACACAGTTATGGTCCGTTCGAACTCCTTTACCATTTATTGAAAACCTGAATAAATATTTAATTCAAATATTTCATTCATCAATAAATATTTAAGATCAATAAAATATGAATAAAATCATCCCTTGTTCTTGAGAATAATATTTATTCAATTAATTAAATTCAGATAGAATTTAATCAAGATCATTGGAAACAATTAGTGTGCGACCCTCTAGGATTTTTTCTTGTTGGAATTAGGTGGGATTGACTAAAGTCCAAGGTTACCATCTAGTAATGGGTCAAGGCACCCAATAGAAATAAATTAATGTTAAAAATAAAACAATAACATATAAACACTCACTATGTAATATAATCCCTTTGTCATAATATCTCATCAAGAAGGTTTCAAATCAGTGTCACTAACCTATATGATCGATATGTATTTCTTTTACTATATAAAATAAACACGTTGTTACACCATGGACATGGAATTTAGGGAGATAGTTATATTAAAATAAAAGGGCTGACATATTAGATTCCATAAATATCAAAGGGACAAATCCTTTCTTAACTTATCCAATAATGTCATGTCAATTGTAATGCACCTAATATACCCTACCTTTCCACAAACATATGGCATCATGGTTTTCATAACCAAATGTAAGTGAGTGAGTCATGGCATGAATTAATGATAATATTAAATTCTAAGGACCATTACACATGCTCATATATAGGAATATCTAATGACACCAAAACATGGGGAATGACTACTTGCGTGTCAGTTCTCATAATATCCCATCTTGGATATTACCAAGTGAAATATTCATGAGAATAATACTCATATGATTATGATTACTCATAGCTATCATTATATGTACTATGTTTCCCATAATAGTATGTTATCCAACCACATAATATTATTTAATAATATCTTCATAGCACTTCAAGGTTCTCATCATACCAGGGAACTACTATGACTTTATCAATGCGATGTATACTCTAGGAAATTATTACATCTGAGTCATGCAGTACAATGAACGATAATTAATAAGATGTTTTATTAGTATTAAATATATAGAATATACATGTAATCAAATTACAATAGTTGGTCATAGGATACAAACTTCAACAATTTCAAGATCACCAGTTGTATAAAAGACAAGAAGCAGGGATGAAATAAATAAAGAAAACATTATCAGTGACCTGATAGCTCTAGTTAAAAAAATACAAATAAATAATTTACAACAACTTTCAACCTTATCTCAATTATATCTAAGGAGTATTAATTAATATAATAATAATAATAATAATTAAATCAAGTCAATTTATGAAGATCTTAAAAAAAATTGAGAAAAACCATATGTGGAAAATTGTTTCAAGGACTAATGAAAAAAATATTATTAGAACCAAGTGGGGTTTCCATTAAAATCTTAATGAATATGGAAGGGTGATTTAGAACAATACATGAATTTTGTGCAAGTTTGATTCCTAAATTAACATAATTTATGTGGATGAGGTGTTTTATCTTACGGTTAGGTTGTAAAGGATTTGACTATTCTTGGACATATTAGTATAAAGGGGACTCAATGTATTACAAATAGATATCAATAAATTATTTTTAAAATAAGATCTTGAAGAATAATTATATATTGAATAATCATATGGATTTATTATTCATGAGTTTGAGAATAAAGTGTAACAGTTTAAGAAGGTGCTTTATGAGTTGTAGAAAACACCAAGGGAATGGTATTATAGACTTGATAAAGACTTTATAAAGAATTGATTTCAACATAGAGGAGTTGATCATAACCACTTTTTTAAAAATAAGAATAAAAAAGGATGATAATACTCATTTATATTGATTATTTGATGTCCTAGACCCAGTTCACTCATAATTAACTAAACCTAGTTGACCACATGGCCTCAAGAGCACCTCTTTGTATTCCAAAGGCTCCGACTAACAATGAGGGTCTAAGGTGGTACAATGGGGAGACTATACCCATATAATCAGAGTAAAACACAATAGTATAATAAGTTAATAATAAAAAATAGGATAATAAGAAAAACCAAATTAGAGAAAAATATAAACATCCAGATAAGATAAATAGAATAAATAATAATAATTAGCACTGTATACAAAATGATGTCAATGTCATGATACTATAAAAAAGTAACAAGTATACATGGTAACATTCAAAAATATAATACAATTATATTAGGAGGAAAATAAGACCAAAGGGAATATCTCCAATATCATCACAATACTATGCTCATAAGCTCCCATGCTATAAGTAAATCAAGTATACCCTTGTCCCTACCTACATCCATGAAGTCTGTCTAGGAACCAATCGACAACCTGAACAAGGCGTGAAATATACTCAGTAGAAAACCACTAATGATATCTATAACAAGTATAGTTATTGTATATAAATGTAACATCATGTAGGTATAATAATATTCAATAGAATAATATACATAAAATAATAACCATGTTAGGTCGGCTCCTCATGGGATGCTCGACAGACCATAATTGCTTCAACCTAAGTTAGATGCATCTGAATAGGTGACCTGTAAATGGCCAAGGTCAAAGAATATAACTAAGATTTCCAAATATAAGTAATATATAAAGTGTGTCCCAAGGTGTAATAAAGGCTTCCAAGTAGTGATAATAAGAGGATAAGACCCATGGTGGAACAAAGGCATCCTTGAACTTAGAATGTCAAGTTAGATTACAACAATAAACCATACAACCAAACTATAGGGTTATAAGTGTAATCCAAGGGAAAAAACCTTAACATTACACTATAAAAGTGTCAAACTAATTTGATAGAGAATTATTATATTAAATACCAGGATAAGCATGACTGAAGTTCAAGGAGGCATCGTGTGTTTGAGGATGTCAAGCTAAATCCAAGTAGTGTACCCAAGGAATTCTAATTTCTAGATATGAAGTGAGAAATTCATCAATACTACACTGAGGAATTCACATAAAAATAATAAAAATACTGAATTACAAGGTGGGAATCTCCCATGGAAACTGTCTTAATGAATTAGGGTGGAATCCCATGAGTGCTCAAGGCATTCCCTCAAGAATCCAAGGCTGGATAAAATCTGAACACTCCTTAAAAAAGAAATGGTTCATAGTAAAAATAGGAACCTTAAATTTAAAATTATTCAAATTCCATGTGAAACCATGCCAGTTTACCATTACCATTTCATTCAATCCATTCCATTTTCATTTATAAATGATAAATTCTCACAAGTGGTGTCATACCATTAAACATCTCATTGAAAAATAATTAGTTCCAAGTGAATCATACTTTATCTATTACAATGTAATAGTTAATTTATTTAAATTCATCAAATAACTTTATAAAATTCAATCCAAAAAAATTAAAGGGTGTTTTGGTTAATAATATATAATATTCATATAGGCATATACATGGCACACTAAAAGGGGTAGATCATGTTGAGGTCATTGACCTCCAATGATAGAAGGGGGTATATTTGGATGTTTAGATTTCAAATTAGGAAACTAATTTAAGGAATATTAACTTTAAAGGTAATGCATGGGTAAAACTAGTATGTGGCACAAAATAAAAAATATAAATAACAAGAACAAAGGTAAATTTATATGCCACCTACCTTATGGCGGTTGATGAAACCTCATCTAGTATCAGATTCCACTTTGGTATAGGATGGAAAAAATAGAGAAAATAAATAAATACCCTAAAAAAATATAATATTATCTCACCTGAAAATAACAACAAATATGGTATAGTAAACTGAGAAAGTAAGGTAATATATTGAATCACTTACCGTTGGCTAACTAGCATGATGTATAATGGTATGATCAGAGGTTTATTGAAGGAGAAGCTTCAATGCCTAGCTTAGATGGCCATATAAGACCTAAAGTGTATGGTAAGGTTCTATACATAATAAATAAATAAAAATAGGGGATACATTTATATGTTTTCAAGGGAAAATGATAACTTCACCCTTATTTAAAGGATTGCACGATTTGGCCTCATGGTTTGGAAAAATTGTGCACCAACCATGTAGTCTCACTGATTAATTGGATCTAACCATGCATACTAGGTGTACAATTTTGGAAAACAATGTGTGGTATTTGAACCCCTCTATAGACCCTATGTAGAACCTCACTAGATTTTAACAAAATATGTGGTCTTAGGTGCATGGTTTAAACGAACTGTGAATTTGGTCTATTTTCTCCAAAACCCTGAGCACTGGGCTCTGAACAAGACCCGAACACTCTTGAAATGACTATGAACTCATTATTAATTTCCATAAGGATGAAATTAAATATTAAGACTAAAAAATTCAGGTATCCTCACCCTTTAAGAATATCCAAGATCTTATAAACTCTCCACTTAAGACAACTCATCCCCAAGTTTCTCTCCTAAGGGTGGTAAATCATCATTTGAGAATAACTCCAGCCACTGAGCATGTACACCAGCCTCTCTTTACCAGGTATCATCCAATACTCATCCGTTCTACCATAACACCCAAACTAAAGGAACTAACCTGCCTTAGAGTGCCTTCATACTTTGATCAACGATACTAATAGGATACTCTTCATAAGAAGCATTAGCCTCCAAAATGAAATTTTATGGATCAATAGCATGTGATGGGTTGGAGTGATAATAGTGAAGATAAGATATATAGAAGAAATCATGCATGAATTGGTACCTCTGAGGAAGATCTATCTGATAGGCTATCAGCCTGAACCTCTCCAAAATATTGAAGGTTCCAACGAACCTAAGTTACAAATTTCCTTGATTATGAATCCTTTAATTTCCTAGCCTAGGTGAAACATGTAAAAAGACCTGATCCCTAAACTCGAACACCAAAGATCATTAATGATGACTGTAATAAGGATTATACCTAGACCGAGCTAATACTGTTTTCTTTCTAATAAGCTGCACCTACTCTAATGTCTCTTGAACGAGATGAGGTCCTAGTAGCACTGCCTCTCCTACCTTTAACTAGAACATGGTGAAATGACATTAAATAATGTATAATTCCTCATAAGGATCCATCTGTATCATCACATAAAATATTTTATCATAAGATAACTTAGCTAAAGGTATGTGATTTTTCCAAGAACCTAAAAAATTGATGACATGTTCTCTAAGAATGTCCTCTAACACCAGTATTGTATGATTGAATTATCTATTGTTCTGAGGGTGCTATTCTATACTCAACAACACCTATGAACCTTATGGACTCAGCAACCCTTTCCAGGATCAAGAAGTAAAACAAGCATCTATTTCTAATATAACAGTCACTGGGATTCCATAAAGCCATATAATCCCTTATATATAAAGTCTCTAAATTCCATCCATTGAAAAGGTCTCACTAATAGTTAAAATTTGAGAAAACTTGTTTAATATATCAAAAATCAACCACACCAATTCTCTACCTTGAGGGGATATTGGTAATCCAATAAAAAAATCTATGGTGACATCATACCATTTCCACTTTAGAATAGGAAATGACTATAAAATCCCCATTGGTTGATGGTGTTCCATCATCACCTATAGTTATGTAGAATACCTAGTGAAAAACCTATCTATCTTACTTTTCATTCTTGGATACTAGTAATGGAAGCGTAAGTCATGGTACATCTTTTTAGGCCTAAGGTGTATCGCCCAACTTAAAGGATGAGATTCTCACATAAATTCCTCTCACATGTCTCCAAGAACCCATACACATCAGTGAATATGAATTATCTTATCCCCGCCAATGATCCACCCCGATGGTGGGTCCTCTCCTGAAATACTCTCCCTTAGGACTAGGCCCTTGGGGTATGAATATTTCCTTATATTTACTCTATCCATAAGTGAATAGGTTATTGATAAAGATGCGAGCACGATGTCACAGGATGAGTTTATCAGTATAACAGATTGCCTGTGAGTCACCCCATCCCCCTAATCGATGGGCGAGGTTTAGTAATATGGATCTTCAAATGATATGAGTTTCATTTGTTTCTTCTTTCCATGGGCTAATATGGAGAGTGGCCCCAACTTCAAACCAGTGTGGTGTCGATACTGACACACACCATCCTACACATTTTCAAGGAAACTTCTATATATTATATAAGGATAAAAAACATGAACCAAAACATTGATATTCTTTATGGTGTGGGATTATTCCCCCATTATTGGGTTGTAAAATTCTCCCAAAACTATTCCATGAACACCCTCATGCATGTAGGATCATGGCCTTGAGTGTGCCTATGAAATGATTTACTTCAAACTAATCAGATTCCATGCATGGATAAGGGGATGATCACTCCTCATCATTGGATCCATGGTCCTCCTTATTTTGGGGTTTCAAACCACATATCTCATTGAAACCCACCCTCCATAATGGCATTTGTTTCCTTCAACATTCACATGATCACAACCATCTCGGTCGTGTCACCTCCCCCATGAAACCCCAAGACTCTACTCCCACCACCAATACCTAACCAACATCATTCCACAAACATAACTAGGTACATCTCATTCGATACTACTTATTAGAGCTGAGTTTCTCACCCTAGTGAATCACCCATGCGAAAACCCATCCCCCTCCTTGATAGTCGGGGTTCAACCATACAACTCTTCAAATGATGTGAGGTTCACTAGTTTCATCCTACCATGGAATCATTAGAATAGTGTCCCAAAATCCCAAATAGTGTGGTGGCAAGACTAACATACACCATCCTCCACATTTTCAGGGAAAATTCCATCTATTATATAAGGAAAAACCACATGAAACAAAAACTTGATATTATTACTAGTGTAGGAAGAGACCCCCATTCATAGACACACTCAAGGCAATGATCCTACATTCATGAGGGTGTTCATGGAATGGTGGTGGGATAATGTTACAAACTAATCATGGGGGTCTCATCCCACACTAGCAAGAGTATTAAGGCCATGGTTCATGTGGGTTTTCCTTATACAAGATATGGAAGTTGCCTCGACAATGTGGATGGTGGTGTCTGTTATTATTGACACCGCACTAGTTGGGTGTTGGGGACACTCTCCTAATGAGTCCATGTAAGGATAAAACTAGTGAACCTCACATTATTTTAAGAGCCAGATAGCTGAATCCCTCTCTTCGAGGAGGTGGATTAAGTGCCACACAAGAAATATTCTATGCTGAGATGCTCATCCCATGATAATAGGATGCCCTTTATGGTCATGTACCTTTAGATGCATCTCAAAAAATAAGTCCATAAACTTCGATTCACTACTATCCTTCTGTACTGCTTGTGATTGAGTCTTTCAGCTTAGAGCATTGGTTATCGTATTGTCTTTCCCAAGTGTATAAGCAAGTTCAAAGTCAAAAAACTATTGGTATTTGATTTATATTCACTATTTTAGATTCAAGTTATGATGGTTAAATATTTATTTAAGGATCTCATGGTATGTATACACTACAAATCATTCTCCCAGCATATAGCGCCTCAAAAAATGCATGGCATGTACTACAACTACTATCACAAGGTCATGCATTGGGTAATTATACTAATGAGGCCTCAAATGTTGAGACCCATATGAAATGAATCAATATCCATAAATCATAATAGATCCTATCCCAATGATTGATGCATCTCAATAAATCAATATCCATAAATCATAATAGATCCTATCCCAATGCTTGATGCATCTCAAAGTCAAACTCTCTGCATTTGTATTTGATTTATATTCACTATTTGAGATTCAAGTTATGATGGTTAAATATTTATTTAAGGACATCATGGTCTGTATACACTACAAATCATTCTCCCAGCATGTAGCACCTCAAAAAATGCATGGCCTGTACTACAACTGCTAGCACAAGGTCATGCATTGGGTAATTATTCTAATGAGGCCTCAAATTTTGAGACCCATATTCTATGAATCAATATCCATAAATCATAATAGATCCTATCCCAATTCTTGATGCATATAAAGGGGGAACTCTCTGTATTGGCACACACTTTCTGACTATACTCCCAACGAAGTATCCAATATCACCACTCCATAAAAATAATAAATCTTAATCCCAAGTATTTCCATGATAGTCATAGTGATAAAAGAATGTGAATCTATAATATCAAATAAAGAAATAATAAAGTAGAGGCTATCAAGACTATACCTCATACATTAGATGGTCTAACACCTTGATCCTTAGGCATAGGCTATAATGTGTATATCTGGCCTGATCAACAACCCTAAGCTATAATCTAACTACCAAAAGTGGGTCCACTTAGCTATTAATTCATGTCTTGAGTATTTTATCCTAAACCATGTCCACCTATTTGGCATGTATGGCCAGTGGTAGTCCTGCTTCTAGCCTAGTGTGGAGCTACCGATCTTGATCCGGAAGGCAAAGCTAGTGCAAATCCTCATCCACTAGGAATAGATGGAAAGTTCAAGAATAACCTCTAAATATTGCCTATTTTTCCATAGATTCAACACTCAATTGGATCATGGTCACACTAAATATTTATGTGACCTTTCCATCTACACTAATAGTATATCATAGAACTACTAATATAGATATTATGGATTCCACTACTCTATCAAGAACCCTCAAAATGATGTTTACTTCCACTAGATTAATCACTACCCTACCTCGATGATAAAAATACATGAACTATACCATCATATTCCCAAAAATTACACTCAGTGATCAGGGACTTGTTCACAATCCCCAAAATGATAGTCACATGGAAGACATTTACCTAAGACCTAATGAAATATCTAATCCCATCCTCAAAGCATCTCACTCTTGAAATCTCATCACCAATGAAATAGTTTTAAAAAATATGAAGCTCAGTAAAGTGATCTAATTAATCCATAACTGAAAGGGATCCTTATTCTAGATGCATAAATTCCCTAGCTTGATTATCAATTAGTGTCTCCATAAATAAATAGTCACAAAATGTAGCTAGGAAGTCTCTTCAGACCATATCCTATGATGGTATGCCTGAGTAATAACGTCCCACCAATTATTGGTAAAATCATGAATCATATAAGCTACAAGATTTACCATCCTCTCTAGAGGCATATTTAGATGCTCAAAGATAGATAGCATGGCCTCTAACCATGTATCATCATCTTGGGGACCACCATCCTTTGATAAATTAGGTGGATGATGCCACTAGAACTCTCACATCAGCTCTTCCATAGTAGGGGTAGGTCATAGGTCTCCCTACATGGTCTTCATGAGCCATAGAAAATCCTCTCAAAACTAGGCATCGACCTCAAAGTCATGTATAATAGGAGGTTCCACAAGTGGAATTACTGGTGGGTTAGGTCCCACCACCTCAGAAGCATGGTCATTTCCACCAACCTGGAGATCAACCCAAGGTTTTCATGGAGGAATATATCTATAATTTCCAAGTTCACGACATAGAACTTGATAAGAAACAAAAGTAATATCACATAATTCAAGGATAATCATAAGGTATCATTACCTAAAACATACTAATCCAACTACCCATGATTTAAGGTCAGGGTATTGGTCAGGTTTCAGGTCTTAATCATAGGGGTTTGAGTATATAAAGTGTCAATTATAAGTTATAGAAGAAAATTCTCTTTAAATTGTGATTGGAATCCTTATTTAACAATATCTAATTCTATTTAAATTTAGAACTCAACATTTCATAAGTGAGTCAATTTGTGTATCCACATATATATATATATACATATATCAAGGTCTAGTTAGATGCGTCTTTCATTACCATGTTATAATTTCCTACAATTTATAATTTTCAATGGGTACTACATGTAACTAAAACTAGGATTTTATGATGGTTCAATTATATGGATCACCATTCCCAATTTATAGAGACAAACACACTCTTTAAATTGAAATTGGCATCCATGATATTCTAACCAACTAATGTTTTAGCTCATGTGACCAATGGTCCATGGATCATACATACTATATAATTTTATAATTAAGGTGACACCATAAATCTATATGGTAAAACACCTTTTAGGTTGATTTATACACTTTAATTAATCCAAATATTTTATCCGTGTAAGAAATATTAAGAAAATCTAAAATATAACATTCAAGGCACTATGAATATTTAGCAAGCAATGCACACAGTAAATAAACATGACATGGCATAATGGATGACATATTAATCCTTATGTTCATATAATGATGCATGAGACACTAGTTCCTTACCATATCATGCTAAGGATAAAGATACAACCCATAATAGTAATAAAATCCAAAATTGATTTGCGTCACCTAACGGTGAAATTAGTACAACCGTAACAGGCATAATCCATAATATTAAACCCCACCCTAAGAAAATTGTCCTTTTACCTATAAATGGGTTAGCTACTCCTTGGCACAAACTCATTATCAAATTCTAAATTGTCATAATCTATTATTTTACATCCCAAATAGTAAGGCAATGAAAATACCTATTTGATACAACTTTGCGATGTCCCCAATTCACTCATAAGTAATTGAACCCCATTTTCCACATGGCCTCAGGCACACCTCACCATACTCTAGAGGATACCGACTAGTAGTAGGGGTATAAGGTAGTACAATGGGGAGACTATACCTTGATGATCAGATTGGAATACAATGGTATAATAAGTGAATAATAATGGAAGCAGATAACTAGAATAAACAGAGCATAAAAAAAGATAAACATCCAGATAAGATAAATAGTTTGAATAACAAAAATAAACAATGTATACAAAATGATATCAATGTCATGATACTATATAAAAAGGAACAATCATACATGGAAATAGGAACACATACAATACAAGTATATTAAAATAACAAAAATACCTGAAGGACTATCTCTAATAGCATCACAAGACTAAGCTTATTCCTATGCTCCTAATATCCCATCCTATAAGAAAATAAAGAATCCATAACTGGACAATTTTCCTTTTCCTTACCTACATCCATGTAGTCTATCTGAGTACCAATTGGTGGCCCAAAAAAGGCATGATATATACTCAGTATGCCCCCACCAACGGTGTCTATAAAAAGTCTAGTATATTTATATAAATGTAATATCATTTTGGTATAAGAATAAGAAGTGGAATAAGATTTATGAAATAATAACCATGTTGGTATCAGATCCTCATGAGATGCTCGATCGACCATACCTACTTCAGCTTAAGCCAGATGTGTTTGAATAGGCGACCTATAAATGGTCAGGGTCTAATAATATAACCAAGGTGTCTAAGTAGAAGTAATAAATAAACCAGGGCCCAAGGTGTAACCAAGGTTTCCAAGTAGTGATAATAGGAGTATATGACCCAATGCATCCTTAACCTTATAAGGTCAAACCATATCACAAGAATAAACTATGCAGCCATGATATAGTAGTATAAGTGTAATCCAAGGGGAACAACATCGACATTCCATTGGAAAAGTGTTGAGCTGAGTCCATGGAGCATGTCCATAGTAAATCTTGGGCTAAGTATGACTGGATCCTAAGGATAGAATCCAAGGCATCTCATGTCTGAGGAAATCAAGATAAATCCAAGGAGTATATCCAAGGCATTATAATTTTTGGACATGAAGTTAGTGAATCCTATCCCAATGGTTGATGAATCTAAATATATATAAATTATAATAGATCCTATCCCAATTCTTGATTCTATGAATAAATATCCATAAATCATAGTAAGTGAACTTTATTGATCAAAAAGTGGAATTTTGTGATCTTAAAAAATAGTTAGTTATCTCTTAGTGTACTCAAAATGATATTAATATGTTTTACATGTTCATGTTGAGTATTTTAGTACACCAAGATACAATACATGAAGACTACCACCAAATAATATAGACACAGATGGCAAGCCTGATTCATTAGAGCCATAAAAATGGTGGACACATTTGTCAAACTAAACAATATAACCAGATACTCATAAAGGATAAACCTACTTCAAAATGTTTTATGAGGTATTTATAAAGTATTAACTTGTACTTGATGATATCTTGACCTCAAATCAATCTTCAATAAAACATGATCTCCTTGGATCTAGTCGAAGAGGTCATTTATATGAGGCAAGGGATACCAGTTCTTAATAGTAAGTTGATTAAATTTTTAGAAATCCACACAAAGACTGATGGCACCATCCTATTTCTTATAAAAAATAATGTCTAAACCCTAAGGAGATGTACTAGATCATATAAAACATTTGGATTCTAGGTCCTCTAACTTTTTATTGAGTTCCTGAAGCTTGATAAATTCCATCTTATAAGGTGGGATAAATACTGGCACTGATCCTAAAACTATATCAATAGTAAACTCTACCTTTGGAGGAAAGTTAGCGCATCATGTTCCTTGATTTCTCATAAAAGACTAGAAATATAGGCTATCACTCCACCCAACCCACAATGCTCTGTTCCATATCGACTCTCTTGAACATCATATTTTCCCTTGTGAATATAAGTACTACCCTTGGGTAATGTGAAAGAAACCCTTCAGTGATATTAATAAACTTGAGCATGATAGATAATCAACTAATCTATCTCTAGAATGGAATAGAATCCCATCATCTCTAAGATTAAAATGTCTCATAGGAAGTGAAAATCACCAATATCAAGGGGGAACTCTCTGCATTGGCACACACTTTCTGACTATACTCCCAATGAAGTATCCAACATCATCACTCCATAAAAATACTAAATCTTATTCCCAAGTATTTCCATGATAATCATAGTGATAAAAGAATGTGAAGCTATAATATAAAATAGGGAAATAATAAAGTAGAGGCTATGAAGATTATACCTCATACATTAGATGGTATGACACCTTGATCCTTAGGCATAGGTTGTATTCTATATATCTGGCTTGATCGACAACCCTAAGCTATAATCTGACTACCAAGAGTGGGTCCACTTAGCTATTAATTCATGTATTGAGTATTTTCTCCTTAACCTTATCCACCTATTTGGCCTGTATAGCCAGTGGTAGTCCAGCTTCTTTCCTAGTGTGGAGCTACAAATCTTGATCCGTAAGGCAAAGCTAGTGCAAATCCTCATCCACTAGGAATAAATGGATAGTTCAAGAATAACCTCTAAATATTACCTATTTTTCTATAGGTTTGACACTCAATTGGATCATGGTCACACTAAATATTTATGTGACCTTTCCATCTACACTAATAATATATCATATAACTAATAATATAGATATTATGGATTCCACTACTCTATCAAGAACCCTCAAAATGGTGTTTCCTTCCACTAGATGAATCACTACCCTACCTCGATGCTAAAAATCCATTAATTATACCAACATATTCCCAAAAATTACACTCAGTGATCAGGGACTTGTTCACAACCCCCAAAATGATAGTTAGATGGAAGAAATTTACCTAAGACCGAATGAAATATCTAATCCCATCCTCAAAACATCTCACTCTTGAAATCTCACCACCAATGAAATAGTTTGAAAAAATTTGAAGCTCAGTAAAGTGATCTAATTAATCCATAAAAGGGATCCTTATTCTAGATGCATAAATTACCTAGCTTGATTAGCTATTAGTGTCTCCATAAATAAATAGTCACAAAATGTATCTAGGAAGTCTCTTTAGACCATATCCTATGAGGGTATGCCTGAGTAATAACATCCCACCAATTATTGGTAAAATCATGAATCATATAAGCTACAAGATTAACCATCCTCTATAGAGGAATATTTAGATTCTCAAAGATAGATAGCATGGCCTCTAACCATGTATCAACATCTTGGGGACCGCCATCCTTTGATAAATTAGGTGGATGATGCCACTGGAACTCTCACATCAGCTCTTCCATAGTAGGGGTAGGTCACAGGTCTCCCTACGTGGTCTTCATGAGTCATATAAAATCCTCTCAAAACTAGGCATCGACCTCAAAGTCATGTATAATAGGAGGTTCCACAGGTGGAATTACTGGTGGGTTAGGTCCCACCACCTCAGAAGCATGGTCATTTCCACCAACCTGGATCTCAACCCAAGGTTTTCATGGAGGAATATATCTACAATTTCCAAGTTCACGACATAGAACTTGATAAGAAACAAAAGGAATATCACATAATTCAAGGATAAGAACAAGGTATCATTACCTAAAACATACTAATCCAACTACCCAAGATCTAAGGTAAGGGTATTGGTCAGGTTTCAGGTCTTAATCATCGGGGTTTCAGTATATAAAGTTTCAATTAAAAGTTATAGAAGAAAATTATCTTTAAGTTGTGATTGGAATCCTTATTTAATAGTATCTAATTATATTTAAATTTAGAACTCAACATTTCATAAGTGATTCAATTTGTATATCCATATATATATATATATATATACATATATCAAGGTCTAGTTAGATGCGTCTTCCATTCCCATGTTATAATTTCCTACAGTTTATAATTTTCAATGGGTACTACATGTAACTAAAACTAGGATTTTATGATGGTTCAATTATATGGATCACCATTCCCAATTAATAGAGACACACACACTCTTTAAATTGAAATTGGCATCCATGTAATTCTAACCAACTAATGTTTTAGCTCATGTGGCCAATGGTCCATGGATCATACATACTATATAATTTTCTAATTAAGGTGAAACCATAAATCTATATGGTAAAACACCTTTTAGGTTGATTTAGACACTTTAATTAATCCAAATATTTTATCCATGTAAGAAATATTAAGAAAATCTAAAATATAACATTCAAGGAACTATGAATATTTAGCAAGCAATGCACCCAGTAAATAAACATGACATGGCATAATGGATGACATATTAATCCTTATGTTAATATATTGATGCATGAGACACTAGTTCCTTACCATATCATGCCAAGGATAAAGATAAAACCCATAAAAGTAATAAAATCCAGAATTGATGTGCGTCACCTAACGGTGAAATTAGTACAACTGTAATAGGAATAATCCAGAGTATTAAACCCCATCCTAAGAAAATTGGCCTTTTACCTATAAATGGGTTAGCTACTCCTTGGAACAAACCCATTACCAAATTATAAATTGTCCTAATCTATTATTTTCCATCCCAAATAGTAATGCAATGAAAATACCTATTTGATAAAACTTTGCGATGTCCCCAATTCACTCATAAGTAATTGAACCCCATTTTCCACATGGCCTCAAGCGCACCTCACTATACTCTAGAGGCTACCGACTAGTAGCAAGGGTATAAGGTGGTACAATGGGGAGACTATACCCTAATGATCAGATTGGAATAAAATGGTATAATAAGTGAATAATAATGGAAGCAGATAACAAGAATAAACAGAGCTTCAAAAAAGATAAACATCCAGATAAGATAAATAGTTTGAATAATAACAATTAACAATGTATACAAAATGATGTCAATGTCATGATACTATATAAAAAGGAACAATCATACATGGAAATAGGAACACATACACTACAATTATATCAAAAGAACAAAAAGACCTGAAGGACTATCTATAATATCATCACAAGACTAAGCTTTTTCCTATGCTCCTAATATCCCATCCTATAAGAAAATAAAGAATCCATAACTGGAAAGTTTCCATTTTCCTTACCTACATCCATTAAGTCTATCTGGGTACCAATCGGTGGCCCAAAAAAGGCATGATATATACTAAGTAGGCCCCCACCAATAATGTCTATAAAAAGTCCAGTCTATTTATATAAATGTAATATCATGCTGGTATAAGAATAAGAAGTGGAATAAGATTCATGAAATAATAAGCATGTTGGTATCAGATCCTCATGAGATGATCGATCGAACACACCTACTTCAGCTTAATCCAGATGTGTTTGAATAGGCGACTTATAAATGGTCAGGGTCTAAGAATATAACCATGGTGTCTAAGCAGAAGTAATAAATCAACCCGGGCGCAAGGTGTAACCAAGGTTTCCAAGTAGTGATAATAGGAAGATATGACCCAATGCATCCTTAACGTTATAAGGTCAAACCATATCACAAAAATAAACCATGAAGCCATGATATAGTAGTATACGTGTAATCCAAGGGGAAAACCACCGAAATTCCACTAGAAAAGTGTTGAACTGAGTCCTTGGAGCATGTCCATAGTAAATCTTGGGCTAAGTATGACTGGGTCCTAAGGACAGAATCCAAGGAATCTCATGTCTGAGGAAATCAAGATGAATCCAAGGAGTATATCCAAGGCATTATAATTTTTGGACATGAAGTGAGTGAATCGTCAGCACTACATTGAAGAATTTACATATTAATAAGACAAAGACCAAATTCTAAGGTGGGTATCTCCCTTAGAAACTGACTCAATGAATCAAGGTGGTGTCTTCTGAGTGATCAAGGAATACCCTCAAGAATATAATACTAAATCAAGTCTTAACACTTCTTAAACAAGAAAATATCCATAGTAAAAATAGTCACCTTACATTTAAAATTATTCAAATTCTATGTGAAAATCATAAAAGTGTACTATTACCATTTCATTAAAGAAATTACCTTTTCATTTATAAATGAAAAGGTTTATAAGTGGTGTTATACCATTAATCATCTCATTGAAAAATAATTAGTGCCATGTGAATCATACTTGATCTATTATAATGCAATAGTTAATTTATTTAAATTAATTAAATCCTTTTATGAAATTCAATCCAAAAACACTGAATGGTGTTTTGGTTAATAATATACAACAGTTATATAGAAATATACATGGCACACCTAAAGGGGTGTCTAACATTGAGGTCATTGACCTCCAATGATGGGGGGGGGGTCTAATAGGATGTTTAAATTTCAAATTATACAACTAATTTAAGGAAGATTAACTTTAAAGGAAATGTGATAGTAAAACTGGAAAACCACACAATGAAAAAAAATATAAATTATGAGACCTGATTAAAAGTTATAGATCACCCATCTTATGATGTTTAATGAACCCTCATCCAGTATCAACTTTTGATTTAGGCTAGGATAAAATAAATGGATAAAATAGAAAAATAACCTAAAAATAGGGTATATTATCTCATCTAGAAATAATATCAAATATAGAAAGATAAACCGTGAAAGGAAGGTAATATATTGAAGAAATTACCATTGGATAACCAATATGAAGAACAACAGTCCGACCATATTACATTTTAAGGAGAAACTTCAATGCCCAGCCTATATGGCCGTGCAATCACTCAAGTGTCTAGGGAGGTGATGTGTATGGGGAATAAAGAAAAATAGGGGTGAAAATTATAAGGTTCCAAGGAAAAAAGGGTAATTTTACCATTTTTATGGGGAGTATGGTTTGGCTGCATGTTTTGTCGAAACTGTGCACCAATCATGCGGGATCACTATATAAGTAGCACTAACCGTGCAGACTGGGTGCATGGTTTTGAAAAATCATGCACATCCCATGATCTTCTTTATAAACCCTGTACAATAACCTGAATATTTTTAAAAAACATTTAGCCTTAGGTATACGGTTTAAACAAACTGTGCGCCTGGTCACTTTTCTCCAAAACCCTGAGCTCCGGGCTCTGAACGAGTCCCAGATGCTCTTGAAACCACCATGACCTCATTATGAATTTCCATAAGGATAAAATTGAAAATTAAGGGATTTGTACCTCATAATAAAATATGAGATCTTATAGATGAAATAATATTTAGATGATTGAATGAAGTGAAATTCAAGAAATTTATTGAATTCATGAGGTGAGGGTTCAAAACATCAATGATTGGTGACTTGAAGTTTTTACTTAGTTTGTAGGTGATAAAAGGAAGGATTTAAAATTTTATTTCTCAATACAAATATTCCAATGCGGTTTTTATAAGGTTTTTAATAAAGGAATCCTATTATAGTTAATAATTATAAGATTCAACATTGTTTTTTACACTTATCAATCCAAAAGGTACCAAAAATATCCCAAATAAATCCAATTGCATGGGGAGAAAATGATATTATGGTATATCAAAAGAACAATGTGTTGTACCCCTCTCTCTTGGATTTTAATGATCACAATCACTCTTATTTTGTTCTAACTTGTTTTCAAGTGTTTTTGTTGATAGGCAAAAGGTTTCCAAGGAGTTGGGCCAAGAAGGACTAAAAGTAGACTCTTTGAGTCTACCGGCCAACCGGTGGATTCCCACCGGCCAGCCGGTGGTCTCTGACAGTAGCAATGGTTTCTGTCCAGAGCCACCGGTCAGCCGGTGTGAGTTCCCCGGCCAGCCGGTATTGTCACCAGCCAGCCGGTGGATGACCACCGGCCAGCCGGTAGAACCTGGGCAGAGAGCTTGCTCTCTGTCTGAAGCACCGGCCAGCCGGTGGCTCAGGACCGGCCAGCCGGTGGACCACCGGCCAGCTGGTGAGACACCACCGGCCAGCCGGTGTGCCCAGTCAAACTAGCCGTTGGGCTTTGACCAGACTTGTACTTTTGACTGCCAACGGCTCCGAAGGCCTCTCCAACGGCTCCGAAGACCCCCAACGGCCATTTGGGTGTTCCTCTCCTATAAATAGAGGACTAGGAAGCCCCGAAAAAATATAGTATCCCATGGGAACATTTTTCGATCATTTGGCGAACCTCCGGCGCATTCCTTCAAGGATCCCCACCTGCTCCAACTCACTTCCACAACCAAGGAGCACCACCATAGAAGCTTGGGAGCGCTCTTCATCATCACCAATCAATCCATTGGCACCCAAGACTTCTCTTCTTTACGGTTTTTATTGTTTTATCATTTTGAGCATTATTTTGAGTTTGTGCATACAAACCCTTCTTTCTCTCATCCACCCTTTGTTTGGGTTTTCACACCACCTTCAAGGTGTGAAGAGGTTAGTCAAGCCTTCCCTGTAAAAGACTTGAGTCATAGGTGAGCTAGCCTTCACCTGTAAGAAGGCTAGTGGGTTTCTTGCTACAACCAATAAAAAGCAAGCTGTAATAGGTTTCTAGGCTGCCTTAAGTTCTAGTGGGTTTCTTGCTACAACCATTAAAAAGCAAGATGTCGTATAAATCTCTCAATGGTTGAGTTGGGAGCGGAGACGTAGGCTTGGGATTTAGGCCGAACTCCATTATCAATTTTGTGTCTTGCCTCTTTTATTTCCGCTGCGCTTTAACTTTTTCTTAAATTGTTAAACTTTTTTGAAAAGGCAATTCACCCCCCCTCTTGCCATCACTCTCCGTCCCAACAATTGGTATCAGAGCAGTGTTTGTGTAATACCTTAACCGGTTTCAAATTCAAGATCCATTGTGATGGCTTCATCTTCTTTCGCCCCCGAAGGTTATTCATTGGGTCGTGCTCCTTTTTTTGATGGAACCGACTATACCTATTGGAAAACCCGCATGTCTACTATTCTTAGAAGTATAGGTTATCCTATTTATAGAATTGTCATGCATGGTTACTCTCTCTCTTCTCCCGATGAATCCAAATGGACTCAAGCCGATATTAAAAATTTCGAGCTTGATGGCAAAGCCATGAACGCTCTTCATTGCGGCCTTGATCGTAATGAATTCAATCGAGTTTCCACATGCACTTCATCTCATGAAATCTGGAAACTTTTGGAGGTTACCCATGAGGGGACCAAAAAAGTTAAGGATACTCGATTGGATATGTACCGTCAAGATTTTGAGTCTTTTACCATGCATCCATATGAAAATATTACTGATATGTTTACTCGCTTTACTGATGTTTGTAATGGGAGAAAGTCTCTTGGAGATGATGTTTCTACAGAGATGATGGTCAAGAAGATCCTTTGGATCTTACCAAGTTCATGGGCACCGAAAGTCACGGCAATTCAAGAAGCGAAGAATTTAAAAGAAATGCCGGTCGAAGAGCTCATCGGATCCCTCATGACCTACGAGATCACCATGAGGAGGCAAGCTGAAAAGGAAGGAAAACTCATCAATACTCCAAAGAACATCGCCTTCAAAGTTCAAAAAGAAGAAAGCTCCTCCTCCTCATCTTCTTCCTCTTCAAGCGGCGATTCAGAAATCGAGAACCTTGCCTTCAAGATGCAAAAATTCATGAAGAAGAACAAAAAGAAGAAATCTCGCAAGGGTCGAAAGGAAGAACTCGACGAAAAATACGAGCCCGAGGTAATATGCTATGGGTGCGGCAAGAAAGGCCATTATAAGCCCGATTTCCCACTCCACAAGACAAGGGCCAAGCAAAAGGAAAATAAAAAGGCATTCAAGGCCACTTGGAGTGATAGCTCCTCATCCTCCTCCTCCTCAAAAGACAATGGTAAAAAATGTCTAATGGCATTTCATGAGGTAACCTCTTCCGACTCCTCTTCCTCTTGTTCTTCCAATTCATTCAATCATTTATCTTACGAGGATCTCCAACATGCGAGAGATCAATTGGAGGAAGGTTTTCACGAACTTTCTTCCAAATTTATTGCTTTAAAAAAGAAATTCAAAATTCTTTCTTCCGAAAAGGATCAACTTCTCAAAGAGAAGGAAGACTTGTCCCTCAAGATCCAAAACCTTCCCGATGTTGATTCTATGGAATCAACAATCAAGGATTTAAGGAAATCCCTAGCTAAGTTCACCGAAGGTGAACATAACCTTTCGAAGCTCCTTGGTTCCCAATGCATATCTAGAACCACCCAAGGGTTGGGCTATTCCAAGCAAGCTTCCTCTTCCCATGATCCTACTATTTTTGTATGGGGGAGCTCCCAATATAAATTTTGAAACTATTGCAAAAAGATCGGGCACTTAATTTACGAGTGCGACTGCAAAAATGCCCGGTATGGAAGGCCCAAAACCATTTCCTTTAACGATGAATTTCATAGGAGAAGACCCGCCACAAGACAAGTTTGGCTTCAAAAATCCCTTTTAGCGAGTCTCTCCGGACCAAAATTTGTCTCGGTTCTAAAATCCTCTCCCCGGTGATTTGTTGTTTTTATTTAGGGGGAGTTAGGATCGTTTAAGCCTTTTTGCATTTTTCTTTCAAAACTTTAAATTCAAAACTTTCAATTCAAAACTTTCAATTCAAATTTCAAAAATTTAAATTGGTTTTCAATCCTTTCCTTCAATCAAATTTTATGCCCCGTGCTATTTTGATAATCACAAAGGGGGAGATTTCCTTGGTTGATTGGGGGAGAAATTTTTCTCTCATGCTTTGCTTTACTTTTCAATTTATCCTTTAAATCATGCCTTTCATTTCAGTCTTTTACATTGCTTGTTTTGGTGATTGTGATCATCAAAATAGGGGGAGATTGTTGTACCCCTCTCTCTTGGATTTTAATGATCACAATCACTCTTATTTTGTTCTAACTTGTTTTCAAGTGTGTTTGTTGATAGGCAAAAGGTTGCCAAGGAGTTGGGCCAAGAAGGACTGAAAGTAGACTCTTTGAGTCTACCGGCCAACCGGTGGATTCCCACCGGCCAGCCGGTGGTCTCTGGCAGTAGCAATGGTTTCTGTCCAGAGCCACCGGTCAGCCGGTGTGAGCTCCCCGGCCAGCCGGTATTGTCACCAGCCAGCCGGTGGATGACCACCGGCCAGCCGGTGGCTCAGGACCGGCCAGCCGGTGTGCCCAGTCAAACTAGCCGTTGGGCTTTGACCAGACTTGTACTTTTGACTCCCAACGGCTCCGAAGGCCTCTCCAACGGCTCCGAAGACACCCAATGGTCATTTGGGTGTTCCTCTCCTATAAATAGAGGACTAGGAATCCCCGGAAAAATATAGTAGCCCATGGGAACATTTTTCGATCATTTGGCGAACCTCCGGCGCATTCCTTCAAGGATCCCCACCTGCTCCAACTCACTTCCACAACCAAGAAGCACCACCATAGAAGCTTGGGAGCGCTCTTCATCATCGCCAATCAATCCATTGGAGCCCAAGACTTCTACTCTTTACGGTTTTTATTGTTTTATCATTTTGAGCATTATTTTGAGTTTGTGCATACAAACCCTTATTTCTCTCATCCTCCCATTGTTTGGGTTTTCACACCACCTTAAGGTGTGAAGAGGTTAGTCAAGCCTTCCCTGTAAAAGACTTGAGTCATAGGTGAGCTAGCCTTCACCTGTAAGAAGGCTAGTGGGTTTCTTGCTACAACCAATAAAAAGCAAGCTGTAATAGGTTTCTAGGCTGCCTTAAAGTCTAGTGGGTTTCTTGCTACAACCATTAAAAAGCAAGCTGTCGTATAAATCTCTCAACGGTTGAGTTGGGAGCGGAGACGTAGGCTTGGGATTTAGGCCGAACTCCGTTATCAATTTTGTGTCTTGCCTCTTTTATTTCTGCTGCGCTTTAACTTTTTCTTAAATTGTTAAACTTTTTTGAAAAGGTAATTCACCCCCCCCCCTCTTGCCATCACTCTCCGTCCCAAAACAATGGAGTTTGAGATAATTTATAATGAAAAATCACAGTAGGAGTTATTAGGATTTAAAAATGTGGATTAGGATGGTTTAGAAAATGATATAGAGTCAACATAAGATGGTTAATTTTATCTTATAGATTTACATATTTATTGGCTAAGAAAGAATCAAGATTGTATATCATTAAGCATTGTAGAAGCTGAATATATAGTAAAAACTGAAGCTTATACATAACTATAATGGATAAATAAATAACTTGAGGATATTGGAGTTGAAGTGAAATATCCTATTATAATCAAGTGTGATAACTCAAGTTTTATTAATCTCTAAAAAATTTAGGCCATCACTGATGACAAATCACATTAAGATTAAGTATCACTTTATTAAGGAGAAGGTTGAGTAAGTTCTAGTGAAGTAGGAGTATGTGTCTACACATAGTCAAGTTGTGTATATAATAACTAAGGAACTACCCAAGGAAGTGTTTGAAATACACAAGTTTAATGTTAAACCATATCTATCCACTTACATTGTTTAGATAAGAGTTCCCTACTCCCCTAAAGTGTTTTCCATTAAAAAAATGGTGCTAAATGGATATTACATTTAAAAATTGGTTTATATAAAGGTATAATATCTCTCATAGCCTCATTAATTGAGATTATAATTATATTTTGTGAAATTTTTGAGAAGTTATATTTAGGTTCATTGAAAAAGAAGAAAATTTATCCTAGAGTTAGCTTCAAATATTATTTAAAGGGGGAGATATAAATTAAGGAAGTTTTATAAAGTGTTATATTTTCTTGTTATAAATGGGGGAACTATCCTATGTTAATAAAAAGGTAACAAAGTTTTTCTTTAAGAAGTTTTTATGAGAGAGTAATTTAATGCTTATTTAGGTAGAAGAGTTCACTGAAAAAGGATTGACATACTTAATTTTTTAGTAATAATTGTTGTCACAAAAGTGATGTTATTTTACCAATTTCTTTCTAGAGATGTTGAAGAGTTATTATCATCAAGTGGTTTCTATAGTAAATTATGAATGTAAATGATGTTTTTCATATGGAAATTTTTATTTTACACTTGTTTCTCACAATGAGAAAGACTCATGTGGGATTAGAGTGAATAATTATTGAATCATTAATTAAACTATCTAAATATGCAAGTTATAGCTAATTGATTTTATGTTGGATAAGCATATTGAGGTTGTGGTGTGTTGTTAAAAAACCCAAAGTGGGATATTGTTAGAAAAAATATTCTCAAGAATTTTTGTGTTATGTTTGTCGACAAAGCATGGTGGACATCCTCTAAAAGACTCATGGTATTATTATGTAATTGTTCCATGGATTTTGAATAAATCTAAAGGAATCTTAGAGATATTATATCCAAGAGGATAGAAATAATTTTTTAATGATGTTGACTATACCATGAAGTCTATGATCACTCCATAAAGAGAACCTTGTGAAAGTTTAGTGTGGGACTGTTCGAAGCTGGAAGAGGCATTGTTACATAAACAAGAAGACCACAACACAAATATCATACATAGGATTAATTGTTTTTCCATGTAATACTAGCTATGTGGGGATCACACCAATTTTTTTTTCTATGCCACAATGGATGTTATATATGAATAAATAGATCATAGGTTAGATGAAGGATTTCTATATGAAGGAAGAAATATGCACCATAATAGATATATGTAAGATTAAAATTATATGAAGAGTGGATTTTAGTAAGGGCTCACACTAAAAATATAGAGGTTTCACCCTAAATAAGGTACCTACATCATCATGAGGAGGCCATAGAATCTCAGTTTTCTAATAGAATGTGCGCATTTCACATGACATGAAATATAAAGTATTGGAGTTGGTGATGTAGAACCAAATATTTTTTACCTTTTATTACCTATATATTAATGACCTTGAATATTAGTCAATATCATATCACATGATGTGTATTCTTCTATGTTACTTTAATGTGATAATTTTTTTAGAGTATCTGTCACATTGAAAGGTCATAATAGTTTTCAACTATGATGAGAAACTTGAAATGATATGGTGATATTATTAAATATATGTTATATAGAGAGATTACATCATATGACTAGACAATTATGATATAGGATATCAGGGGTGGGGGGATCATAAAACATTGATACTTCTTATAGTGATGTTTACCCTTGGTAATTTCCAAGAAATAAGGTTTTTAGAACATACCCACCTATAACAATTCCACATGTTATATGTGTTATCAGATATTACTATCTACATATGTGTATATTGTTCCATATAATTGAGATTATTTTTAATGAATATCATGAGTCCCATACTTAAATGTATTGTTGAAACCCATGATGACATATGCTTACAGTTAGGTGGGATACATTGGGTGCATCATGAGTGATATGGAATTAATGAATAAGTAAATATAGGATTTGTCCCTTTTGATTTAATATAAGTAAATATATCATGTCCTTTGATTGGAATGAAACTACCTGATTAATGTCTATGTCCATGGTGGTTTTATCGACATGTCCATTTTAGGAAAGTAAAAGAATAATATATCAATATTATAGGTCAATAGAACCAATTATGCAACCTATTGATGATATATTGAGATATAAGGATTATATTATATGGTGAGTATTCATAGAAGGTTATTTTAATTAGGAAATTAATGTCTTTACCTATGGGTGCATTGACATGTTGCTATATATTGATCTTGTACTTTAAGTGAGTTAGCCAAATTCTATTAAGAAAGTGTCCTAGATGGGCACACACTAAGTGTATCCAACACCTTAATTGAATTATATATTAATTTAATATTATAATAAATATTATTCTCAAGTTCTGAAGAATAATATTAATTTATGTTATGTTGATCACATAAATATTTATTGAATGAATAATACAATGATATTTATTTATTTATTTAAATAAATTGTTATTATTCAAGGTTTGATAAATGTCTAGGAGTTTTTACAACCTGAGTTAAGGGTATACAAGAAATAATATTTATATTTATGAGTTTTATATATGTTAAATAAATAATAATAATAATAATAATAATATCCTATGTGGGGTTCACTAAGAATTAAGGGATTAGATAAGGGACTATGAGAAATAACCAACTCTCTAACCAAACTATGTAAACCTGGTTATATTATTCCTAAATGTGATAATTATTGTGAGAAAAATATATTCTTTTGATAATTCTCTCAAACCTATATAGAACTTTCTCTAGAATTCTCTCAAGAAATGAGTGTTCCGATCCTCCTCCCCCTACCAAGAACATGATAGAACACAATATAATCCTTTAAGTTCAGAAAATATTCTTATTATAATTAATAGGAATAGTGAAAGGTGATCATTATTCAATTATAGCACATGAAGATCCATCTGTGAAATTTTGAGGTTCGTAGAGCATGCGTGGATTACTGTTATTAGGATTATACCCTTGCATTATTCATCACAACAACGATACAACAAGTTTAGTCAACTAATTAAATAATGAATAAATAATTGCAAGAGGAGGTAATTATTATTTATTTAAATTAATTATAAATTATATGTGAATGATCATATTTTAAGGACTCTAGGGATTCTATTTTTCAAGTAATGAGAAAAAATATGAAGAAACTGATGAAAAACCATTGTTGGGAAAGGGAAAGACCACTTCCTCTATGCCCTAACCTTCAATTAGTATCAAAGTGGAAATATATTAATTTATAATTATTTATTATTTTTTGATTGATTTATACATTTAGATGTATTTTTTTTTATTTTTGGTTTATTAATTCTATAATTTTAAATTCAATATATCATGTTTTTTCACCTTTATATGAATAATAAAATGCCAAAAATAGATGAAGAATACTCAAATATACCTTTTGGAGGCATACAAATCATAGTACACCATGTGGAAGAGGAGTACGTGGTGTCATTTCATACCACATGTTGACTAACTTAATGGAACATATTTAGTAGGGTTACATTGCATGTATATGGAATACACACCATGTAACGCTACACAATTTACCCTATGAGAATCATGGAAGTTGTGTGGTCAAAGTACATGTCATGTATTTGATACATGTTGAGTAATGATTTCCAGACAAGAAATATTGTTCACCTATGACTACACAAAATGTATCTATCATACACACCATGTAACATATAAATGTTAGTGTGAAATATATGTCGAATTCTTAGAAATGTGATACAAATGGAAATATAATGGATTACATGGCGTATAGTAGGTTGTACAAACCATGTAACTCACAAACATTTACACAGAGTACACGCCAAGCTAGGCCATACACTATGTAAATTAAATGCATGGAATAAAAAATAACTGTGATATTAAACCAAACTACATGATGTGTAACTAACGTACATGAAATGTGGCAGGGTTTTACTAAGAATTAAATGATTAACTAATTTCTACATCATTTTAGAACTAAATTCCATGTATGGTCATCATATATGCTCTGTACTTACCTGGAATTAAAGGTGATACACACTATGCATATTAATTAATTCCATGGGTTATAAATGTTAATTTGATTACATGGATTGAAACATGGAACTGAACACCATGTAATATTGTGACACTCTATGTATGCTACATGCTGTGTAAGAATAAAATAAATGAATAGGACCATATAAGATGCTAAGTAGTTTAGAGGGGTACATGCTATGTTTCCTCTAGTATACACTATGTATTTAATTAATTTAAATTATTTAATATTAAAGATGATGGTAATCTACATGAATGTTTTTATGGACAATTAAGATAAAGAAATAATTAATTAATATAGATAATTAATTTATCAATTCAGAAATTTTATCTTAATAAAGATAAAATTGAAATGAATGATAACTAGATTTAAATGTGTATTCATTGCATTCATGAATGATAATGATCTTGTTTGAACTATGTATGTGTTGGATTTCTCTTAATTTATTTTTTATTTCATGGGTTTTTAAATAATTTTTAATAAATTAAAATGATGACTTGGATATCACCCCCTACACTTTTTATGTAAAATCCTATGTGTCCATGGTTTCTTTTATATAACCCCATATCTTGGTTCCTCTCATATGTGTGTGGGTAAATAATATGTAAGGAATAGAGCTCCAAAGAGAGTAGATGCAGTTCAAGTTTGGAGACAAGGTGAAAAAACCAAGGAAATACATAGGTGAATAGGTTAAATGATGCAACTCAAACCATGATTGGTTTCATGAGATATTATTCTAGGGCCAAGGTTTTATTTAATGACCACCAGATAAACTAACTAATAAAAAATATCAAGATCATGCCACATTTTTTTATTTTTAATTCGGTTTGGTACATGTTAAATTATTTATGTTTATTGGATACTTTATCATGATAACTTAAAATAAATTAATTAAAGAGAATGTAAGGTGGAATAAAATAAGTGAATTATGCATAAATCATTTTATCAGGCATGGTTAATCACTTATATAAAATCTAAATAACATTAAAAATCATGTAATAAGGATAAAATAAATAATATTTATGCATAAGATAAAATACCTAAAAGAAAATAATAAGTTAATAAATCCTTAAATTTCTTTATTTAGTTTGAAATCATATATCAAAGTGTTGTTCTAGACCTTGTTAAGAAACATCCATTTATTGGGGGAATCTAATAATTTTTTAGGCTGAATTAACCAATTTAGTATCAATAGTAGTTTCCCTCACAAGACGTAGTGTAACTTGGAGGCAAGTGTTGAGGGAATATAATTCTAGTATTTTAGTTTTGGGAATTCCAATTAATGGATCAAGGAACCCTGAGTTAATTATTTTGGAAATATCTTCCTACCTAAATACCTTCAATTAATTTTAACAGGCCCTTGTATGCAATTTAAAAAGGGAAATATGGATCTTTTCCACTAGAATATCCACAGAATAGAATATTATAAATCCAATAGTGAGATCTATTAATATTTGAGAAAATATTAGGATACTAATAAATTAAATTTATTACACCCCATTTAGTGATCAAGATAAATATTAAAACCTACTTTTATTTTTTTATAGAAAAATGACAAGTCACTTGACCTTAGCATTATCATTGCGATCTATACTAGGAAAATAAAATATCTTCACCGAAATTGATTTCCAAGAGTAGTAAATGAACTTTAAAAATTTACTATGCCATGAGAAGAAATTATATGTGTTACAGTCCCCTGTTCCAAGTAAAGGACCTTCTCAGTAGGATAGTAAGAAGAGAAAACTATCTTTTAGAAACATGTAGATGATGTATTAGATGTCTAGTGCCTCATGTTATGTTCCATGTATAATAAGATTTAGAAGCTATACAAGGAAATGTATGGATACAACATGTTATCCCATATTTTTGATCTTTATGAATAAAAGGAAAGAAAAGAGTATTATAGGATCTCCAAGGAACTTTTCACATGAAATCTTGGAGAATGTTTGCAGAGGGATCTCAAGTATTTAAGATGATTGGATATATTGGGTTCTTATAAATATTGGGTTTCAAGCTATCCAATTATTTATGCATTGATCCTAGGATTCCCTCACTACCTTGAATCTTCTCTAGATTTATTATGAATTATAATATGAACAATATAGAGAAGTCAGTCATGGAACCCCTCACTCTAATTTGACAATATGATAAGGACATGGGGTGTGAAATATCTGGAATAATTATGGTAAATAAGATAAAGATAAATTCTAAAGTCCCTAAGACTAATTCTAAGTATAATGATTATTTGTACCGCCCTTATAAGAAGTGTAAGATCTAGAGGTAGGCAAGGGAATAAGATTCATAATATTTTTTATGTGGTAATAAGTGACACTGAAAGAAGAAACACACCATAGTAAAAAAGTAAGGGGAAACTTCAAGTACGTTTGTTATCAAATTTAACTTATCTATATAAACCATTTGGGTATTATATATAACTTTTAGTTATAAAATTTTCATCTAAATTCAGAAACCAAGTAGTTTTAGGAAGTTTTTGAAAGGTGTGGTGTGTCTTCGAGCTTCCAACAAAGAAAAACTAGATGCCTTGGCTATAGGAGACCACCACCTTACATTACAAACATGAATGATTATAGTCTTGAAGAATTGTTATTACATTCCCAGTGTTACCAAAAACATTATACCAGGTTCAAGTTTATACATGGATGGATTTATATTCAAATTTGGAAACAAAATCTACTACTTTTATAAAGATATAATTTTTTATTGTATGACACATCTTAATAACAATATGTATTTACTAGAATACAAAAACCAAGTGTTAGTATATAATAACCTAAAATCTAGAAAACCCATAACCGATAGTTATATTAAATTATTGGTATAGAATAAAAGAGTTTATAAAGGATCCAATACCTTAGTGGTATTAAAAGAGTAGATACACACATACATTACATTTAAAAACAAGAGATACAAAATGAACACATTTCGAGAACATTATTATCCCTTCGATAATATCCCTGAAAATTACACAGTATCCTCCTAGAGGTTTATTGGGGAAATGAAAGAAAATAAGGGTGAGCTCATATGCTCAGTAAGGAGTACATACATTGAAATCTACCATAACATAAACATGGAAAATGTGACATATAAAGAATAAATAAAAAACATGAATCCATAATCAACTGAAGATGAGGGAATTCTATATCTATGAAAAATAATGAAAACATGGCTAAAAATAATCATTGATATCATACTTATGGAATTAATAATACCAAACATCAAAACATTCTATCAAGGACATGTTCCAAGACACTATACTGAATTGGGGAGAGGTATACACCAAAACCCAAGTTGTTTTGTCTCATGATACCTATTAATGTATCAAGGGGATATATAATTCTGGGCCCCACTCATAACCTAATTAAGTATAATGAATTAACTATAAGAGTCAATAAGAAATTTCAAATTATAATCTAAGGAACCTATGGATGAATAAAAACATGGCTATAAATATAACAAAAAATACAGAAAAAAATAATTCCCCATTCAATGGAATAATGTGGATATCTAAGAGAACATACCTTAATCAACTCAGAAGATGTGGGGTATTGTCAAAGTAATCGAAATTACCCTTATAAAATAAATATAGTTTCAATGGTACTTTAAATGTGTTGGGTTATCCATGGAAGATAGTAATTGAGTTCAATATATAGAATTGGTAGTATAATAAGGAAATAATAGGAAAATAAGTCTTCATCATGATTCATAAAGAGAACGTGAATATTCCAAATCATATCCTATGGGAGTATCTAGTAAGGCATATAGTTTTAGGCTCACTCATCATTCATTAGAGTGATGATCAAGTCAATTTACAAGCAACCATTTTTGTGGTGATTACCCCTAGGGGAATCTATGTGACAACCACATCCTCTTTCTAGTATCCAGTCAGGAATGTAATTTATTAGAAACTACACACACTTTTACTTTACCAAAACTTAAGATGTTTTTTCCAAAATGGAAAAGATTAAGTTTTACAATGGTTTTGGAAACTCTTCAATAAAATGTGTTGATTTGAAAGTCTTACTTTTTACTTTTCCATCCCTTTAGTTTTGGAAATCACAGATACCTTCTTAAAACTATGTTTAGTAACTTTTTATATCCCAAGTATTTTAGTATATTTTTGTTGAAAAATTACTTTATACTGAACATAGAAATAGTTATAATGTATTATGAATATAAAATTTTATCATTAAATCTAATCCATCAGACCAAAGGTTAGTCTGGTTAATCAGACACACCTTAAGTACAATGGATTAGATTGAATAATAAAAGTTTATATTTGTAATAAATTATAACTATTTATTTATTCGGTATAGAGTAATATTTTCTAAAAACCATAATAAAACACTTGGAATATAAAAAATTAGTAAACATAATTTTAAGAAGGTTTCTGTGATTTCCAAAACTAAAGGAATCAAAAAGTAGATATTAAGACTTTTGACTCAATAATCTCCCCTATTTTGGAAAAAAAAAACAAAACACTTAAAATAAAAAGTTAGAACTTTGAAACACTTACAACCCTTTATTATTTTATATATTTAAAGATATAAATTATATCTTAACTCCCCCTGAGTTTATTACTTCTATATAATCTAATGGAAATTATTAAATATTTGGGTTCTTCTCCTCAGTAAAAATCTTTATTATATATTTATTCCCCTTAAACATATATCCTAAAACTTATCCAAAATTTTCTCCCCTTAAACTTCTCCCTTTATAATTTTTTTAGCATTTATAAATTCCCCCCATTTTTGATTTAAAAAAATAATAGGGAAATTATATCACCTGAAATGTTATAAAGAGATAACATGTGAAATAATTGTATATGAATTAACTAATCATCCAAGAAATAAAAGAAAGAACATACATCCAAAATTAATTAGAAGACATTTAGACAAAAATTATTTGGATGAAAATTAATTCAAATTTATCATTAATTCAAAAATGTGTAAAAATATTACATCAATAGGTCAATTTTTTATTCATTCTTTATTAGCTTCTTTACAACTGCCTTCATTTTCTTGAACTCTTCATGATCCTCATGGACCTCTATGACCGAATATTGAAGCTTCATGAACTAGTATTTCATCACCACTTGATTCAGGAATTTGGATTTTAGTCTTTCAACATCCTCACAAATATTTTTTATTTTCTTCCTTCACAAGAAAAATACCATCTTTACACATTCTAAGTATGTTTTTCTTTAACTCCAAATTGTCATTTTTTTCAAAAACTTCACTTCCTCATCATGAATAAATTTATTTATTTAATGTCTAAAAATTATAAATAAAATACCATGATGTATGAAATATTTTTATATTTCTAATGACTATTTATAGTCAAACATATTAGTTATATGACCCTATGTTAAAATTGTTTTAGTAAAATATACACATTTATGCTATATTTTTCTTTACTTTAAATTATTTCTTATAACATGTCATTATCACACCCAAGTGGCTCCATGGGGTCCCAAAATAGACCCAAGGATGACCATGGTTAGAAATATCTCATCCAATAGGATTAGGACATGTGTTAAGGTAGTTTAATATTATTATAATATTATTTTGTACATTTATTTACTAGATTTACCCTTTAACCATGGTAAATAAAAATAATTACTGAAGATACTATTCACAATGTCTAAAAATAAAAGGTATCTATTTATACAATTTAGACCTTATAATTCCAAATATAGAATCTATTTTTCCAAATTTAAATCACAAATTTATCAGAAATTAATTTAAAATTAATCCTCATTGTTAAAACCAGAAAGCGGGTTTTTGAGAAGTAAAAACTATCAAAAGATTGACATGTGTTTATGTCCAATTTAAAAGTGAAATTACTTCCAATGAAAAAAATTGAATTAAATGATAAAAAATTAATCCAATTAAACTTTTAAACCAATTAAAATGAAAATCTAACTATATAAATAAATTAGATGAAAAGGTAGTTTTGAATTAAAATGCAGTATTTTTCATTATTCATTAAAAAGTGAACTTTATCAGAAAATTACCAAAAATTTATCCAAAGTAAATTTTGATGCCTGATTCTATATAAGAAGTTTAATTTTCCAAATATAATAAATAAAAGTGAAAAATACTAGATTTAAAAAGGGTTCAGCTTCAAAACATGGTAAAACGACCTTTTAAAAACATTAGAGTATTTTATTCTTAAATTTGGATTATTTCTCATCTTAAGCCTCTAAAATTTATAGGATAAATGTAAAAACATTTAAAAAACATGTGTAATAATATTTTTTTTAGTTCTGTTCATTCCTGCCAATACAACAGCTAGGCGTTAACTAACATTTAAAATAATAATAGTATCATTATATTATTTTTTTGTACAACTCAAAGTTGTGTGCAATGTAAGATTTCAGAGAAACCCATTATTGCGTGTCGAGTATGCTATTAGACAAAGCATCCCCTTTAACATAAAATTAATAACTTATTAAAAAATATCAATAGATATGAAAAATTATTATTCTATAAATACATGGGATGCTACATCATTCTTCCCTTTTGGAAATTGAGTCCCCTCAATTTTATTTACTTATCAAATAAGTGGAGGTATTTATCTCTCAAAGAATTTTCAGATTCCCACATTACCTCTTCAACCATATGAATTTCCACAAAACCTTTACTTGATGAATCACCTTATTCCGCAACACTTTCCCCTGTGGTCAAGAATCTATACTAGTTGTTCCTCATAAGAAAGATTCTCTTCCAACTAAACTTCATCTGGACTCAAAACATGAGATAGATATGGGATATACTTTCTCAACATTAAAACATGAAAACCATTATGTTCCTTTGATAAACATGGAGGTAAATCCAACCTATAGGAAACTGATCAAACTTTCTCTAGGATTTCATAGGGTCCAACGAACCTCGGACTCAACTTTACCTTCATAAAAAAACGCATCACACTTTTCCATAGAGAAACTTTGAGAAATACATGATCACATACCTTTAAAGGAAGATCATTCATTCAGTTATATGCATAACATTTCTTCCTAATCTGAGCTGTCTTCATGTGCTTCTGAATCAGTTGAAATTTTTCTGCCATCTCTTCTACTAATTCTGGTCCCATCAACTTCCTTTCACCTACTTCATCCCAAAAACCTGGAGTTCAAAACTACTTTCTATATAATGTCTCAAATGGTTCCATATGTATACTAGAATGAAAACTATTATTATAAGAAAAATCAAACAAAGAAATATGTTGCTCCCAAATTTCCTAGTAATCCATTGAACAAGCACGTAACATATCCTCTAAGGTCTAAATTGTTCGTTCTGGCTGCCCATCTGATTAAGGATGAAAATCTATACTGAAATTTAATTTTGTTCCCAATGACTTCTGAAGACCTTTACAAAAGTAATAAGTGAACCTTGGATCATGATTGTAAATACCCATAAAAATTCAAGGGAAATTTTTTCTTAATTTTTTTTGGGATTTTACAAGAATGCAGTTTCTGACGGCGCCTGATTCCAAGGCCCGGTGTGCCCGGAATCAATTTCCGAAGTTAGTCTTGGGTATGTTCAGTGAACGAACGAGAGGGTTTTTCTAACTTTTGAACTGATGCTTGAAATTGAAATCCGAGGGCACCAATGAACTCGCAGCACCAGTAATTTCTTAGGAACACCTTTTCTGGAGTTGCGTTTGCTCGGGTGTGTTTTTTTAAAATTTTGGGTTAAGTAAAAGAATAAAATAAAATGGTGCAACCGTTTTTATTTTATTTAAAGTAGTTTAACCTAAGATAAGTGGTTGGAGTGGGACCCACTATATCCTACTCTACTAGGTAGGATATTTGTGGGGTGGGGCCCACACGATCCCCACCTATTCAACTTCATCAAACCCCCTCTTTTAATTAGGTAACGCACCCGCACCCCCCATTAATTGAAAAGTCAACTCATTAATTGATTAACTTATTCAAAGTAATTAATTCTTAGATTCATTTGAATTTCAAATGAAACTTTGTCTTGTGGGTTAATTAAATAAGACAAAGTCTTATTTCGTGGGAGGTTAGTTCATTGTGCGAGGGGATTTGGAGAGAAAATCTCTAAGTTCCGAAGAACGTTCTTCCTCCTTGAAGAACGCGAAGAAAGCACCGTCGCCGCGAAGAACACCGAGTCTTCGACGAAGAACTCCGTCACCACAAAGGGGAGTTCTTTGTACCATCTTCTTCCATCTCTGCAGCCGGTGAGAGACGCCATCCTCGGAGATCGACGACGCGGCGCCGATGATTCTATTTTCCGCGATGTTTGACTTCCGCGACTCGACGACGTGCGACGTCATTTTCGAGGTAGGGGTTTAATTTGAGAATAACTTTTTCCCATGGTTGTTTCCTTCTAAAAACAAATAATGCGGATCAACTCATTATTAAGTTGATCCGTGAAAGTGTAATTTTGCGGGTTGGGAATTTTTGATTGCGGGGAAAAACGTAGGGGATTTTTATTTGATTTTTCCCTTTTATCATTTGAGAAAAGGACGACGAGTGCAGATCAATATCTACCGGTTGATCCGCGGATCTCTCATTCATGCGGGGTGGTTGAGGGGTGAATTTTCGGGATTGGTTGAGTTTGATATTGTTTTTAAAACCTCTAACGCGAAGGGTACGGGCTAACGAACAAAGCCCGGACCCTCTGCAGTTTGTTGTCAAAGTACGGATCGACGGACGATGTTGAGGCGGGCCGAAAAGGCGTTTTGAACCATTCGCACTAATCTATGGCTCCCGGGAGGACCACCGGCGCAGACAGAATTGAAAACGGACCACCTAAGTAACCCGGTGGCCCGCGGAAGAGCCTGCCGGCGCGCCGCTAGGAAGGACCGCCACGACTGAAGCCACGGCGGCAGGTGGCGGTCCCGCGGCCGCGTGGGACCAAGGGAGATGCATCGGCCAGCACCGCGTCACTGGCAGGGAGCGGCCCCCACGCGGGGGCCGTAGCTTCAATCAGGGGGGCGCGAGCCTCCCCCCCTGTTCCGCTCAGCTCGTCCAGCCGAGCAGGCCACGCGGGCCGCGCCAGGGCGGCAGGCCAACCGGCCGCCGGGCCGGGCCGGACTCACCCTATTGGGCTGGACACAAACCCGGTTCAGGTCGACCCAGTTCGGGCCGACCCAGGGGGTCTCGGGTCGGGTCGGTCCGAGCCCGAACGCCCTATTTTCGAGCAGTTTTCGTTCAAATGCCCATAACTTGGGCTACAGACCTCCGATCGACGCACCGTCAGTTGAGATGCGATCCCTGGATCGAGAATATTGTTTCGGTATATTACAATCAAGGTTTCGGAGAACTTTGGGTATGCCCGGGTTGGTTCGAACACGAAACCAACCGGGCCCTCGGTGCAGAAACGCTTATAACTTGAGCTCCGGACGTCCGATTGACGTGGCGTCGACTTTGTTGGATTCCTCTTGATGAGACAGAACTTTTGGAATACTTTGCCTGAGTTTTGGACGCAGTTGGATAGTGTCTAGGTTGGATTGAACCCGTAATCCAACCGGGCCCCTGGAACGAAAAAGCTGATAACTTTCAAACCGGACGTCCGTTTGACGAACCGTCAGCGGAGTTGGTAATCTCGTTGAGAAAAGTTCCCTATGAGTATACCCTATGAGAGTTCGGGGTAGAGTTGAGATATGACCGGGTTGGTTCACACACGAAACCAACCGGGCCCCTGGGACGAAAAGGCTAATAACTCACAGACCGGGCGTCCGATTGACGCGCCATCTGTTGCGTTGAGACCCCTATGACGAGGCGGTCCTTTGAGATAATTCTTCATGGGACTTCGTGATACTTGGAGTATCGACCAGTAGCTCGTGGAGAGGAACCTCTCGGAGACGATCGTACGGAGTACGGAGACCGTGTAGCCGGCTGAGACCTGACGACTGCTTGACAGACTCGACTTGGAGTGAGTCGACTATCCTAGTGGACGGAGCACTACTTTGTTTGGGTGCAGACCCATGGCGGATGGAGCACTACTGAGTTTGGGTGCAGACCCGCGGTACTCGTTCGGAGAGTACTTATGCAGGCTATTAGGGGGGATGCACTACTGTGTTTGGGTGGCATACCCCGGCGGGAAGCACTACTGTGTTTGGGTGGCTGACCCGCAGTACTTGACAGGAGGAGTACCTCAGCAGTCCTAGGTTAGTGAGCAGTACCTCGGAGTCGTGATAGGATCACTGTACTCTCCAGAGACGGGGCTCTTCATCAGTTACGATTTCGATAATGAAAATACTGGTTTGAGCCGAGTCTCTGACCTTTGTGTTTACCTCATGATTGAGATGGGTCACTTGATAACTTAGGTATATGTATGGGCATATATCTAAGTAGTGGTTATCCGTTGATTTCATAACCTTTGTATTTCCTTATGTTTGAGATGGGTTACTTGATAACTTAGGTATAAGTATGGGATTATACCTAAGGGTTATCTGTTGAGTTTCTACTTTGTGGTTATCCTTGTTGGATTTAGAGAGATCTTGAGGGTCTCAGGGTCCCTACTGAGTATCGTATAATCACCCCTGCATGGGCTATGCCCGCACCTCGTTGTGTTGGTTGCAAACAATGGGCACCGCTGACGGAGGCCGAGTGTTCGAGGACTGGACGGTACCCGGTGGTGGACTTCACGATGAGACGATACTCGATGGAGGTTGACGGGCGAGAGCGTTGTGGAGGCTATATGTACCTACCCTTCAGGTAGGATCCGAGGTGGACGAACCAGGAGCTACTTCTTTTCTTCCAGTTGTCCGTCTTTTCTGTTGTACTTCCTTTCAGTTGTAGCTATACTTTTCAGTTGGGTTTGTATTCTGGCCCTTTTACCTTTCAACACTTTCTTTTGTACTTAGTGTTTTTCTTCCACTTGTAATCTGTGGTGTTTTGTTTACTTTTATAAAGGCAATTCCTTCCCAGTTATCAAGATTTATGCCTTTGGTTCTAGTCTTCTGCCCTTTGCCTATGGAAGGTGGGCTTGGGGTAGTCACGGCATGGGCCCCATGGACGGGTCGTGACAAATTGGTATCAGAGGAGTCGGTTCTACTGAAGAACTTATAACTCTGATATTTTCTTTTTGTGAAGAAATAGTGTTAAGGGTACCGAGTGTGGTTTTCAGTTCAGGGAGTCTAGTATTGGTGCGGGCGACCGACGTATCCATACACCAGGACCCTGACAACTGATTTCCGACTTTGTGCACAAAAACACTGATTGCGTGTGTGTTTCCAAAATTTTTAAAAAGTCAGCTCAAACTAGGTCAGCTTACCAGGTATAAATCATTTGACCGTGTCACATTTTTTTCTTTCAGGATGCCTCCCCGCGGACGACCAGCTAGAGCCCCGACAGTTGTACGTACTGACAGCCCGCCAAGCGACGAGGACCCAGTACATGGCCCTATCCCAATTGAGGCACCAGCGGAGACACCAGCAGTACTACCACCTGTTGGGCCACCGATGCCACCAGCCCCAACAACAGAGAGTGCACGTTGCTTGAGTGCACTGCACGAGTTCCAGCGCCAGAGGCCACCTAGGTTCAAGGGAGAGATGGACCCGCAGGTGGCTGAGGATTGGATGGAGGCTGTGGTGAGAGTCTTCAGGCTAGTAGGGACACTAGCAGACTTCATGGCGATCTTTTCTGCCATCCTCCTTCAGGCAGCAGCTGAGAGATGGTGGATGCACTTGTTCCAGTTTTGCGATGAGATGACCTTCACCTGGGAATACTTCAAGACCTTTTTCAGGGTGGAGTTTGTACCAGTGGCTTTACACCCCGAGCGTGTTCAGGAGATACTGCATTTGCCGTAGGATTTTCAATCAGTAGCCGAGTCATCTGTGGGTAGTAGACAGATGATGCGGAGGTCCAAGAGGACCAGAGCCAGCCGTACGAGGAGCAGGAAGTGTTATGAATGTGGCAGGAAAGGTCACCTGGCACGTGACTGTCCGACTCCCCGCACAGTTGATCCGCAGGCATTGGTGGAGCCACCGAGGCAGAAGCAGCGGTGGGTGCTTGAGTAACAGTTGAGCGGTCGACAAGGCAGTAGAGCTCCGGGAGCAGGTGGATAGGAGCGGAACTAGTAAATTCCTTTTGTTCTTGGTACTTCTAGTTCCATGTTGCTATTGTATTTGTGTCTTTGTACTATGAGATGCAATAATAAAAGACACTTATCCTAGTGACACTTGCTTTTCTGTCCTTTTGTTTGGTTGATACTGAGAGGTCCCAGTTTAAACTGTTGACTTGACCCTCACTTTAGATATTTCTACTAGAGGAGACCCAGTGACCTCACACTTATTCCGACAGTGTGACTCAACCATTGGAGGCGAGAGTGATGGTTGGATCTCTTGGTAGTAGCGTCGAGGCCTTACGATGTCATCCATGGCATGAATGCATCATTCATATCAGGATTTACTGTATTAGGCAATGGGCGTGGTTCATCAGGAGGATGAGTCCGAGTTTCTCTTTTAGGAAAAGGAGAAATCTTAGCAGCTCTTACAGATCATAGGAAAAAAAGGTGCAGATCATCCAGGAGCGGATGAAGACTGCACAATGCAGTAAGAAACATGAAACTGGTGCCAGTCTTAGAGACTCGGGCGTGTTAAATGTATCAAGAAAAGGAATCTTTAAGGAGAGAAGAGTCTGCGAAGCAGCTAGGAGAGCATCATGAGGTGGTGTACATTTTAATATGCTACAACCACCCGCCTTAGTTATCCCCGCCAGGCTCAGGGAGCTAGAGGGCGGGGGAGGAGTGCGGCTGCATGCGGTCAAGGAGTGTGACCCAATGGCTCTAAAAATGATTCAAGGGACAGTCTGTGTCCACTACTAGCTTCCATAGTAATAGACGTTGATATGAATCATTCCTTCCTTCCACGAATCTTGTTCCAGACCTAGAGTTTCCGGTAAGCCGTAGACTTGACCCTCACGTCTGGAGATACCTCGGGAGGAGAGTCGATAATAACACTTACACCGACAGTGTGGTCTGACCCTCGAGGCGAGAGTTTCGGTTGGAATCTCTTGGTGGTAGCGTCGAGGCCTTATGACGTTGGTCTCGGTATGTATTGGATTCACAATTCATGCTCAGATTGACTGTATTAGGCAAAAATGTTGTGGTCTAACTACAACGTCGGGATGAGTTTTCCTTGGTCGGCGAAAAAGAAACCCCATGCAGCACCGGATAAACTCATGCATAGGAGGGTGCGGCCGATCACTCTTGAGTCGTTTAACCTTACCCTCGTGGCAGTAGGAGTTTTGAGTGTCATTTATTAACAGGAATTGGAGACCTCTGGAATTTGAGGATGGTGACCACGTTTTCTTATGGGTCTCACCTCAACGAGGTCTATGGAGTTGTGGCTGAGGCAGCAAGTAGCCTCTGAGGTTCAGCGGACCTTTTCAAGTCCTCAGCAGGGTAGGCGAGGTGGCTTACCGCTTGACCCATCCACCTCAGTTTCACCAGGTGCACAACGAAATCCATGTATCCCGACTGGGAAGATACGTGCTTGACCCGACGCATCTCATCGACCTTGGGGAGCTGAACATTGGTGATGGGGTGACTTTTGCGGGGTTCCATTAGCAGTTGAGGATTGAAAGGAGCGGTCCTACTAGGATGGTCGATTCCTCTTGTGCTCTTTCATTGGCAGCACGGGAGCTTCCAGGTGAGCACATGGGAGCGAAAGGCTCAGATGCGTTCTCAGTACCGCTTTTGTATCCCAAGTTTGGGTTAAAGCTTTACGAGGACGTAAATCCCTGAGGTGGGAGTAATGTAAAGACCCGTAAAAATTCAAGGAAATTTTTTTCTTAATTTTCTTTGGGATTTTAGAAGAACTCAGTTTCTGATGATGCCTGATTCCAAGGCCCGGTGTACCCGGAATCAATTTCCGAAGTTAGGCTCGGGTACGTTCAGTGAACGAACGAGCAGGTTTTTCTAACTTTTGAACCGGTGCTCGGAATTGAAATCCGAGGGCACCAATGAACTCACAGCGCCGATAATTGCATAGGAACACCTTTTCTAGAGTTGCGTTTGCTCGGGTGTGTTTTTTTAAAATTTTGGGTTAAGTAAAAGAATAAAATGAAATGGTGCAACCATTTTTATTTTATTTAAAGTAGTTTAACCTAAGCTAAGCGGTTGGAGTGGGACCCACTATATCCTACTCCACTAGGTAGGATATTTGTGGGGTGGGGCCCACACGAGCCCCACCTATTCAACTTCCTCAAACCCCCGCTTTTAATTAGGTAACGCACCCACACCCCCCATTAATTGAAAAGTCAACTCATTAATTGATCAACTTATTCAAAGTAATTAATTCTTAGATTCATTTGAATTTCAAATGAAATGTTGGATTGTGGGTTAATTAAATAAGACAAAGTCTTATTTTGTGGGACGTTAGTTCGTTGTGCGAGGGGATTTGGAGAGGAAAGCTCTAAGTTACGAAGAATGTTCTTCCTCCTTGAAGAACGCGAAGAACGCACCGTTGCCACGAAGAACACTGAGCCTTCGACGAAGAACTCCGTCACCGCAAAGGGGATTTCGTCGTACCATCTTCTTCCCTCTCCGCAGCCGGTGAGAGACGCCATCCTCGGAGATCGACGACGTGACGCCGGCGATTCTCTTTTCCGCGATGTTCAACTTCCACGACTCGACGACATGCGACGTCATTTTTGAGGTAGGGGTTTAATTTGAGAACAAATTTTTCCCATGGTTGTTTCCTTCTAAAAACAAAGAATGCGGATCAACTCATTATTAAGTTGATCCGTGAAAGTGTAATTTTGCGGGTTGGGAATTTTTGATTGCAGGGAAAAACGTAGGGGAATTTTATTTGATTTTTCCCTTTTATCATTTGAGAAAAGGACGACGAGCGCGGATCAATCTCTACCAGTTGATCCGCAGATCGTTCGTTCATGCGGGGTGGTTGAGGGGTGAATTTTTGAGATTGGTTGAGTTTGATATTTTTTTAAAACCTCTAACGCGGAGGGCACGGGCTAACGAACAAAGCTCGGAACCTCCGTAGTTTGTTGTCGAAGTGAGGATCGACGGACGATGTGGAGGCAGGCCGAAAAGGTGTTTTGAACCCTTCGTAGTAATCTACGGCTCCCAGAAGGACCACCGGCGCAGACAAAATTGAAAACGGACCACCGGAGCAACTCCGGTGGCCCACGAAAGAGCCTGTCGGCGCGCCGCCAGGAAGGTCTGCCGTGGCTGAAGCCGCGGCGGCAAGCGGCGGTCCCACGGCCACACGGGACCAAGGGAGACGTGGAGGCTAGTGCCGCGTCGCTGGCAAGGAGCGACCCCCACGCGGGGGCCACGACTTCAATCAGGGGGGCGCGCGCCTCCCCCCTGTTCCACTCAGCTTGTCTAGCCGAGCAGGTCATGCGGGCCGCGCCAGTGCGGTAGGCCAACCGGCCGCCGGGCCGGGCCGGGACGCGCGCAGGCCAGGCTGGGCCACGCCAGCCGGGCCGGGCTGTGCCCTATTAGGACGAACCCAAACCCGGTTCGGGTCGACCCTGTTCGGGCCGACCCAGGGGGTCTCGGGTCGGGTCGGTCCGGGCCCGAACCCCCTATTTTCGGGCAGTTTTCGTTCAAATGCCCATAACTTGGGATACAGACCTTTGATGGATGCACCGCCAGTTGCGATGCGATCCCTGGATTGAGACGATCATTTCGGTATATTACACTCAAGGTTTCTTGTGTATGGCCGGGTTGGTTCGAACACGAAACCAACCAGGCCCTCGGAGCAAAAACACTTATAACTTGAGTTCCGGACGTCCGATTGACGTGCCGTCGACTTTGTTGGATTCCTGTTGATGAGATGGAACTTTTGGCATACTTCTCCTGAGTTTTGGACGCAGTTGGATAGTGTCTGGGTTGGATTGAACCCGTAATCCAACCGGGCCCCTGGAATGGAAAAGATGATAACTTTCAAACCGGACGTCCGTTTGACGAACCGTCAGCGGCGTTGGTAATCTCGTTGAGAAACGGTCCCTATGAGTATACCATATGAGAGTTCGGGGTACATTTGAGATATGGACGGGTTGGTTTGCACACGAAACCAACTGGGCCCCTGGGAAGAAAAGGCTAATAACTCACAGACCGGGCATCTGATTGACGCGCCGTCTGTTGCGTTGAGACCCCTATGATGAGGCGGTCTTTTGAGATACTTCTTCATGGGACTTTGTAATACTTGGAGTATAGACCAGTAGCTCGTGGAGCGGACCCTCCCGGAGACGAGCGTACGGAGTACGGAGACCGTGTAGCCGACTGAGACCTGACGGCTACTTGACCGACTCGACTTGGAGTGAGTCGACTAGCCCAGTGGACGGAGCACTACTTTGTTTGGGTGAATACCCATGGCGGACGGAGCACTACTGAGTTTGGGTGCAGACCTGCGGTACTCGTCCGGAGAGTACCTCTGCAGGCTATTAGGGGGGATGCACTACTGTGTTTGGGTGGCAGACCCTGGAGGGAAGCACTACTGTGTTTGGGTGGCTGACCCACGGTACTCGACAGGAGGAGTACCTCAGCTGTCCTAGGTTATTGAGCAGTACCTTAGAGTCGTGACAGGATCAATGTACTCTCCAGAGACGGGGCTCTTCAGCAGTTACAGTTTCGATAATGAAAATCCTGGTTTGAGTTGAGTCTATGACCTTTGTGTTTACCTCATGATTGAGATGGGTCACTTGATAAATTAGGTATATGTATGGGCATATATCTAAGTAATATTTATCCGTTGATTTCACAAAGTTTGTGTTTCCTCATGTTTGAGATGGGTTACTTGATAACTTAGGTATAAGTATGGGCTTATACCTAAGTAAGGTTTATCCGTTGAGTTTATACTTTGTGGTTATCCTTGTTGGATTTAGAGAGACCTTGAGGGTCTCGAGGTCCCTACTGAGTTTTGTATACTCACCCCTGAACGGGCTATGCCCGTACCTCATTGTGTTGGTTGCAGACGATGGGCAGCGCTGACAGAGGCCAAGTGTTCGAGGATTGGACGGTACCCGGTTGTGGACTTCACAACGAGACAATACTCGGAGGAGGTTGATGGGAGAGAGCGTTGTGGAGGCTATCTGTACCTACCCTTCAGGTATGATCTGAGGTGGACGACCCAGGAGGTGCTTCTTTTCTTCCAGCTATTTGTATTTTCTGTTGTACTTCCTTTCAGTTGTAGCTGTACTTTTCAATTGGGTTTGTATTCTGGCCCTTTTACCTTTCATCACTTTCTTTTTTACTTAGTGTTTTTCTTCCCCTTGTACTCTGTGGTGTTTTGTTTACTTTTATAATGGCAATTCCTTCCCAGTTATCGGGATTTACGCCTTTGGTGCTAGTCGTCAGCCCCTGGCCTATGGAAGTCGGGCTTGGGGTAGTCACAACACGTGCCTTGTGGATGGGTCCTGACAATGATCAAATACAATGAAGAGAGGAATTCCATGTAACCTAACTATATCTTTAAGATACAACCAAGAAAGTTGATCTATAGACATAATATATCAAATAAGAAGAAAATGAGCATATTTAGTCAATCGATCAACAATAATCCAGATTGCATTGTTACCTCGAGAAATATTTGGTAATACCACTAGGAAGTCCAGGGAAACATTTTCACGTTTCCACTCTTGCACTGAAAAAGTCTGAGGTAACCCTTTCATTAACTGCTATTATTCTTTAACCTATCGAAAAGTCAAACACTTCACAGTAAAGTAAGCAATGTCTCTTTTTATTCCATCCCACTAGTAATACTCCCGAGGATTCCTGTACATCTTATTATTACTAGGATTAACTTAAAATGAAGAACTATGAGCTTTACATAAAAACTCTTTCTTTAACTGTGCATCACAAGGCACACATAATCTCTTTCCATGCCTCAAAACAAAATCTTCATCAATGTTAAATTCAGGAAACCTATCCTTCTGAATAAATTCTACCTTTTTCTGCAACTCACTGTCTTCTTTCTGTTATTTATTAATTCTATCTAATAGAGATAATTTCACTGCCACCTAAAACAAAACAGAGGAACTCGCTGCACCAACAACTTCAAATCCAAAATTCATCAAATCAAAAACCAAAGGATCTCGTTCCAAACATAACATGGTTAATATATCATTACTCTTTCAACTCAAAGTATCATCCAATTTATTTTTCTTCCCTGGATGGTAATGAATAATGAAATCATAATCCTTGATTAATTCCATCCATCACTTTTATCTCATGTTTAATTATTTCTTAGTGAATATATACTTTAAACTTTTGTGATCAGTATATATTTCACACTTTAAGCCATAAAAATTATGCCTCCACATTTTTAAGGAAAAAAATAGCAGCTAACTTGAAATCATGTGTAGAGTAATTTAACTCATGAGATTTCAACTGACATGAAGAATAAGAAATTACCTATTCATTCTATATTAGGATACAACCAAGTCCTTTCAATTATGCATCATTATAGATAAAAAATTCACTATTACTAGAAGGCATGGAAAAAAAAGAAGCATTTACCAATCTTCTGTTCAGTTCCTGAAAACAATCATCACATTCTTTTTTCCAAATGAACTTAACTCCCTTATGTGTTAACTTAGTTAGTGGGATAGATAACCGAGAAAAGTTTTCAAAAAACCTTTGACAAGAACCCTATAATCCAAGAAAACTAAGAATCTATATGATATTGGTAGGTCTTGGACACTCTTCAACAACTTTTGTTTTAGAAGGGTCAATGGTTATGCCATCTTTATAAACAATATTACCAAGGCATGAAATTTTTTGCAAGCAAAATTCACTCTTACTAAATTTTCCTTATAGTTTCTTTTCTTTTAAGGTTTGAAAAATAGTCCTTCAGTGACTTTCATGTTCCTCCTATATTTTAGACTATATGAAAATATAATTTATAAACACAACCACAAACTAATCCAAAAACTAATGAAATACACCGTTTCTAGTTTCTCAACACATCATACACGTTTCTCATAGATTTTGAACTCAGGAGAAGCCAATTCCCTTCAATACTTTGGCATTAATTCTGAGTAAACCAATTTATATTACTATTAATATCCCAGATAAAATTTGGGACATACCTTGAAAAATAGGTAAAATTTTATTCATATGAAGCCAAAAAATCTTCCTCCTTTTGTCTCAATTCCAAAAATTTATTTTCCAACCTAATTCGAATAGGCTTATGAAAATATTTATCAAATAAGATATTCTTAAATTCATCCCATTCCATGACATCAATCTCTTCACCTCCTCTGATATTTTTAATCATTGACCACCACTAATAGGATTTACCTTCAAAACAATAAAAACAAAGACTAACCTTTTGATCATTTGAACACCCCATTACATCAAAAATCTTTTCCAATGCTTCAATCCACCCTTTAGGTTTCACAGGGTTAGATGATCCTATGAATGATGGGGGACGCTGCCTCATGAAATTCTCTATGATCATTATCTTCCTCTTTGGTTGGTATGGTTGATCTCGTGCATGGATACCACCGCCATTTATCGCCTAAGTCAACTTAGCCATCAGTACAAAAAACTATTCAGTTCTGATTCCAACCATCTTAAGATGTCGATTTGGAAGGTTATTTCCCTTAGTATGCTATCCCAGTATAGCTTCCCTGCTTCCTCTGCAAAAAACCATTCTAAAAAAACATATCTTAGACAACTAAACATGCTAATATTCAAATTCTATATCATTTAAATTTTACTATAAAGTAAAAATATTTTATGTATATTCTATTAACAATATTCTAACTCCTAAAGTTATCTAAACCGACCATTGATACCAACTATAAGGCCCTGCCCTTAAACAATACTTTATCTTGAGATAAGTCATTAATTTGACTTTAATTCACATATAGGATCTTTTTAGGTCTAGATATTTATAGAAATAGGTCATAAATCATACATGACAACTTAAATATTACAAGTAGACACTTCCACTCACTATCTATTTTTCCATAAAACAAGAACTCTTTAAAACGAAACATGGCATCTTTTCATGATTTAAGAGAATAACTTTTCCTTGATCCCATCCTTGAATCTATTATTCTTTAGGTCTTATGAAAAACATTTCAAAACTTGGAATGAGCGTAAAAATATTAGCAATGGATACAGAAATAAGAAAAACTGTTAGTCTTGGGAAAACATGAAAACCATGGATACTTTATCATAAATGAATACATTTCACCTTTAAGAAGTAGTGAATATAATTCAATGAATATAAGCTCATTGATTACCATTTTTGTAACCAAAATATTACTATAAATCCCATAGAAATCAATATATAACACATACAAGGTAACCTTGGACATAAACATACTTAAATGGAATAACCATACGGTTTACTTCCACGCATATCGCTAAATGGAATAGCCATATGAAAAACTTCCATACCCAATGAATTGGAGGTTATAACATAACCACCCATCATTGGTTTATCAAATAACCACCCATATTTGGTTTATCACTTAACCACCTTTCAAATGTTCAAGTACCATTATATAATCATCACACATAAAATATTGAAAATGTCAACATTTCACTCATAAAATTTCATTTGCAATCCCAAGAAATCATTTCAAGATATTGAAATAGTAAATCCAATTTCAAAACTATTTTCAATACCAAAACACCCAAAAGGGAATAAGGGATTTCTTTTCATTTTAAAAAACATTAAGGCTTATAGAGGAAGCCAAATATCAAATAACAGTTCTGGTGGAGGATAAGTCATTATCGCCATATACATTAATTTTTTTTTGTAGTTTTGTAGAAATATTCATAGAAAAAATATTTATTTTGAATTAAATTAAAATTAAAAGGGTTTTATTATACACTGTATAAAGTAAGGAGGTGTATATTATCAAAATATACCTCAATGAAAGGAGATTGAGATGAACTCCCTTACCTTGAGTCCAAATCGTCACGTATGTTCCTTGTTCTTCCTAAATAATAAACTTAAGTTAATTTTTACTTGTTTTAGAACATTTTTCAAGTTTATTATTCCTTTTATATCACTTATTACCTTTTTATAACAATTACATAATTATTTAAGTTCATATCGGACGTTTTGCCGATATTCGGTACTTGAGTTGAAAATGAACGTGTTTTGATGTAAATTGTCCATATAGTCAAAGATACATCATCTATGGAATGATATTCATGATTTAAATATCATATATACATAGTATATATGTATTTTTAATATTCTATAACATTTTGTGATATGAAATGAAATGCACTGTTCATGGAGACGGTACGCCATACGTACGCATGAACACTAATTTCATTTCTTTATTATATTAAAGGAATGAAAAATAAATGATACATAGGTATGTTATAATTATATTATAATATATATGTTTTATATGTTATATAATTTCATTAAGGCCATCTTTTATATGTTCCATGTATGGAATGAATGAGTCACATCACTTTGAGAGGGTGATAGTCCACACTTCCTCAAATGAAATTTTCGTATTTACACATTATGGAATGCCTAAAGGTATATTGTAAATAAAAATTACAGAAGCACAGAGAAAATATAAATATAATATATATAATGTTCAAATTTATTTCCATCATAATGTCCACCATGAGATGTGGTAGGATAAAATTGAACAATCATCGCTTCGTGAGGCAGTAGTTCGCCGTACATAGAAACAGTATATCCGTATTCATTAGATGGAGGTGTGTGTAAGTGTAGTTAAAATAATTATTATAACTACATACTAGTATATTTATGATAATATTTTTTATGTAATCATTGAATAATAATATCATAGGTAGTGGAGGAATAAAATAAAGGAAAAGAACTTGAGAGAATATGTTACCTCTAAATCAGGTAACTTCTTTAGATTTGATCCAAAAGACTTTCTAGAATTGACATATGACCAAGGTATTGATTATAATATGAAGGGAGAGATTTTTTGAGCTTATTTTAGTATAATTTTGACAAGACAAGGGTCTTGAGAGGTGTGAGTAAGTGGGTAGAGGTGGTGGCCTTTGATTAGAGGGAGGAGAGGCACTTTAGGAAAGTCTTGAAAATTTATTTTATCATAAAATTATTTTTGAATTATAATAGTAAAAAAGTGATATATTTAGAGGATAATATGATAATGGGTCTAATTCCTCTCAACCAATAGGTTTTGGACATGTTTAGGTCAGAAAATTAACATTATTTTTAGCTTTAACCCTTAGTTAAAAACATTAACTCTTACCATGTCTCCTAGTATTTTCATAATACATCGTTACTATATTTACTATAAAATTCCAAGAGAACAAAAAATGGACCATTAATGAAATTTGTAACATTATATAAGTTTTTTTTCCAAATATTATATTTTTAGTACTATTATATCATTTAATAAAATAGTATTTGTTTTAAAAACTCATTTATGTCAATTTTGACACTATTTAGTAATTGATTTTTGTTAAAGTAATAACAACTTTATTAATTCAAACCAAAGGAATTAACTCAAATATAATACTTCAATATCATCCATAAAATTATTTTATGGCATAAAAATTTTCAAATTAAATTTATTGTAATATTTATAGTATCATTTATTTGAATCTTTCATTAATAAGGTAATCACTGCATCATCATTGTTTCTTAAATAAATTTATTTATTTAATGTATAAATATTATAAATAAAATACCATGATATAGGAAATATTTTTATATTTATAATTACTATTTATTGTCAAAGATACCAGTCATATAAACCTATATTAATTTTTTTAGTAAAAGATACATGTCTATGTTATATTCCTCTTTACTTTAAATTAATTCTTATAACATGTCATTATCACACCAAAGTGACTCCATGGGGTCCCAAAATTGACCCAAGGATGCCCATGGTCGTACATATATCATCCAATAAGATTAGGATATGTGTTATGGAAGTTTAATATTATTATAATATTATTTTTTACCCTTATTTACTAGATTTACCCTTTAACCATGGTAAATAAAAATAATTACTTAAGTTACTATTCATAATTTCCAAAAATAAATGGTGCATATTTAAAAAATTTGGAACTTATGATTCCAAATATAGAATCCATTTTTACAAAATCAAAACACAGAATTGGCATAAATTATTTTAAAATTAATTCCTATTGTTAAAACCATAAAGTGGGTTTTTGAAAAGTAAAAACTATCAAAAAATTGACATGTGTTTATGTCTAATTTAAAAGTAAAATTACTTAAAACAAACAAAATTTGATTAAATGATAAAAACTTAATCCAATTACACTTTAAAACTAATTAAAATGAAAATCTAACTATATAAATAAATTATATGAAAATGAAATTTTGAATTAAAATGTAGTATTTTTTACTATTCATTAAAAAATAAACTTTATCAGAAAATTACCAAAAAATATATCCAAAGTAAATTTTGATGTCTTGATTCTTTATAATAAGTTTATTTCTTCAAATAAAACATATAAAAGTGACAAAAACTATATTTAAAAAGGGTTATCCTTCAAAAGGAGGTAAAACAACCTTTTAAAAATATTAGAGTATTTTATACTTAAATTTTTATAATTTCTCATTTTAAGCCTATAAAATTCATTGGATAAATGTAAAAAAATTTAAAAAATGTGTGTAATCATATTGTTTTTAGTTCTATTAATTCCCTCCAATACAATGGCTAGGTGTTAACTAACATTTAAAATAATAATAGTATTATTATATTATTTTTTAGTATAACTGAAAGTTGTGTGCAATGTAAGATTTTGGAGAAAACCGTTGTTGCATGTCCAATATGCTATCAGAAAAAGTGTCCCATTTAACATAAAATTAATATCTTATTCATAAATTTTAATAGATATGAAAAAGTATTATTCTGTAAATACCTGTGATGCTACATCATTCCCTCCTTTTGGAAATTTCATCCCTGCAATTTATTTACTTATCAAATAAGTGGGGGGTATTTATCCCTCATAACATTTTCAGATTTCCACATTGCCTCTTCAACCATATAGATTTTCCATAAAACCTTTACCTAATGAATCACCTTATTCTACAAAACTTTCTCTCTATGGTCAAGAATCCATATAGGCTGTTCCTCATAAGAAAGATTCTCTTCCAATTGAACTACCTCTGGACTCAAAACATGAGATAGATCTGGCATGTATTTTCTCAACATTGAAACATGAAAAACATTATTTACCTGTGATAAACATGGTGTTAAATCCACCCTGTAGTCAACTGATACAACTTCCTCTAGGATTTCATAGGGTCCAATGAACCTTAAAATCAACTTTCCATTCTTACCAAAACACATCACACTTTTCCATAGAGAAACTTTGAGAAAGACATGATCACCTACCTCGAAAGAAAGATCCTTCCTCCAGTTATCTGCATAACTTTTCTGCTTGCTCTGAGCTGTCTTCATGTGCTTATGAATTATCTAAACTTTTTCTACCATATCTTCTACCAATTCTCATACCATCAACTTCCTTTAACTTACTTCATCCCAAAAATTAGGAGTTCGACACCACTTTCCATATAATGCATCAAATGATGCCATTTGTATACTGGAATGAAAAATTTTATTATAAGAAAACTCAACCAAAGAAATATGTTGATCCCAACTTCCCTAGTAATCCATTTAAAAATCACATAGCATATCCTCAAAGGCCTGAATTATTCATTCTTATTACCCATCTAATTGAGGATGAAATATTGTACTAAAATTTAATTCAGTTCCCAACGACTTTTGAAGACCTTTCCAAAAGTTAGAAGGGAACCTAAGATCATGATCCGATACAATGGAGAGAGTAATTCCATGTAGCCTAACTATCTCATTAAGATACAACCAAGAAAGTTGATCTAGATATAGAGTATATTGAATAGGAAGAAAATGATCATATTTAGTCAATCGATCAATAATAACTCAGATTTCATTGTTACCTTGAGAAGTATTTGGTAATCCCACTATGAAGTCCATAGACACATTTTTTCCATTTCCAATATGGCATTTCCAAGGGCTGAAGAAACCCTTTCGGTAACTTCCATTCTCCTTTAACCTATTGAAAAGTCAAACACTTAATAGTGAAGTCAACAATATATCTTTTCATTCCAACCCACCAGTAATTCTCCCGAAGATCTCTATACATCTTAGTACTTCCAGGATGAACTGAAAATAGAGAACTATGAGCTTCACATAATAACACTTTCTTTAACTATGAATCAAAAGACACACATAATCTCTTTCCAAACCTCAAAACACAATTTTTATCAATGTTAAATTTAGGTAACTTACCATTCTGATTCAATTCTACCTTTTTCTACAACTCACTATCTTATTTCGGTGTTTTCTTAATTCTCTCTAATAGAGATGATTTCACTACCACCTAAAACAAAATAGATGAATTCCCTACACCAAAAACTTCCAATCCAAAATTAATCAAATAAAAAACCAAAGAATCTCGTTCAAAACATATCATGGTTAATATAGAATTACTCTTTCAACTCAAAGTGTTAGCCAAATTAATTTCCTTTCATATATGGTAATTAATCATGCAATCATAATCCTTGATTAATTCTAGGAATATCTTTTGTCTCATGTTAAATTCTTTCTGAGTGAATATATACTTCAAAATTTTGTGATCAGTATATATTTCACACTTTATGCCATAAAAATGATGCCTCTAAATTTTTAAGAAAAAAACAATAGTATCTAACTCCAAACCATGTGTAGGGTAATTTAACTCATGAGGTTTTAACTAACGTGAAGCATAAGAAATTACCTGATCGTTATGCATTAGGACACAACTAAGTCCTTTCAATGATGCATCATTGTAGATAAAAAATTCACTATTCCTGGAAGGTAGGGACAAAACTGGAGAATTTACCAATCTTCTTTTCAGTTCCTAAAAACAATAATCACATTCTTTTGTCCAGATGAACTTAACTCCCTTACTTGTTAGCTTAGTCAGTGGGCTAGATTACCAAATTTTTTTTTCAAAAAACCTTTGATAATAACCCTTTAATCTAAGAAAACTACGAATATATGTGATATTGGTAGGTCTTGGCTACTCTTAAATAACTTTTGCATTAGAAGGGTCAATGATTATGCCATCTTTAGAAACAATATGACCATGTCATAAAATTTTTTACAACAAAAATTAACTCTTACTAAAATTTCCATAGAGTTTCTTTTCTTTTAAGGTTTTTAAAATAGTTCTTAAGTGAATTTCATGTTCCTCCAGGCCTTTAGAATATACCAAAATATCATCTATAAACACAACCTCAAACTGATCCAAAAACTGATGAAATAACCCATTTCTACCTTCTCAGAACATTGTACAAGTTTCTCATAGATTTTGATCTCACGAGATGCCAATGACCTTTGATACTTTAGATTTAATCTTGAGTAAAACAAATTTATCTTATTATCAATATCCCAGATAAAATTTGGGATGTACCTTGACAAATTGGTTGAATTTTCTTTAGATAAAGCCATAAAATATTCCTCCTTTTGTCTCAATTCCAAAAATTTATTTTTCATCTTAAGTCGAATAGCCTTATCAAAATATTTATCAAAGAATATAATCTTAAATTCATCCCATTCCATGGCATCAATCTCTTCACCTCCTCTGATATTTTTAATCATTGACCACCACTGATCGACTTCACCTTCAAAATGATAAATAATAAGACTAACCTTTTGATTATTGGAAGACCCCATTACATCAAAAATCATTTCCAATGATTTAATACACCCTTTAGATTGTACAGGGTTAGATGATCCTCTGAATTATGGGGGAAGCTACCACATGAAATTCTCTATGATCATCATCTTCCTTAATGGTTAGTCTGGTTGATCACATGCATGGATACCACCACCATTTATCTCCTGAGTCAACTGACCCATCATTGCAAAAAACTATTCATTTCTAATTCCAACCATCTTAGGATGTTGATTTAGAATGTTATTTCCCTATGTATTCCATCCTAGCACAGCTACCCAGTTTCCTCTGCAGAAAACCATTATGAACAAACATATCTTAGACGAAGCAACATGGTAATCTTCAAATGATATTTCATTTGAATTTTACCATAAAGTATAAATATTTTGTGGATATTATATTAACAATATTCTAACTCCTAAAGTTATCTAAACTGACCTATGACACCAAATATAAGGCCCCAAACTTAAACATTACTTAATCTTGAGATAATTCATTAATTTGACTTCAATTCACATCGAGGATCTTTTTAGGTTTAGAGATTTAGAGAATTAGGTCATAACTCATACATAAAAACTTAAATATTACAAGTAGAAACTTCTACTCACTATCCATTTTTTTACATAAAACAAAAACTCATTAAAAAGAAACATGGTATCATTTCATATTTTAAAAACATAACTTTTCCTTGATCCCATCATGGAATCTATTCTTCTTTAAGTCCTATGAAAAAAATTTCAAAACTTGGGATGAGAATAAAAATCTCATTAAGGGATACACAATGAAGGAAAAATGTTAGTATTGGGAAAATATGAAAACCATGTATACTTTATCATAAAGTAATACTTTTCACCTTTAATAAGTATTGAATATACTTCACTAAATATAAGATCATTTCTTACCCTTTTTTTAACCAAAATATTACTATAAATCCCATAGAAAGCAACATATAACACATATAAGGTAACTTGGTATATAAACATACTTAAATAGAATAACCTTACAATTGACTTACACACATATCACTAAATGGAATAGACATATGACTCACTTCCATACCCAATGCATTATAGGTTATAATGTAACCACCCATCCTTTGTTTAACATTGAACCACCCTTCATTGGTTTATCATGAAACCACCCATATTTGGTTTATCATGTAACCACCCGTCAAATATCCAAGTATCATTATTTAATCATCACACATACAAGATTGAAAATTTGAACATTTCACTCATAAAATTTCATTTGCAATCACATGAAATCATTTCAAGATATTGAAATAGTAAATCCACTTTCAAAACCATTTTCAATACCAAAACACCCAAAAGGGAATAAAGGATTTCTTTTCCTTTTAAAAAATATTAAAACTTATCTAGGAAGCTAAATATCAAATAATGGTTATAGAAACGGAGAAGTCGTTGTCGCCGCATACGTTAAAAACATTCCTTTTTGTCATTTTGTAAAATGATTTGTAGAAAAAATATTACCTTTGAATGAAATTAAAAGTTAAAGAGGTGTATTATACACCGTATAAAAGAAGGAGGTGTATATTATCAAAATATGCCTCAATGAAAGGAAATTGAGACGAAGTCCCTTACCTTGAGTCCAAATCGTCATATATGTTCCTTGTTCTTCTTGAATAATAAAATCAAGTTAATTTTTAATTGTTTCAGAACCTTTTCAAGTTTATTATTCATTTTATATCAATTATTACATTTTTATAACAATTAAATAATTATTTAAGTTCATATCAGAAGTTTTGTTGATATTCAGTACTTGAGTAAAAAATGAACGTGTTTTAATGTAAATTGTCCATGTATTCAAAAGTCCATAATCTCCATAATGATATTGATGATTTAAATATCATATATACCCAGTAAATATATATTTATAATATTCCATAATATTTAGAGATAAGAAATGAAATGCATCGTTAATGGAGACGGTCAACCATACGTACAGATGAACGCTACTTTCATTTATTTGTCATATTAAAGGAATGAAAACTAAATGATACATAGGTATGTTAATTCTAGTATAATATCTATGTTATATATGTTACATAAGTTCATTAATTACATACTTTATATTATCCATGTATGGAATGAATGATTCATATCACTTTGAGGGGGTGGCAGTCTGCATTTCTCAAATGAAATTATCATATTTACACTTTATGGAAAGCCTAAAAGTACGTTGTAAATAAAAATTATAGAAGAATAGAGACAATATAAATATAATATATATCATATATAAATAAATATCCATCATAATGTCCATCATGATAGGTGGTAGGAGAAAATTAAACAATCATCGTTTCGTGAGGAAGTAGTTCGCTGTACACAGAAACAATATGTTAGTATCCATTAGATGGAGTTGTGTGTAAGTATAATTCTAATCCTTCTCATAAAAACATCCTAGTATATTGATGATACTAGTTTTGTTATGTAATTATATAATAAGAAGAGCATAGATAGTGGACTAGGAAAATAAAGTATAAGAACTTGAGAAAAAATATCTATTATATAACCCTATATTAAAATTGTTTTAATAAAAGATACATGTTTATGTTATATTTATCTTTACTTTAAATTAATTCTTATAACATGTCATTATCAAACCCAAGTGGCTCTATGGGGTCCCAAAATTAACCCAAGGATGCCCATGGTCGGACATATCTCATCCAATATGATTAAGACATGTGTTAGGGTAGTTTAATTTTATTATAATATTATTTTTTACCCCTGATTAACCAGATTTACCCTTTAACCATGGTAAATTAAAATAATTACTGAAGTTACTAGTCATAATGTCAAAAAATAAAAGGTACATATTTACAAAATTTGGAAATTATGATTCCAAATATGGAATCCATTTTTATAAATTCAAAACACAGAATTGGTATAAACAAATTTAAAATTAATTCCCATTGTCAAAACCAGAAAGCGGGTTTTGGTGATGAAAAAACTATCCAAAGATTGACATGTGTTTTTTTTGCAATTTAAAAGTGAAATTACTTCAAATGATCAAAATTTTATTAAATTATAAAAAATTAATACAATTACACTTTAAAACCAATTAAAATGTCAATCTAAATATATAAATAAATTATATAAAAAGGCAGTTTTGAATTAAAATGTAGTATTTTTCACTATTCATTAAAAAATGAAATTGATCAGAAAATTACCAAAATTTATCTAAAGTAAATTTTAATGTCTCGATTATATATAATAAGTTTATTTTGTCAAATAGAATATATAAAAGTGACCAAAACTCGATTTAAAAAGGGTTCACCTTCAAAAGGTGGTAAAACGACCTTTTAAAAATTTTCGAGCATTTTTTACTTAAATTTGGATTCTTTCTCATTTTAAGCCACTAAAATTTATTGGATAAATTTAAAAAAATTTAAAAAATGTGTGTAATCATATATTTTTTAGTTTTGTTAATTCTTTCCAATACAACGACTAGGTGTTAACTAACATTTAAAATAATAATAGTATTATTATATTATTTTTTGGTGTAACTCAAAGTTGTGTGCAACATACGATTTCAGAGAAACCCGTTGGTGCATGTTGAGTACACTATCGAAAAAAGCACCCCCTTTAATGTAAAATTAATATCTTATTCATAAATATTAATAGATATGAAAAAGTATTATTCTATAAATACTTGGGTTGCTACATCATTCCCCCCTTTTGGAAATTTCATCCCCAAAATTTTATTTACTTATCAAATAAGTGGGGGTATTTATCTCTCATAGCATTTCCAGATTCTCATGTTATCACTTCAACCATATGGGTTTTACACAAAACCCTTACGTGATGAATCACCTTATTTCGCAACACTTGCTCTCTGTGGTTAAGAATCTGTACTGGCTGTTCCTCATAAGAATGATTCTCTTTCAACTGAACTACCTCTAGACTCAGAACATGATATGGATCCGACATATACTTTCTCAACATTGAAATAAGAAAAAAATTGTGTACCTGTGATAAACATGGAGGTAAAGCCACCTTATAGGCAACTAATCCCACTTTCTCTAGAATTTCATAGGGTCTAATGAACCTTAGACTCAACTTTCCCTTCTAACCAAAACAGATCAGACTTTTCCATGGAGAACCTTTGAGAAAGACATGAACACCTACCTCGAAAGAAATATCCTTTAGTTATCTGTATAACCTTTCTGCCTGCTCTAATTTGTCTTAATGTGCTTCTGAATTAGCTGAATCTTTTCTGCCATCTCTTCTACCAATTCTGGTCCCATTAACTTCAATTCACTAACTTCATCCCAAAAAGATGGTGTTTGAACTTACATTCCATATAATGCCTCAAATTGTGCCATCTGTATACTAGAATGAAAACTTTTATTATAATAAAACTCAACCAAAGAAAGATTTTGATCCCAACTTCCCTGGAAATCCATTGAAAAATCACGTAGCATATCCTATAAGGTTTTAATTGTTCGTTCTAACTTCCCATCTAATTGAGGATGAAAACTTGTATTAAAATTAATTCAGTTACCAACGAATTCTGAAGACCTTTCCAAAAGTTAGAAGTGAACATGGGATCACGATAAAATAAAATGGAGAGAGTAACTCCATGTAACTTTAATATCTCTTTAAGATATAACTGATAAAGTTGATCTAGAGACAGAGTATCTCTAATAGGAAGAAAATGAGTAGATTTAATCAATCGATAAAAAATAACCCAAATTAAATTGTTACCTTGAGAAGTCTTCGGTAATACCACTACAAAGTCTATGATCAAATTTCACCATTTTCACTATGGAACTGGAAAAGGAATAAGCAACCCTTTTGGTAACTTGTATTCTGATTTAACCTGTTGAAAAGTCAAACACTTCATAATAAAGTCAACAATATCTCATTTCATTCCATCCCACTAGTAATACTTCCGAATATCTTTGTACATCTTAGTACTGCAATGATGAACTAAAAACGGAGAACTATGAGCTTCACATAACAACTATTTGTTTAACTATAAATCACAAGGAACACATAATTTGTTTCCAAGCCTCAAAACACAATCTTTATCAATGTTAAATTCAGGTAACTTACCCTTATGAACCAATTTTACCTTTTTCTTCAACTCACTATCTTCTTTCTTTACTTTTTTAATTCTGTCTGATAGATATTATTTCACTTCCATCTGAAACAAAATAGAGGAATTCTTTACACCAACAACTTTTAATACAAAATACATCAAATCAAAAACCAAAGGATCTCATTCCAAACATAGCGTGGTTAATATAGCATTACTCTTTCAACTCAAAGTGTCAGCCACTTTATTTTTCTTCCCTAGATGGTAATGGATCATGCAATCATAATCCTTGATTAATTCCATCCATCTTCTTTGTGCCATGTTTAATTCTTTCTAAGTGAATATATACTTTAAACTTTTGTGATCAGTATATATTTTACACTTTACAACATTCAAATGATGCCTCCAAATTATTAATTCAAAAACAATAATAGCTAACTCTAAATCATGTGTAGGGTAATTTAAATCATGAGGTTTCAACTGAAATTAAGCATAATTAATTAACTAATCATTATTCATTAGAACACAACCAATTACTTTCAATTATACTTCACTGTAGATAAAAAATTTACCATTCCTGGAAGGCAGGGCCAAAAATGGAGCATTTACCAATCTTCTTTTCAGTTCCTGAAAACAATCATCATATTATTTTGTCCAGATGAACTTAAATACCTTACATGTTATCTTAGTTAGTGGGCTAGATAAATAAGAAAAGTTTTCAACAAACCTTTGATAAGAACCTACTAATTCAGGAAAACTAATAATCTCTATGATATTGGTAGGTCTTGGCCACTCTTCAACAACTTTTTTTTAGAAGGGTCAATGGTTATGCCATCTTTAGAAACAATATTACCAAGAAATGAAATTTTTTCAACCAAAATTCACTCTTACTAAATTTTCCATACTGTTTCTTTTCTTTTAAGGTTTTCAAAATATTACTTAAGTCACTTTTATGTTCCTCCTGACTTTTAGAATATACCCAAATATCATCTATAAACATAACCACAAACCAATCCAAAACTGATGAAATACTCCATTTCTACCTTCTCAGCACTTCATACACGTTTATCATATACTTTGAACTCACAAGAATCCAATGACCTTCAATAATTTGGATTTAATATTGAGTAAAACCAATTTATCTTACTACCAATATCCTAGATAAAATTTGGGACATACATTGAAAAATGGGTGAAATTTTCTTCATATGCATCCATGGAATCTTCCTCCTTTTGTATCAATTATAAAAAATTGATTTTCCATCCTAAGTCGGACAACCTTAGGAAAATATTTCTCACAGAAGATATTCTAAAATTCATCTTATTTCATAACATCAATATCTTTACCAACTTTGATATTTTTAATCATTAACCACCACTGATCATCTTCACCTTCAAAACAATAAACATCAAGACTAACATTTTGATTGTTAGAACACCCCATTACATTAAATATATTTTCTAATACTTTAATTTACCTTTAAGCTTGCACATGGTTAGATGATCCTCTGAATGATGGTGGACACTACCTCATGAAATGATCTACGATCATCATCCACCTCTGTGGTTGGTCTGGTTGATCTCGTGCATGGATACCACCAGCATTTATCACTTGAGTCATCTAATCTATCTCCGCAACAAACTATTCAGTTCTAATTCCAACTATCTTACAATGTTGATTTGGAAGATTATTTACCTTTGTATGCCCTCCCAACACAACTTTCCTATTTACTCTGTGGAAAACCATTCTAAACAAACATATATTTGATGATGAAACATGGTGATCTTCAAATTCTACATCATTTCAATTTGACCATAAAGTAAAAATATTTTATGGATATTCTATTAACAATATTCTAACTCCTAAAGTTATCTAAACTGACCTATGATACCAACTATAAGGCCATGAACTTAAACATTACTTAATCTTGAGATAAGTCATTAATTTAACTTTAATTAACATCTAGGATATTTTTAGGTTTATAGCTTTAGAGAATTAGGCCATAACTCATACATAACAACTTAAATATTAAAAGTAGACACTTATACTCATTATCCATTTTTTCCATAAAACAAAAACTCTTTAAAAAGAAACATGATATCATTTCATGTTTTAATGGAATAACTTTTCCTTGATCCCATATGTGACTCTTTTATTCTTTAAGTCACATGAAAAAATATTCAAAAGTTGGGATGAGCATAAAAATCTTAGTAAGGGATACACAAAGAAGGAAAACTATTATTATTGGGAAAACATGAAAACCATGGATACTTTATCATAAACTAATAATTTTCACCTTTAAGAAGTATTTAATATACTTCACTGAATATAAGCTGATTGCTTACCATTTTTGTAAACAAAATATTACCATAAATCCCATATAAAGCAATATATATAACATATAAGGTAACTTTGGACATAAGCATACTTAAATGGAATAACCATATGGCTGACTTCCACACATATCACTAAATGGAATAGCCTTACGACCGACTTCCATACCTTATGAATTGGATGTTATAACATAACAACCCATACTTGGTTTGTCACAAAACTACCCATAATTGATTTATCACATAACCACCTGTATTTTTATCATGTAACCACCTATCAAATGTCCAAGTACCATTATATAATCATCACACATAAAATATTGAAAATATCAACATTTCACTCATAAAATTTCATTTGAAATCAGAAGAAACCATTTCAAGATATTGAAATAGTAAATCCACTTTCAAAACCATTTTCAATACCAAAAAACTCAAAAGGGAATAAGGGATTCCTTTTCTTTTTAAAAAACATTAAGGCTTATAGAGGAAGCCAAATATCAAATAACAGTTATGAAGGTAGAGAAGTCATTGTCACCACATATGTTAAAAACATTCATTTTTTTCATTTAGTAAAATTATTCATAGAAAAATGATTCCTTTTGAATGAAATTAGAAGTCAAAGGTGTTTATTATAAACCATATAAAATAAGGATGTGTATATTATTAAAATATTCCTCAATGAAAGGAGATTGAGGCGAAATCCCTTACCTTGAGTCTAAAACATCACATATGTTCCTTGTTCATCATGAATAATAAAATTAAGTTAATTTTTACTTATTTAAGAACCTTCTTCAATTTTATTATTCCTTTTATATAACTTATTTCCTTTTTATAAAAATTACATAATTATTTTAGTTCATATCAGACGTTTTGTCGATATTTGGTACTTGAATAGAAAATGAATGTGTTTTCATGAAAATTGTCCATGCATTCAAAAGTAAATTATCTCGAAAATGATATTAATGATTTAACTATCATATATACCCACTATATATGTGTTTATATTAGTCTATGGACTTTTTAGATAAGAAATTAAATGCACCGTTCATGGAGACGGTAGGCCGTACGTACGCAAGAATGCTACTTTCATTTCTTTGTCATATTAAAGGAATGAAAACTAAATGATATATAGGTATGTTATAATTTTAGTATAATATATATTTTATATATGTTACATAAGTTCATTAACATCATCCTTTATATGTTCTATATATGGTATGACCGAGTCATATCACTTTGAGGGGGTGGGAGTCCGCATTTCCTCAAATGAAATTATAATATTTACCAATTATGGAAAGCATAAAGGCATATTGTAAATAAAAATTAAAGAAGCATAGAGACAATATAAATATAATATATATCATATATAAATAAAGTTCCATCATAATTTCCACCATGATAGGTGGTAGGAGAAAGTTAAACAATCATCATTTTGTTAGGCAGTAGGTCGCCGTTCACAGAAACAGTATGTTTATATCCAGGTGTGTGTAAGTTTAGTTCAAATCCTTATCATAAAAACATCCTATTATATTGAGGATACTGGTGTTTTTATTTAATCATAGAATAATAAGAGAATAGGTAGTGGATAATGAAAATAAAGGAAATTAACTTGAGAGAATATGTTACCTCTAAATCAGGTAACTTCTTTTGATTTTAGCCAAAAGGATTTCTTGAATTGACTTCATCCCAAGGTAAGGATTATAAGAGGAAGGTAGGGATGTTGGGATATGATTTGAGTATAATTTTGATGAGAATAGGGGCTTGAGAGGTGTGAGTAAGTGGGTAGAGGCAGTGACCTTTTATAAGAGGGAGGAGGGGCACTTTAGGAAAGTCTTGAAATATTATTTTATTATAAAATTATTTTGGAATTATAATAGTTCCAAAGTGATATATTTTTAAGATAATATAATAATGAGTCAAAATAATCTCAACAAATGGGTTTTATAAATGTTTAGGTCACAAAATTAACCTTATCTTTTAGCTTTAACCCTTAGTTAAAAACATTAACTCTTACCACATCTTCTAGTATTTTCATAATATATGGTTACTATAGTTACTATTAAATGCCAAGAGAATAAAAAGTGGATAATTAGTGACATTTTTAACATTATATAATCCATTTGTATGAATAATATATTTTTAGGACTATTATATCATTTAATAAAATAGTATCTTTTTAAAAACTCATTTATGTCAATTTTGACACTATTTAGTAATTGATTTTTGTTAAAGTCATAACAACTTGATTACTTAGAACCAAAGGAATTAACTCAAATAAAATATGTCAATTTCATCCATAAAATTAATGTATGGAATAAAAATGTTCAAATTACATTTATTTTAATATTTATAATATCATTTATTCAAATCTTTCATTAATAAAGTAATCACTGAATCATCATTGTGTCAAAAATAAATTTATTTATTTAATGTGTAAAGATTATAAATAAAATACCATGATGTAGGAAATATTTTTTGATTTATAATTTCTATTTATAGTCAAATATATCAGTTATATAATCCTATATTAAAACTGTTTAAGTAAAAGATACATATTTATGTTATATTTCTATTTACTTTAAATTAATTCTTATAACATGTTATTATCACACCCAAGTGGCTCCATGGGGTCCCAAAATCAACCAAATGATGACCATGGTCGGAAATATCTCATAAAATAATATCAGGACATGTGTTAGTGTTGTTTATTATTATTATAATATTATTTTTACCCTTATTTACCAGATTTACCCTTTAACCAGGGTAAATAAAAATAATTACTGAAGTTACTATTCATAATGTCCAAAAATAAAAGGTGAATTTTTTCACAATTTGGACCTTATGATTATAAATATGGAATAAATTTTTCTAAATTCAAAACATATAATTGGAAGAAATTAGTTTAAAATTAAGCCCTGTTGTCAAAACCAGAAAGCGAGTTTTTGACAAGTAAAAACTATCAAAAGATTGACATGTGTTTATGTCCAATTTAAAAGTGAAATTACTTATAATGAAAAAAATTGGATTAAATGGTAAAAACTTAATCTAATTAAAAATTAAAACCAATTAAAATGACAATATAACTATATAAATAAATAAGATGAAAAGATAGTTTTGAATTAAAATGCAGTATTTTTCATTATCCATTAAAAATGAACTTTATCAGAAAATTACTAAAAATTTATCCAAAGTAAATTTTGATGTCCCAATTATATATAAGAAGTTTATTTTTTCAAATAGAATATATAAAAGTGACAAAAACTATATTTAAAAAGGGGTTTATTTAAAAAGGTGGTAAAACAACCTTTTAAAAATATTAGAGTATTTTATGCTTAAATTTAGATTCTTTCCCATTTTATGCCTCTAAAATTTATTGGATAAATATAATTTTTTAAAAAAATGTGTGTAATCATATTGTTGTTAGTTCTGTTCATTCCCACCAATATAATTTCTAGGTGTTAACTAACATTTAAAAAATAATAATATTATTATATTAGTTTTTGGTATAACTCAAAGTTGTGTGCAACGTAAGATTTTAGAGAAACCCATTATTGTGTGTCGAGTAAGATATCATAAAAAAACATTCCCTTTAACATAAAATTAATATATTATTCATAAATATTAATAGATATGAAAAAGTATTATTCTATAAATACTTGGGATGCTACATCATTCCCCCCTTTTGGAAATTGCGTCCCCACAATTTTATTTACTTATCAAATAAGTGGAAGTATTAATCTCTCATAGAATTTTCAAATTACCACATTGCTTCTTCAACCATATGGTTTTTCCAAAAAACCTTTACCTAATTAATCACCTTATTCCACAACACTTTCTCTATGCGGTCAAGAATATGTAATGGCTGTTCCTCATAAGAAAGATTCTCTTCCAACTGAACTACCTCTGGACTCAAAACATGAGATGGATCTGGCATATACTTTCTTAATATTAAAATATGAAAAAAATTATGTACGTGTGATAAAAATTGAGTTAAAACCACCCTGTAGGCAACTGATCCAACTTTTCTAGGATTTCATAGGGTCCAATGAACCTCTGACTTAACTTTCCATTCTTAAAAAAAATGCATCACACTTTTCCATGAAAAAACTTTGAGGAAGACATGATTACCTACCTAGAAATAAATATCCTTACTCCAGTTATCTGCATAACTTTTTTGCCTGCTCTGAGCTGTCTTCATGTGTTTCTAAATCAGCTAAACTTTTTCTGCCATCTCTTCTACCAATTCTGGTCCCATCAACCTCCTTTAACCTACTTCATCCCAAAAAGATGGTGTTTGACACCGCTTTCTATATAGTGCCTCAAATGATGCCATCTGTATACTAGAATGAAAACTATTATTATAAAAAAACTCAACTAAAGAAAGATATTGATCCCAAATTCCATGGTAATATATTGAACAAGCATTTAACAAATCCTTTAAGGTCTGAATTATTTGTTCTAACCACCCATCTGATTGTGGATGAAAATTTTTACTAAAATTTAATTCATTTCCCAACAACTTCTTAAGACCTTTAAAAAAGTTAGAAGTGAACCTAGGATCACAATTAGATATAATGGAGAGAGAAACTCTATGTAACCTCACTATCTCTTTAAGATAAAATCAAGAAAGTTGATCTAGATACAAAGTATCTCAAATAGGAAGAAAATGATGATATTTAGTAAATCAATGAATAATAACCTAGATTTCATTGTTACCTTGATAAGTCTTTGGTAATCCCACTACAAAGTCTATGGACACATTTTCCCATTTCCACTATGGCACTAGAAAAGGCATAATCAACCCTTTTGGTAACTATCATTCTCCTTTAACCTGTTGACATGTCAAACATTTCACAGTAAAGTCAGCAATATATCTTTTTATTCCATCCAAAAAGTAATACTCCCAAATATCTTGGTACATCTTAGTAATTATAGGATGAACTGAAAATGGAGAACTATGAGCTTTACATAACAAATATTTCTTTAACTCTGAATCATAAGGCACACATAATCTCTTTCCAAGACTCAAAAAAAATCTTTATGAATGTTAAATTCAGGTAACTTACCCTTCTGAACCAATTATACCTTTTTCTGAAACTCACTGTCTTCTTTCTATGCTTTCTTAATTCTATCTGGTAGAGATGATTTCACTGCCACCTGAAACAAAATAGAGGAATTCCCTACACCAACAACTTCCAATCCAAAATTCATCAAATCAAAAACCAAAGGACCTCATTCCAAATGTATCATGGTTAATATAGAATTAATATTTTGACTCAAAATGTGAACCACTTTATTTGAATTTCCTAGATAGAAATGAATCATGAAATAATAATCCTTGATTAATTCCATCCATATCTTTTGTATCATGTTTAATTCTTTTTGAGTGAATATATATTTCAAACTTTTGTGATCAGTATATATTTCACACTTTAAGCCATACAAATGATGCCTCCAAAATTTTAATGCAAAAACAATAGAAGCTAACTCCAAATCATGTGTAGGGTAATTTAACTCATGAGGATTCAACTAAAGTGAAGCATAAGAAATTACCACATCATTATAAATTAAGACACAACCAATTCCTTTCAATGATGCATAACTATAGATAAAAAATTCACCATTTCTAGAAGACAGGGCCAAAACTGGATCATTTTCCAATCTTTTTTTTAGTTCTTGAAGATGAACTTAAATTCCTTAAGTGTTAGCTTAGTTAGTGTAACGACCCGAAATTTTAAATAAATATTGTTTCCTAATTTTATGTGTTATTTTTTTTTTATTTTTTATACTCAACAAAAATGTTTCATTTGATAATATGAGTATAATTAAAATGAGACTGTTGGGTTTTGACTGTTATTTGACCATTGGTCAATATGACCGTTGGAAACTAAACGTTTCGACTATTGTCTCTAAATACAAGAAATCTTGGTTAATTAATATAGAAAGAAGATTCGATGGCCTCACCCAGTAGTCTTGGACCGATCGAAGCCCATCTAACAGAACTCGGAAAGGAGGTAGCACCACTGGGCTTTGCTCTGGACCAAACCCAAGCTGAACTTCATCATATAAATCTATAACTGGATCGCCTTCGCGAGAAGTTCAAACTGATAGAAATTACTACTCGTGCAATGTTGGCCGAGCCTCCCTCGGATTCTCTCACCTTAGCACACCGTACACTTAGGTCTTATGCTGGTGTGATAAGGGGCTATGTAAGGAGACCATAACTGTCTTGTGTAATCCTTTGTTTTAAATAAAAATTTCGATTTCTTTTATGAATTTTCAAATGACCGGATAAATATAGTATGCATATTTTTGATGAATTTTAGAAAAAGGATATTTTAAATATGTTTATGTAAACCCTAAATAATTAAAAATGTGTAATGATTTTCAAAAAATGGTCTTCTACAATTATGTTCAGTACGAAATTTAGAGTCTAATAAGATCAACTTTATTTTTGATGAATAGTAAATTATGAATAGTGATTTTATGATTAGGATTAATAATGTGTCCAAATGGATTAGTAATCTCACTTAAAGAAAGTATTAAAATAAGCTAGGCACTTTGATTAAGTAATGTGATTCAATAAAATGGTTAAATAACGGTTTCATAAATTATTATTCAAGTATTAGTTTTTTCGGATGAATAGTGTTTTTTTAATTAAAATTTTAATTAAAAATATTTAGAAAATTATTTTTATAAAATGGGCTTTATTTTTGAACTCAGAGCATCGATATTATGTTAAGGTAATTTTTGGGGATTTTTCTGAAAAAAATAAATTTTTGTCGAATAGTGTTTTTAATTAAAAATTTAATTAAAAATATTTAGAAAATTATTTTTATAAAATGGATTTCATTTTTGAAATCAGAGCATTGATATTTGGTTAAGGTGAAATTTTGGGATTATTCTGAGAAAGTTGAATTTTCAATGAATAGTGAAAATACAGTTTTTAAGTTATGGGTGTTTAATGACATCATTAAATGATGTATTAAGTATGTAATCAATATGGTCGACTTATTAATAGTAAGATAAGGTATGAGGTGTCCCAAGTGGCCAATACCATGGGAAAATACCATGGGTAAGCCCATGGTTTTGCCAAAACCACTAATGAGGTGTCCCTTGGCCATTAATGCCTTGTCCCCTCACTTTCCCTATAAATACCAAGCCATCCTCTCATATATTCGACTCCCCACTCTCCCCCAACGAAGTTATGGTCTCCTTTCCTCCCAAGGAGTCCTCCAAAGGTGCCCCCAAGCCCTCAAGGTCCAAACCTTTGAGTTTTAAGAGTTACATTTTAAGGTAAGGGATCTGATCTCTCTCTTTCTTTCCAAGAAATCTCTTTTATGTAATTTCTTTTATGCTCCATGTTCTTATGTTAAAGGGTGTTCTTTTATACTCCTCTTACTTCCCTTTTCATGTTCATATAATGAGATATCCCATATTACTCTCATTATTTCGTTTTATGAAGTTTTAAGTGGTGCCGTTAGGCTGTCGAAATTTTTGTAATGGATTCTTTCTTCCTTCTCATTTTTCAAGATCTATTATCATGTAAAGTATTTCAAGTTCCTTTTTATTGTGTTGGGTTATGATCTCTAAATTTATAATACTGATCTTTTATGATCATATGATGAGAGACCCCATTTGATCTCTTCAATTCAGTATTTTGAAGTTTTAAGTGGTGCCGTTAGGCTGCCGAATTTTTAAGTGGTTCTTCACCCTTCTCGTTTTGAAGTTCTACTTTCATGTTAGTTATTTAAAGTTCCTTTTGTTATGTTGGGGTATGATCTCTATATCTATCATACTGGACTCTTATGTTCATATGATGAGAGACCCCATTTGATCTCTTCAATTCAGTATTTTGAAGTTTTAAGTGGCGCCGTTAGGCTGCCGAATTTTTAAGTGGTTCTTCACCCTTCTCGTTTTGAAGTTCTACTTTCATGTCAATTCTTTCAAGTTACTTTTTTTTATGTTGGGGTATGATCTCTATATCTATCATACTGGACTCTTATGTTCATATGATGAGATAACCCATTTTATCTCTTCAATTCAGTATTTTGAAGTTTTAAGTGGCGCCGTTAGGCTGCCGAATTTTTAAGTGGTTCTTCACCCTTCTCGTTTTGAAGTTCTACTTTCATGTCAATTCTTTCAAGTTCCTTTTTGTTATGTTGGGGTATGATCTCTATATCTATAATACTGGACTCTTATGTTCATATGGTGAGAGACCCCATTTGATCTCTTCAATTCAGTATTTTGAAGTTTTAAGTGGCGCCGTTAGGCTGCCGGATTTTTAGGGGATTCTTTCACCCTTCTCATTCTTTTCAAAGTTCTACTTTCATGTCAAGTCTTTCAAGTTCCTTTTTAATTATGTTGGGGAATTATCTCAATATCTATCATACTGAACTCTTATGTTCACATGATGGGAGACCCTATTTGATCTTTTCAAATCATTTTTGTTGAAGTTTAAGTAATGCTGTTAGGCTGCCGAACTTTCATAAGAGAAATCTAATTTTTGTCTTCCTTCCATGTTTTTCATTTCAAATGGTATGTCCTTGAAATTTCATTACCATGATCATGTATCCTTCTTATTCTGTCCATATACTGTTTTTTGGGTCATTTATGAATGTTTGACCCATTTTCCCTCTCTTTTTAATGTCTTCTAAAACCTCGTAACATAACCGTTATGCTGCAGAATTTCTGTCTCAAAATGTCTCTCTATTTTTATAAAGTTCTTTTATATTATTAAGTGAATATTCAAAGCTCTTTCTTCTAAAGGGGTATTCACATATATACCAAAATTTTCTATTTTAAATTCTGGGATTTACATACATGAGACCCACCTTCCTTTTCTGTGGGTTTTAAAGTGACGTAAAGATCATGTCTTTAAAGCAGTTTTTAAAATGTTTTGATTATGAAATGAAAACCATTTATTTTATGCTATATGGGTTATTTATGAAATTTTTGATGATGATATATGTGGCTCACATGATAATAAAGACAAATTAAGGGTGCGCCCTGATAGCGCTCCAATGCATTGGGTAATGATGTAACCACTAGAGATTACAATTTTCACGATACCTTGGTGAATAACCTTGGTAATTTTCAAATGAAACCTTGGGGATGGACCTTGGTGATATGTTCATGATTTTCAATATTAAATGTTTCAGCCACATCTTCAAGTTATGAAAAAGTTTTATTTTTATTATGATATGCCTCATGATTTCATTTTCATGCCTTAAAGTTCTTTTTATGACTTTATTGATGTATCTCAAGTTCATATGTAAAATGTTTCACTTGTTTCCCTTGCTAGGCCTTCTGCTCACCCTTTCTTTTGATGTATGTCCCCAGGTTATGAGATGTAGTAATGAGCCTAGGGTGAACATGAGGAGAATCCTTTCAAGTGTTTAAGAAGAATGTTTTTTATGTTTCATGTTTTATGTTACTTGTTTCCAAGACACTAAACCTTAAAGATCCTGAGTTCCGTGTAATGCAATGAAAGTTATGTTATAAAAAGATGGGATGCTATAGTTGGTATCAAAGGATGGTTTAGTTATTTGTAGAAATTAGGATATGAAAACTCTAGGAAGAACCCTACAGAAAAGTTTAAATATAGGAAATCTTCCTGGTATTTTGGTGAGTATTGAGTAAAGGGGTGCCAAGCAAATACATCCCTGTCTGGATACGCGCAGGTAGAGGTGGCTCTGGCACAGCTGTACATAGGGGTAAAACCCAAAAACACCGCTTTGAGCTAGACTCGAATGAGAACTGGTACACGACAACGGGTCTTGCTGCACTCTTGGTTACGAAACTCCCGGGGGATATGCTTTGGTAAATTCATAAGCTTGGTATGAACCATTGTTAAAGGAACAAAGAAAAAATAAAATAAAGATTCACATAAGAATATATGATCATGGATAACCTAGATGGGAACCTAGGGGATCACAAGTTAGTGTATACTTTTCTTCTACAAGTTATCCTTATATGCTTTAAGTTCCTTTTCATGATTATTGGTTAAGTATTTAAGCCTCTAATTATACTTTCTCTTCTTAGTTAATGGTGGGAAATGGAATAACGTGTCCCAACAACCAATGTGACCGGAAATGCGACAATTTCCGTATTAATATGACATAGATGATTAGGGGATTAAAAGATGATTATTATTTTGGAAGACGTTCACTATTTTGGGGACCCTATATGATCAAGGTAAATAGATTACTATAGTATTTTCATTGAGGAGTAAGGTTGACTTATATTTTGAAGAATTGATGAATTTAAGGTGGACTTATAGTAATTTAGGTTACTTATGGGAATGATTAACCTATCTTGGGTAAAATATGTTTAGGTTAGCTACTTTTGTTATAAGATGTTAGGAGTGGTTGATGTTGTCTGGAGATAAACAATGAAGTTGTTTTGGAAGACTATGTTATCAAATCCTTCTTGTATTTGGTTTCAATCTTAGTTTGGTTTATTTTGAGGAATTTTAAGGACCGTTATTTATGGAATGGTCTATGATGAACTTTGGGTAGTACCATGGAACTTTGAAGATTTAAAAGAAGTTTCCATTGCTATGGGATTCTTTCTTTTTGAAGAGTTGTTTTACCTTAACCTTTCTGTTTTTGGGATAATGTTTAAAGATAGAAGAAATGGATAGTTAATCTTTTGTAGATTATGTGATTCTCTAGAAGATGATTCTTGTGCTTTTATTGAGACCAAGTGTTTTTGAATTCTCATCATTTAGAGAAAAGATTAGTGTTGGTAGGGACTTATTAAAGGATGAAACTCTACTTGAATGTAGGTATATTTTCTTATGTTTTTATTCTATGTAGTAAATGAATTCCTCAAAATTATGAAAAGAAACATAAAACAAAAATGTTTTTGGTTTACGTTTCCTACTAGGTAATGAAAGACCGTTTACACACATCATAAGTTTGGGATTTTCTTATGGTTAACTTTCTCCTAATCATGTTCTCTATCACTCTCCCTCAGAACTTGACCCTTTGTTTTCTCCTCCATGTCCATGTTTTCCTACATGGAATCCTAGTGTGGGTTAACTCGGGTGACCTTTGTACTTCCCTTTCTTTAATTTAAAGTAATAGTTTTACTGACTCCTTTTCCAATGTGGGAATTTCAATGAAATTTCAATACCCAATTTTAAAAATTGCGAGGACGCAAATTCTTAAGGGGGGAAGATTGTAACGACCCGAAATTTTAAATAAATATTGTTTCCTAATTTTATGTGTTATTTTATTTTTATTTTTTATACTCAACAAAAATGTTTCATTTGATAATATGAGTATAATTTAAATGAGACTGTTGGGTTTTGACTGTTATTTGACCATTGGTCAATATGACCGCTGGAAACTAAACGTTTCGACTATTGTCTCTAAATACAAGCAATATTGGTTAATAAATATAGAAAGAAGATTCGATGGCCTCACCCAGTAGTCTTGGACCGATCGAATCCCATCTAAAAGAACTCGGGAAGGAGGTAGCACCACTGGGCTTTGCTCTGGACCAAACCCAAGATGAACTTCATCGTATAAAGCTAGAACGGGATCACCTTCGCGATAAGTTCAAACTGATATAAATTACTACTCGTGCGATGTTGGCCGAGCCTCCCTCAGATTCTCTCACCTTAGCACACCTTACACTTAGGTCTTATGCTAGTGTGATAAGGGGCTATGTAAGGAGACCATAACTGTCTTGTGTAATCCTTTGTTTTAAATAAAAATTTCGATTTCTTTTATGAATTTTCAAATGACCGGATAAATATAGTATGCATATTTTTGATGAATTTTAGAAAAAGGATATTTTAAATATGTTTATGTAAACCCTAAATAATTAAAAATGTGTAATGATTTTCAAAAATGGTCTTCTACAATTATGTTCAGTACGAAATTTAGAGTCTAATAAGATCAACTTGATTTTTGATGAATAGTAAATTATGAATAGTGATTTTATGATTAGGATTAATAATGTTTCCAAATGGATTAGTAATCTCACTTAAAGAAAGTATTAAAATAAGCTAGGCACTTTGATTAAGTAATGTGATTCAATAAAATGGTTAAATAACGGTTTCATAAATTATTATTCAAGTATTAGTTTTTTCGGATGAATAGTGTTTTTTTAATTAAAATTTTAATTAAAAATATTTAGAAAATTATTTTTATAAAATGGACTTCATTTCTGAACTCAGAGCATCGATATTATGTTAAGGTAATTTTTGGGGATTTTTCTGAAAAAAATAAATTTTTGATGAATAGTGTTTTTAATTAAAAATTTAATTAAAAATATTTAGAAATTTTTTTTTATAAAATGGATTTCATTTTTGAAATCAGAGCATTGATATTTGGTTAAGGTGAAATTTTGGGATTATTCTGAGAAAGTTGAATTTTCGATGAATAATGAAAATACAGTGTTTAAGTTACGGGTGTTTAATGACATCATTAAATGATGTATTAAGTATGTAATCAATATGGTCGACTTATGAATAGTAAGATAAGGTATGAGGTGTCCCAAATGTCCAATACCATGGGAAAGCCCATGGTTTTTCCAAAACCACTAATGAGGTGTCCCTTGGCCATTAATGCCTTGTCCCCTCACTTTCCCTATAAATAACAAGCCATACTCTCATCCATTCGACTCCCCACTCTCCCCAACGAAGTTCTGGTCTTCTTACCTCCCAAGGAGTCCTCCCAAGGTTCCCCAAGCCCTCAAGGTCCAAACCTTTGAGTTTTAAGAGTTACATTTTAAGGTAAGGGATCTGATCTCTCTCTTTCTTTCCAAGAAATCTCTTTTATGTAATTTCTTTTATGCTCCATGTTCTTATGTTAAAGGGTGTTATTTTATACTCCTATTACTGCCCTTTTCATTTTCATATAATGATATATCCCCTCTTACTCTCATTATTTCGTTTTATGAAGTTTTAAGTGGCGCCTTTAGGCTGCCGAAATTTTTGTAATGGATTCTTTCTCCCTTCTCATTTTTCAAGATCTATTATCATGTAAAGTATTTCAAGTTCCTTTTTATTATGTTGGGGTATGATCTCTAAATTTATCATACTGATCTTTTATTATCATATTATTAGAGACCCCATTTTATCTCTTCAATTCAGTATTTTGAAGTTTTAAGTGGCGCCGTTAGGCTGCTGAATTTTTAAGTGGTTCTTCACCCTTCTCGTTTTGAAGTTCTACTTTCATGTCAGTTCTTTAAAGTTCCTTTTGTTATGTTGGGGTATGATCTCTATATCTATCATACTGGAATCTTATGTTCATATGATGAGAGACCCCATTTGATCTCTTCAATTCAGTATTTTGAAGTTTTAAGTGGCGCCGTTAGGCTGCCGAATTTTTAAGTGGTTCTTCACCCTTCTCGTTTTGAAGTTCTACTTTCATGTCAATTCTTTCAAGTTCCTTTTTTTTATGTTGGGTTATGATCTCTATATCTATCATACTGGACTCTTATGTTCATATGATGAGATACCCCATTTTATCTCTTCAATTCAGTATTTTGAAGTTTTAAGTGGCGCCGTTAGGCTGCCGAATTTTTAAGTGGTTGTTCACCCTTCTCGTTTTGAAGTTCTACTTTCATGTCAATTATTTCAAGTTCCTTTTTGTTATCTTGGGGTATGATCTCTATATCTATCATACTGGACTCTTATGTTCATATGGTGAGATACCCCATTTGATCTCTTCAATTCAGTATTTTGAAGTTTTAAGTGGCGCCGTTAGGCTGCCGAATTTTTAGGGGATTCTTTCACCCTTCTCATTCTTTTCAAAGTTCTACTTTCATGTCAAGTATTTCAAGTTCCTTTTTAATTATGTTGGGGAATTATCTCAATATCTATCATACTGAACTCTTATGTTCACATGATGGGAGACCCTATTTGATCTTTTCAAATCATTTTTGTTGAAGTTTAAGTAATGCCGTTAGGCTGCCGAACTTTCATAAGAGAAATCTAATTTTTGTCTTCCTTCCATGTTTTTCATTTCAAATGGTATGTCCTTGAAATTTCATTACCATTATCATGTATCCTTCTTATTCTGTCCATCTACTATTTTTTGGGTCATTTATGAATGTTTGACCCATTTTCCCTCTCTTTTTAATGTCTTCTAAAACCTCGTAACATAACCGTTATGCTGTAGAATTTCTGTCTCAAAATGTCTCTCTATTTTTCTAAAGTTCTTTTATATTATTAAGTGAATACTCAAAGCTCTTTCTTGTAAAGGGGTATTCACATATATACCAAAATGTTCTATTTTAAATTCTGGGATTTACATACATGAGACCCACCTTCCTTTTCTGTGGGTTTTAAAGTGACGTAAAGATCATGTCTTTAAAGCAGTTTTTAAAACATTGTGATTATGAAATGAAACCCATTTATTTTATGCTATATGGGTTATTTATGAAATGTTTGATGATGATATATGTGGCTCACATGATAATAAATACAAATTAAGGGTGCGCCCTGATAGCGCTCCAATGCATTGGGTAATGATGTAACCACTAGAGATTACAATTTTCACGATACCTTGGTGAATAACCTTGGTAATTTTCAAATGACACCTTGGGGATGGACCTTGGTGATATGTTCATGATTGTCAATATTAAATGTTGCGGCCACATCTTCAAGTTATGAAAAAGTTTTATTTTTATTATGATATGCCTCATGATTTCATTTTCATGCCTTAAAGTTCTTTTTATGACTTTATTGATGTATCTCAAGTTCATATGTAAAATGTTTCACTTGTTTCCCTTGCTGGTCCTTCTACTCACCCTTTCTTTTGATGTATGTCCCCAGGTTATGAGATGCAGTAATGAGCCTAGGGTGAACATGAGGATAATCCTTTCAAGTGTTTAAGAAGAATGTTTTTTTTGTTTCATGTTTTATATTCCTTGTTTCCAAGACACTAAACCTTAAAGATCCTCAGTTCCGTGTAATGGAATGAAAGTTATGTTATAAAAAGACGGGATGCTATAGTTAGTGGTCTATATAACTGAGAAAATTTTCAAAAAACCTTCAATAAGAACCCACTAATCTAAGAAAACTATGAATCTATGTGATATTGGTAGGTCTTGGACACTCTTCAATAACTTTTGTTTTAGAAGGGTCAATGGTTATGCCATCTTTAAAAACAATATGACCAAGGCATGAAATTTTTTACAATAAAAATTTAATCTTACTAAATTTTCCATATAGTTTATTTTCTTTTAAGGTTTCCAGAATAGTCATTAAGTGACTTTTATGTTCCTCCCAACTTTTAGAATATACCATAATATCATCTATAAACACAACCACAAACTAATCCAAAAACTGATAAAATACTCTTTTTCTACCTTCTAAGCACATTCTACATGTTTCTCAAAAATTTTGAACTCACAAAAAGCCGATTCCCTTTGATACTTTGGATTTAATACTAAGTAAAACCAATTTATCTTACTATCAATATCTTGGATAAAATTTGGTATGTAACTTGGCAAATGCGTGAAAGTTTCTTCATATGAAGTGATAGAATATTCCTCCTTTTGTCTCAATTCCAAAAATTTATTTTCCATCCTAAGTAGAACAACCATAGGAAAATATTTACCAAAGAAGATATTCTTAAATTCATCCCATTCCATGGCATCAATCTCTTCACCTCCTTTGATATTTTTAATCATTGACCACCATTGATCGACTTCACCTTCAAAATGATTAACTACAATACTAACCTTTTGATTTTATAAACACCCCATTACATCAAAAATCTTTTCCAATACTTTAATCCACCCTTCAGCTTGCACAGGGTCAGATAATCCTCTGAATGATGGGGGACGCTGCCTCATGAAATCCTCTAGGATCATCATCTACCTCTATAATTGGTATGGTTGATATCATGCATGGATACCACTACCATTTATCGCCTGAGTCAACTAAACCATCACTATAACAAACTATTTAGTTCCAATTCCAACCCTCTCAGGATGTTGATTTGGAAGGTTATTTCCCTCTGTATGCCCTCCCGGCACAACTTCCCTATTTTCTCTATGGAAAATCATTCTGAACAAAAATATCTTAGACGAAGAAACATGGTAATATTCAAATTCTATATCATTTCAATTTGACCATAAATTAAAAATATTTTATGGATACTCTATTAACAATATTCTAAATCCTAAAGTTATCTAAACCAACCTCTGATACCAACTATAAGGCACCAACCTTATGCATTACTTAATCTTAAGACAAGTCATTAATTTTACTTTAATTCACATTGAGGATATTTTCTTGTTTAGATATTTAGATAATTAGGTCATTACTCATACATAAAAAATAAAATATTACACGTAGACACTTTTTCTCACTATATATTTTTTCCATAAAACAAAAAATCTTTAAAAATAAACATGGTATCATTTCATGTTTTAAAGGAATAAATGTTACTTGATCCCATATTTAAATCTATTATTCTTTAAGTACTATGAAAAAAATTTCAAAAATTGGGATGAGCATAAAAATCTTAGTAAGGGATACAAAAATAAGTAAAACTATTATTCCTGGGAAAACATTTAACCTTTAAGAAGTAGTGAATATACTTCACTAAATATAATCTTATTTCTCAACCTTTTTGTAACCAAAAGATTACCATAAAGCCCATAGAAAGAAAAATATAATATATATAAGGTAACTTGGGACATAAACATACTTAAATGGAATAACCATATGGTCGACTTATACACATATCACTAAATGGAATAACTATACAATCGACTTCCATACCCATTGCATTGAAGGTTATAACGAAACCAACAATCCTTAGTTTATCATGGAACCAACCTTCATTGGTTTATCACACAACTAAACATCTTTGGTTTATCATGTAACCACCAATAAAATGTCCAAGTACCATTATATAATCATCACACATAAAATATTTAAAATATCAACATTCAACACATAAAATTTCATTTGCAATCACAAGAAATCATTTCAAGATATTGAAATAGTAAATCCACTTTCAAAAGAACTTTCAACACCAAAACACCCAAAAAGGAATAAGGGATTTATTTTCCTTTTAAAAAAAATTAATTATTATATAGGAATCCAAATATCAAATAACGGTTACGGTGACGGAGAAGTCGTTGTCACCGCATACGTTAAATACATTCATTTTTTTTCATTTAGTAAAACACTTCATAGAAAAAAGATTCCCTTTGAATGAAATTAAAAGCAAAATGGGTTTAGTATATACCTTATAAAATAAGGAGGTGTATATTATCAAAATATTCATCAATGAAAGGATATTGAGACGAAGTACCTTACCTTTAGTCAAAATCATCACGTATGTTCCTTTTTCTTCATGAATAATAAACTTAAGTTAATTTTTACTTGTTTTAGAACTTTTTTCAAGTTTATTGTTCCTTTTATATTACTTATTATTTTGTTATAACAATTACATAGTTATTTAAGTTCATATTAGATGTTTTTTTTCAATATTCGGTACTTGAGTAAACAATGAACGTGTTTTGATGTAAATTGTACATGTAGTCAAAATTCCATCATCTATAGAATGATATTAATGATTTAAATATCATATATACCCAGTATATATGTATTTATAACAGTACATAACATTTCAATAAAATAAATGAAATGCATCATTCACCGAGACGGTAGGCCGTACGTACGCATGAACACTACTTTCATTTCTTTGTCATATTAAAGGAATGAAAACTAAATGATACATAGGTATGTTATAATTATAGTATAATATATATGTTATATATTTTATGTAATTTCATTAATTCCATCCTTTATATTTTCTATGTATGGCATGCACGAGTCATATCACTATGAGGGGGCAGTAGTCCGCACTTCCTTAAATGAAATTATCGTATTAACACATTATGGAAAACCTAAAGGTGTGTTGTAAATAAAAATTAAAGTAGAATAGAGACATTATAAATATAATATATATCATATATAAATATATTGTCAGCATAATGGCTACAATGAGAGGTGGTAGGAGAAAATTGAACAATCATCATTTCGTGAGGCACTAGTTCGCCGTACACAGAAACAATATGTTCATATCCATTAGATGGAGGTGTGTGTAAGTGTAATTAGAATAATTATTATAACAAAATAATATTATATTTAGTATCCTGGTCTTTTTATGTAATTTTATAATAAGAAGATCATAGGGAGTGGAGAAGAAAAATAAAGGAAAGGAACTTGAGAGAAGACGTTACCTCTAAGTTGGGTAAATTCTTTTGATTTTGGACAAAAGGATTTCTTAAATTTATTTATTCCCAAGGTAAGGCTCCTAGGATGAAGGTAGAGATCTTGAAATATTATTTGATAAGAATTTGGATGAGACAAGGGGCTTGGGAGGTGTGAGTAAGTGGTTAGAGGTGGTGACCTTTTATAAGAGGGAGGAGGGGCACTTTAGGAAAGTATTGAAATATTATTTTATTATAAAATGATTTTAGAATTATAATAGTTCCAAAGTGATAAATTTAGAGGATAATATGATAATGGGTCGAAATAATCTCATCCAATAGGTTTTAGACAAGTTTATGTTACAAAATTAACCTTATCTTTTAGCTTTAACCATTAGTTAAAAACATTAACTCTTACCATGTCTTCTAGTATTTTAATAATATATGGTTACTATAGTTACTATAAAATGAAAATATAACCACAAGTGGATCATTAATTACATTTTTAACATTATATAAGTTATTTTGACTAATATTAGATTTTTATGACTATTATATTATTTAATAAAATTGTATTTTTTAAAAAAATACATTTATGTTAATTTTGACACTATTTAGTAATTAATTTTTGTTAAAGTAAAAAGAACTTTATTACTTTAAAAAGTCATTAAATAAAATATAATATGTCAATATCATCCATAAATTTTTTTTATGGCATTAAAATTTTCAAATTAGATTTATTTTAATATTTATAATATCATTTATTTGAATCTTTCATTAATAAGGTAATCACTGCATCATCATTGTGTCATAAATAAATTTATTTATTTAATTTATAAAAAATATAAATAAAATACCATGATGTATTAAATATTTTAATATTTATAATGAATATTTATAGTCAAATATATCAGTTATATAACCTTATATTAAACTTTTTTAGTAAAAGATATATGTTTATGTTATATTTCTCTTTACTTTAAATTAATTCTTATAACATGTCCTTATCACACCCTAGTGGATCCATGGGGTCCCAAAATCGACCAAAGGATTTCCATGGTAGGAAATATCTCATAAAATAGTATTAGGAAATGTTTTAGGGTAGTTTAATATTATTATAATATTATATTTTACCCTTATTTACCAGATTTACCCTTTAACCATGGTAAATAAAAATGATTTTTGAAGTTACTATTCATAATTTCCAAAAATAAAAGGTACCTATTTACACAATTTGGACCTTATTATTCCTAATATGAAATCCATTTTTCCAAATTCAAAATACAAAATTGGTAGAAATTAATTTAAAATTAATTTTTGTTGTCAAAACCAGAAAGCAAGTTTTTGAGAAGTAAAAACTATCAAAATATTGACATGTATTTATGTCCAATTTAAAACTTAAATCACTTAAAATGACAAAAAATGGATTAAATGATAAAAAATTAATCCAACTACACTTTAAAACCAATTAAAATGACAATATAACTATATAAATAAATTATATAAAAATGCAGTTTTGAATTAAAATGTAGTATTTTTCAATATTCATTAAAAAATGAGATTTATCAGAAAATAAATTTTTTTTATTCAAAGTAAATTTTGATGTATCAATTTTATATAATAAGTTTATTTTTTTAAATAGAATATATAAAAGTGAAAAAAACTATATTTTAAAAGGTTTCACCTACAAAAGGAGGTAAAACAACCTTCTAAAAATATTTGAGTATTTTATGCTAAAATTTGGATTCTTTCTCATTTTAAGTATCTAAAATTTATTGGATAAATGTAAAAACTTATAAAAAATTTATGTAATAATATTTTTATTAGTTCTTTTCATTCTCACTAATATATTTATTAGGCGTTAACTAAAATTTAAAATAATAATTGTATTATTATATCTTTTTTAGGTATAAATCAAAGTTGTGTGCAACGTAAGATTTCAGAGAAACCCGTTGTTGCGTGTCGAGTACGCTATCAGATAAATCATCCCCTTTAACATAAAATTAATATCTTATTCATAAATATTAATATATACAAAAAATTATTATTCTATAAATAATATGGATCCTATATTAAATTTCTAAAAGTTATAAAAGTTAATTTTAAAATAGTAAATGTATAATACATTAAAGTTGTTTCAGTGAAAAATGTGAGTTGTGTTTTAAAATATCAAATATAGGTTAATAAATTATGCATAATATTTTAAAATATATAATATTAATATTAAAACCTATATTTTTTAGGATAAGGGTTTTGTGAGAATTATTTTATGCTTATATCATAGTGATGTCATAAAAGTTATAGTTTTAACAAAAATGATATTTTAAATATTCACCTAAAAACAATATATTAGGAAAAATATCAAATTTTCATATTAAGATAATATTTTTATGAGAAATTAAAAAATGGATTTTATTTTATTAAAATTAAATTCTAACATTAATAAAATGAACTTTAAAATATATTTATGAATAAAGGCTCTTTAGAGAACACACTATGTGATAGGTTAAGATATGGTGTTTACCTACTAATGTAAGGTCTCAGGTATTACATGGAAATTGATAAAAAACCATGTTTGCATGAATAATTTCACACTAAGTTTTAGAATCACTTAATTGTTATTATAAATGATAAGTTCTTAATAGAGATCTATCAATATAGGAATTTATATTCCTTTACAATAAAACAACTTGATAGATGTCACATTTTTTTAAAAGGAAATATGATCAAACCAACAATCGATGGAATGGGTTAAAGGGCCATAGAGTTTATTTAATTGGTTCATAATGATGTGTGTGGACCATTTCCAATTAAATGTAGAGGTGGATACTAATACTTTATTACTTTTATCAATGACTTGAGTGATATGGATATGTCTATTTAATGAGGTATAAGTCTGAATCCTTTGATAAATTTAAGGAGTTCAAGAATGAAGTATATAATAAGCTTGGTAAGAAAATTAAGAAACTTTGATCAGATCGATATAGAGAATATCTTAATCAAGAGTTCATTTACTATCTCATGGATTTTGGGATTCTATCTCAACTCACTCATCCTTATACATCATGGTGGAATGGTGTTACTGAAAATAAGAACCACACCTTGTTGGAGATGATAAGGTTAATAATAATCCACATATATATATATATTATTATAATTTTAGAGATATTAATTATAGAACACATCATGTACACCAAACTAGGTGCCACTTAAATCAAAAAATGAAACCCCATATAAGTTATAGTATGGGAGAAAATTATTATTGTCTAACTTACATATGTGGGTAAGTAGAGAATTTATTAAATAAAATTTCAACAAAATAATTACACCATGAGGCACAAAGAATATATTTATAGGATATACCAATGAAACAAGGAGATATTATCTATAAAACCCCTCATAAAAGAAGGTAACAGTGATAATACATTCCATCTCCAAAAGAGGCAGTGGGAGTAATATTGAATTCATTGAAGTTGATGCTAAAGATACATAAGAGTTGGTATAGGAACAAATTCCATAGGAACCCATGGATAGGATCCACATAGAGATATTTTTTAGGGAAAAAAACCTAAAGTTCAAGGATGTATTCTTCTTTGAATTAATAGAGTCTGGGTATAAATGGGTCAAGAGTTAACATGGGTTCTTGGTAAGTTGAGAAGGTTTAAAAGGGGTTCGGTTTGTTTAAATAGAAAATAGGCTAAAAAAACTTATGTAGGAAATTTAATTATTGTGTAAAGGGATTACAAGTCATATAATGTTTTGGTTGTTTTAATAAAATAAATCTGAAGCAATGGGTTTTTCGGCATATTCCATTAAAAATATTTAAACGACGTGTAATTATATTAAATACTGTGTAATTCCTTGACCAACTATTTTAAACATGATGTACAACTTATTTTCATTAAAATTCACTAAATCTCCTCTTCTATTGATCCTAGGGAATATTAAATATGAATTTGGAGTTCCAACCTCCCTTCTAGATGTCCTGTTTATGTGATAAATCCTCGGTATGTCTTTCCGATTAGGTTTCTTCCTTATCTCCCTATTCTTACAAAATTTGTGGTGAAATACTTTTTTATAATTGCATTTTTAGTTTTGAAATTAATCCATTTTTTTCTAGGAACAACTTTTCAACCATCCTCACCTTCTTCCTCATGTGAGTTTTCTGCTGGAAGAATTGTTGGATCATTAGTTAAAGGTAGGGGGTCTAAATCTTAACCTTATGGTTTGATAATTTCCATGTTTATGAAATATTGTGATTGAGCCAACATAGAGTTCACCCAAATCTATTAAATAAATGAATGGGATTATTATTTAGAGTTATCTGGGTCCAATTTTATTCTTAACTAGATTATTTATACTCATTGGGTGAGTAAACATTGAAGATAACTGAATTGGATAATGGATTAAAGTGTGTTTAACATGACATGTTACCTTAGGGAATTTATTATTAAAAAATCCCTAAATTGTGGATTATTTTCTTATTTATATAACTATAAATCTATTGTCCTATAAATTCAAGTTTCATTTGAAAGATAAATGGTAATTCACATAATTAACTATTGAGATATATGTAGTGATATTGTGATATAGATACAATATGACATGACTTGTGTTCCATGATGAAATGCTTATATATTGGGATTAACCCTGGAACTTTCACACTTATATGATGTAATGATGATATTGAGTGGGCTCAACCTAGTCCCATACTGTAATACTTATAGAGAGTGGGTTATGCCCAGTCCCATGCTATAATGATTACATGGATTTGACCCAAATGCTCTAATTCTTATAGGAATTTGACCCGGATTATTGTGATTGTACTATGGTTATATGGTGGTAGTTGGAATGGTTATAATACATGATTAAAGATATTCTGTAATGGTGTTGAATTATGTTATTTTACCTTGGTTATATGGTTGTGGTTGGCATGGTCATAATACATCCTCAAAGATATTCTAGCACAGATCCAAAGCAAGTGGTTTTTATATTTTCTTAATTGTTGAGTTAAATAAATACACATGTTTATTTCTTTATTGAAAACACTTCTTATCAGACTGGTTAGTTTAGAAATGGTGGTGTCAACTTAATGAGTTATACTCACACCCTATTTTGGCCATCGTTTGGAACCCAAGCAGATTATGTAGATGTAGGTTTGGACAAGGACAAAGGAACTTGCGGTTGGTTGCTTACTTGCTGATGGGTTGGAGTTTGGTGATGGGTATGACGAGGGGTTTGGGACCAGGGAATTTTGAGTAATTATTTGAGTCTTTTAGTCTTTTACTTGTATTTTTTCTAGCATCAAATTTAGTTTTATTCCATAACATCATTACATTATTCCTGATTATCTATTGTATTATTCATTTGGATCTTATTTATGTCTTATGCTATGTCTATACTTTGATTTCTATGGCACTTCATACCAGTGGGTATAGTATCTGCACTATACTTGTCACACCCCTCTCCTATTTGACAGCCTCTAGTATATGGGGAGGCATTCTTGAGTTCTCACAACCAACCCTTTTTGGCATTGTGAGAGAGTGCTATAATGGGGAACATTACAAAGTGGCATTAGAGAAGTTTTTATTTTCTTATGTTTTACTATTTGAGAAAGGTAGAATGGAGACTAGGATCTTTTAGGACTTGGTAATGAGATTGTGCATGGGAGTATCTAACCCATGTATGGGGGGAAATCTGAGTACCTGGGGATGAGATTTCTGTTGATTCTATGTGCTTGTTATATTTGATGTTATTTAACCTTGGGTGATTCAAATGTTATGTGAGGTTATTGTTTTATGATGTTATTTTTTCTTGAGATTCTTACTCATGGCCTATTATGGCATGAGATGAGAATGCATGAATCATAATAGGTACATAGGGATATATTGACATGAAATGTTCGTGATAGGGGAATGTCTATTTTTCATGTGATATGTATTTTCCTATCAAAATATGACCTGAGATATATGTTTCAATAGATAATTGAAATGAATTGATGTGTCATGATAAAACACTTTTAATACATGTTTAGAGAGACCAAGATTCATTGGATCTCTGTTGTAGTCACATTTTTAGGTTGACCTTGTTTCTAGCCAGTTCTCTAAGGTGTGTGTTTGTATTATTAAAAAAATTCATCCTTTTCATATTTAACTTGATCTTTAGGAGAGGTAATAAGCATGATCCTAACATAGATAAACTAGATATTCCTATAGTTTTGGAGGGAAATATGGATATTCAGCTTCACTATAGCTTCTTAAGGGTCATGTGATCCATGTAAAGGGAGACTATTTGTACTATTACCTTGATGTATAAGCTTTCAAAATATTTTTTTCTACAACATATGCCAATGTTTACTAGGGAAGGGGGACCTCAGGAAGCCAAGTTCTGGATTGAGTTAGTTCATACAATCTTCAATAATCTTGACACACTCATGAATAAGTCGGAGAATATTACTACATATATGCTTTATGGTCTTGGCAAGCATTGGTGGGATGTTCCAAAAGAAGCTGGCTGTAGGATTGTAATGCCTTGAACCCAAAATCCTAGAGCCAGTGCATTATTTTATTACATTGGCATGATTACAAGGAAGATAATCCTGAAGTACTGATTAGTTTAGTATTCTTGGAAATCTAGATTATATACATGATACCCATAATACATTGGGAAATAGAAAATATAATCATGATACATAATATAATAGAATAAACTAAATTCTTGAATGCTTATTCAAAGATTTATTCTTCATAACATGGGGAAATAAAACACAATAAGGGTGATCTAAAATTATCATTAAGGGAAAGTAAATTATAATAAATAATAAATCAATAGTAATAAATTAACAAGTAAAGGTAAATAATTGATAACACATTCCATTTAATCAATGAACTGAAAATGAAATGAAACCATAAATATTTCAATGAAAAATATCATGTATGAATAACAACTAAAACTAAATGAGGGAAATAATTTATTAATGGATTTCATGTCTGATGCACATGAAAACCTATTACCATCAAGACCATTCACAATACGATTTAAAACTATGGATAGAAACCTATTTAATTTGGCCAACCTATTTGTCTCATGAGAACCTATTGATGCATCGAGGAGCTATATAAAGTCCAAGCTCTACCCATCATTTCCATTCCAAAGTATTCCTCATATTGAATAATCAAAATAAATAATATACCTTATCAAATAACCATATTTAATTAGAAATATAGATTTATTATTTATTCCCTAGTTAATCAAATAACTATCAAAGTAAACACCTTATGTAAAATGGTATACAGTTTAGGAAATACTAATATACATTATATGAGAATATGGATATTCATGTAAATTTATAATAAAAATTTATTACAATAAATTGATTGTTTCAATACAAATTTTTTTTAAAAAAATTAAGTGATATTGCAAAGATAATCATTAAGAACATTCTTGAAGAGAATAATTTTAAACATTCCAAAGTGTCCCATACCACATTGAAACATTTATATAAAAATCCCCATAAAGGTATGACATTAAATGAAACTTATAATATAATTAGAATATGGAGGTTCATGATATTATGTGTTAAAGGTAATTATATACACCATATAAAATAAACTAGGTGCATAACAATAAATAAGTCTCAATGTATTGTAAATTGAGATGAAACCCCTTACCACTATGGTAACACATGAATTATAAGACACAAAAGTAATTATAAAAAAAAACAAAACATTTAAATAACATTAAGATAAAATAATTCATGTTATATTATATCAAAAATTTTCATAGATACACTACAAAATAAGTAAGTGGTGAATATGAAATTTATCTCATGAATGTAAAAAGTGAGATGGAAATCCATTACCTTAACCTTAATTTTTGTTGTATAGATTTTATTTTATTGTATAGTGGTTTAAAATATGTTAATAACTAATAATATAACCATAATAATGTTTATAATATCATATATAATCTTTTTATAATATCTTATTACTTGTTTGTTAACAATCTTTCACTATTTTCACTATTTCGAGTGTTAATTGCCTAGTTTTCTCAAGTATGTTTTTGACTTGTCAATTATTGTTCATATTAATTAGATTATAATTTCATCATCTCCATAATTTAAACCATGACTTAATTATCATATATATATATATATTCATTATATATGTATTTATAATGATTTATAAAGTTTTGAGATAAGAAATGAAATGTACTGTTTATGGAGACAATAGGTTGTACGTATATATGAATGCTACATTTATTTCTTTGTCATATTAAAAGAATGAAAAGTAATTGATAAATATTTATATTATTATTAAATTATAATATCTATTTCATATATGTTACATAGGTTTATTAAAACCATCCTTTATACATTCCATGTATAATGTGAACAAATCACATTGCATTGAGGGGGCGGTAGTCCACACTTCCACAAGAAATGTTATCGTATTTACGAAAAATAGAATGTATAGAGGCATGTGTTATAAAATAATTAAATAAGAATAAATACATTATAAATATCATATATATCATATATAAGTTTATTTTCTATCATAATGTTCACCATTAGAGGTGGTAAAGGTAAAATGAACAATTATCGTTTTGTGAGGCAGTAGTTCGCCGTACACAGAAACAATATGTTTGTTACCCATTAGATGAAAGTGTGTATAAGTTTAGGTTGAAACCTTAGTATAAAAACATACTAGTATATTTATGATAATGGTTTTTTATACAATAATAGTAAAATAATAGTATAGGGAGTGGGTAATTGAAATGAAATTAAAAATCTTGAGAGAAGACATTACCTCTTAATCGGGTAACTTCTTTTGGTTTATATCAAAATGATTACTTGGAAGTATTTTTGTACAAATTAAGGCTTCAAGTTACAGGGGAGGGATTTTGGGAATCTATTTTTTAATATATTGGCTGATCCTAAGTGGTTTTAGAGGTGTGAAGAAGTGGGAGAGGTGGTGTCCTTTTATAGGGAAGGAAAGTGACTCACTTGAATTTTTTGAAAATATATTAAGTGTACCCATGTTATTACCTAAAAAAGTCATAAAAAACAAAAATAAATAAATAATATAAGTTGTATAGACGACATATGTCTATAAAATTGGTTTTTGACAAGTGGATAGGTCATTTGGGCCCTTAAGTTAAAGGTTTTGTCCTTTATTAAGCTTAATTTTGCCTTAATAATTGCAATTAATTTTAATTACTTTCACTAATATTTTTGGTCAAAAACTATGTTGAAATTATTATATAATATAAATTATGATGATTCCAAATATGTAATACATTTTCCAAATTAAAATTATATAAGTGGAAAAAATCAATTTAAAACTCACCCCGTTGGCGGGACGACAATGCGGGTTTTTAAGGTAAAAAAGTTTGAAAGTTTGTTATATTTTTATATTAAATTTCAAAGTGAAATTTATTTAAATGACATAAATTTTATTAATTGATAAAATATGATCTAATTAAACTTTAAAACCAATATAAATGTAATTCAACATTATAAATAAATTAGATGAAAAATTAGTTTTGAACTAAAATTTAGTATTTGACACTATTCATTAAAAAATGAATCATCATAGAAAAATATAAAAAATTCACCCTAAACTAATTTTTATGTTTATATTTCAAATAATAAGTTTATTTTGGTATATTAAATCCATAAAAGTGTCAAAATTTATATTTAAAATAGGTTCTCCATTAAAAGGCGGTAAAAACGCCTTAATAAAAATATAATATTTATGCATAAAATTGGATTTGTTTTGATATTATGCTTATAAAATCCATGGTATTAACATAAAAAATATTTTATTTAATATATAATATATATATTTCATTAAACCATTCAATAATTATTATTACTTTAATTTATTCGGATAAAACAACTTTTGAGCGTAAAAATGGTTTTATATAAAAACATCATGTTTATATCCAATTTGTTCCTATATTAATTTAGAATTAATTTTTTCCCTATAAATTAATATTATATTATTATAAAAATACATTTTTATAAGTTAGTTAGTACTATTCATAACTTCTAATTTAACGACTAGGTTATATCTTATTATATTAAATAATATTTTAATAATATATCGTTATTCAGTAAAACTCAGTCTTGCATGTAATGCAAGTTATCGAAGAAAGATAATCTTATGTGTAACACACACTAACTCGATGTTTCATGCATTAAATTATATTAAATATATCAAATCTATTTAAAATAATAAATAAACTATAAATTCTTGGGATATTGTATTCTCTCACATGCTTAGTGATGCATGTGATACACACTATCAAATACAATATTCATACTCTAGAATTTAGGGGTGTTACAAGGATGAGATATCTTGGAAGGACTTAGAGACAAAGTTCCCAATCCTTTTCTATACTGATACATTTAGGGATAAAAAATATCATGAGTTCATACATCTAATATAGGATGGAATGTCAGTTCTAAAATATGCTGGATGTTTCATTGACCTATTGCACTTTGTACCATATTTGGTAGCTGATGAGATCTCCAGGGTGAGATGTTTTCAGGACAATATTCTCTATGAGGTCAGGTTGCAGGTAAAAGTTTTCTATTTAAGAAGCTTTGAAGATGTTATGAACCAGGTGCTCATCATGGAAGGGAATTTGATAGAGGCCCCAAGAAGCGACTAGGCTATTTTAGTAAAGCAATATAGGATCTATTCTTCGATTATAAAGAAGTAAAACTATGAATGTTTCCACCAAGGGTGTTGTGGGAAGAGCAGTTAGGGTAGTAGAAAACCATATCAAGAATGTGTTCCATTCCATTTCTATTAATGTGCCAAGTTTGGTCACAAGCTCCCACAGTTTCCTCACCCTACAGTCGAATGTCATATATGTGGTATATTGGGCCATATTAAAAGGTTATTTATGATATTTCTATAGTATAACAGTGGTAGGGGATCAGAATAGGCACCTAAGTTTGGAAGGAAATCAACTACCCCTCAGCAGGCTAGTTTCTGGAGTTCCACTAGTCATTCAGGTTAAGGCAGGAGACGTGGTACCCCAGTGTATGAGAAGCAGTACTAGGAAAGAGAAATAGCTTAGGGTACTTAGACTGGAGCCTAGAGAAGAAGGGAAAGTTAGCTGCACATTATGTAGACTACTCTGACTATCATGGATGTAGGACCATTTACTATTAGAGGTACGATTCTTATATCCTCTACCTTAGCTTGTGTTTTGTTTGATATAGGATCATTTCATTATTTTATATTTTCTCTTTTTGAAAATGGTTTGGGATTGGATTTGGAAATATTGGATGGTGTTTTGACCACCGACACACTGTTGGGAGTGTGGTCAAATAATATCAAACCTTTCAAGGCATGTTCTATAGAGACTGGAGGTTACTATTTCTTTTGGAAACCATTCAAGTTAGAAATGATAGGATTACACTTGATTATTGTTATGGATTGGTTAGTTCTATACCAGGATCATATCGAATATTATAGGAGGAGAGTTACCTTTCTATCTCTAGAAGAAGGCATCTATTTTCACCAAGGTGAGTGGGATCTTCAGGCTGGTCATGCATGACCAATTCAGCATAGATTGGATTGTCTCACAACTCAGATAGAGGGTATTTCTCTATATAATGGTGGAATATAATGAGATTATTTTCCTCTAGTGGTACACTATTTTCAGGATATATTTCCTAACGAGTTCTATGTCTTACCACCCAAGTGAGAGATCGAGTTGGTATTGGGATCAAAGCTAGTTTCTATCCCACCTTACAAAATGGCACCAACAGAGCTTCAAGAGTTGAAAGTTCAGTCGGAAGATCTAGAATCTAAAGGCTTTATATGACCTATTATATCTCCATTGGGTTCTCCATTTATCTTATCAAATAAAGATGATGGGTTTGTGCACTTATGTGTAGATTATTGGAGGTTGAACCAGATGATCGTCAAGGACCAGTATCCTCTTCCATGAATTGATGATATTTTTGATCAATTGAGAGGTTATAAGATCTTCTACAATATTAATTTGATATTAGGTTACCACCAGCTAAGGGTGATACCATTAGATATACCTCAGACTTCTTTTATGAGCATGTATGGATTTTATGAATTCGTAGTGATGTTGTTTGGGTTAATTAACGCACCTACGGTATTCATGACCTTAATGAATAGGATATTTCATCCTTTTTGGACCAGTTTGTGGTGATTTTTTGTCGATGATATCTTAGTGTAATCATAGTCAATAAATGATCATTTCAAACATCTTGACATCATATTGAGTACATTGAGAGAGCATTGTATTTACACCAATCTAACCAAATGCAGTTTCTAGATTAATAAAGTTGACTTCTTGGGTCATGTAATCTTAGAGACATGAGTGTCAGTAGACCCAAAGAAAGTCTTAGCCATGTTATATTGAGAATAAACAATATGGTCTTTGATATTCAGAGATTTTTGGGTTTATCAGGTTTTTACCAGTGCTTTATATAGAATTTCTCCCATTTGGTAGCACCAATGTATGGGATGACCAAGAAAAGGGTAAAGTTTTTTTGGTCTGATGCTTGTGAGAAGGATTTTTAGGATCTCAAAGGTAGTCTAACCTCAACACTTATCCTCACTTTACCTATGATGGGTAAAGTATATAACATGTACTATGATTCATTCAAAGTTGGACTTAGAGTAGTTCTAATTCAATAGGATCGAGTGGTTTCTTATGGATCGAGGAAGCCATGACCTCATGAGAGGAATTACCTCACTCATGAAATGGTGTTAATAATAGTGGTACATGACCTAAAATGTTGTAAAAACTATCTCATGGGTGAGAGGTTCATGTTATACATGGACCATGAGATCCTCAAGTACATATTTTCTCAGTGATACATGAACCTTCAAAAGAGGAGGTGGGTCGAGTATCTACAGTATTTCAACTTTGAATTTTCTTATACCCCTGGAAAGGGAAACATCGTTGACAACAATTTGGGTCAAAAGACTTTTAAAGAGGTGGTGCAAGAATCTTATGATGTGTGGTGAATAATATCCCTTTTTTCAGACATTTATCTAGATGTTCAGGAGTCTTAGGGACTGGTAGCTATGACTTCAACATCTGTTATACCCGTGATTTTGGACTTGATTAAGACTAAGAATTTGTCTGATCTAGAGTGATCAAATTTGAGAGAAAAATTATATGGATGGTAGACACCATTAGGATGGTATCTCGGTAGTGGAAATTCTATTCTTTTCCATGGATGAGTATGGGTTACTATGGGAAAATGCAAGGAGGAGATGATGGAGTTTCTTGCTTCTAGATGGGTGGTGCATCCTAGTTTAACAAAAATGTATCATGACATCCATATACAATACTAGTGGTTGGGAATGGATTAGGAGGTGGTAATATTTATGGCTAGATACTTAACTTTTTAGTAGGTGAAAGACAATCATTAGAGGCTAGATGGGATTTTATAGCCTTTTCCCATTCCTGAGTGGAAATGGGATGATGTCATGATGGATTTTCTGATAGGATTACCTAAGAAGAATTGTAAGAATGAAACTATATGGGTTTTTGTGTATTGATTAAATATGTTATCCCACTTCTTACCTATTAGGGAAAACTTTATAGCTAATGATTTGTGAAGTCTTTATGTGTGCAAGTTGCTTCCATTTCATGGTGTTCTGAGGAGTATCATTTCAGACCGAGATTCTCATTTCACATCGCATTTCTTTCAAGGTATTCAAAAGGCTCTGATATCATGAGTTATTTTAATCAAATCCTATCATCAATAGACTGATATTCAATTTGAGTGGACTATTTAGGTTTGAGAGGATATGTTACGAGCCTATGTTTTGGATTTTGGTGGTTCACGGGAAAAGCATATGGAACTCTTGAAGTTTTCATATAATAATATCTTCCAGGAATCAATTCAAATATAACCTTTTGAGATTTTTTATGGAAGGCTAGGCCATTCACCTCTTTGTTGGTTAGATGTAGGTGAGGTAGCACTTGTTGGGACTAGTCTCATGCAGGAGACATCTTAGTAGGTTTAGTTGATCCTAAAATGGTTGGTGACCACATAGAGTAGGAAAAAATCATATGCTGAACATCAAACATGACCTATGGAATTAAAGTTTTTTCATCATGTTTTCCTTTAGGTGTCTCCTAGGTTGGGGCAATGCCATATTAGGAAATAAAGAAAGATATCACCTAGGTTTGTTAGGACATTTGAAATAGTGGAAAGGGTTGGTCTTGTGGCATACTTTTTATCCATTACACCGTGCTACAGTTCTATGCATGACATGTTTCATGTTTCATAGCTATGAAGATATCATCCAGAACCTTACCATGTGATATCTTTGTGATAATGCTTCCTTTGAGGATTATCTGATATGGGTTGTGTATCATAGTGAGAAATATTTTTGGGGAGGTACTATACTATTGGTTTGAGTGCAGTGGAATAATGAGTGAGTTCAGGAGGAGACCTGGGAGAGGGAATCTGATATGATAACATAGTGGATAAACTTATTTGATGAGACCTCACAATGACACTTGGATCATCTTAGGGATGAGATGTAATGAGGTGGGGAGATTGTAAGATTCCATCTTTTTCTAGGTATGTCTATGAGTTTTTTTGTTAACATTTATTTCAGTTGTGTTTTTATTGTGGATTTATAGCATTTGAATAAACAAAGTCTTAGTTTGCGAGAAAAGTTGAGAAAACCAGAGAGGATCCATAGAGAGATTTTTTTTTCGAGAAAATGAACTAAATTTTAAGGATGTATGCTTGTTAGAATTAATGGAGTTTTAGTATAAATGGGTTCAGTGTTAACATGGGTTCCTGGTAAGTTAAGAATGTTTAAAAGGGGTTCAGGTTGTTTAAAGGTAAAATGGGATGAAAAACTATCTTCAGAAAATTTACATGCTGTGTAAATGGATTACACATCATGTAATTATTCAGGTGTTTTAATAAAATAAATCTGAGGTGATGGGTTTTTTATTGTATTCCATTCAAAAGATTTACATGATGTTTAAATACATTACACACCATTTAATTCCCCGACCTACTATTTTAAACATGATGCGTAGATGGCTTTCATTCTAATCCACTGAAGCTTCTCTCATCGTGAACCTATAGAATCTTCCAAGTGAATTTGGAGTTCCAAACTCCCTTTTGGACTTCCCGTTTATGTGAGCAATCCCTAGTAAGTCTCTTCAATTAGGTTTCTTACATCTCTCCATATTATTCCAACTATTCTGGTGAAATACTTTTGATATATTATGTTGTTGGTTTTGATCTTGAATATTTTTTATCTAAGAACCACTTTTCAACCATAAAAACCTTCTTCCTCATGGGTGTTTTCTATTGGAAGAATTGTTGTATCGTCAGTTAAATGTATGGGTCTAAATCTTAACCCTATGGTTTGATAATTTCCCAGTTTATGCAATATTGTGATTTCTCCAACAGAGCATGTACCCAAATCAATTAAAAAAATGAATGGGATTATTCTTTGGAGTCCTTTGGTTTAAATTGTCTCTTGATTTGGATTATGGCTACCTGTTGTGTGATAAAACCATGAAAATAATTGAATTGGCTAATGGATTAAAGTTTGTTTAGCATGACATGTAACCTTAGGTGATTGCTTGTTATATAATCCCTAAATTATAGCTTATTTTCTTATTGATGTTACTTCTAATCAATTATGATATAAATGAAAGTATTATTTGAAAGATAAATGGTAATTATCATAATTAACCACTGAGATATATGATGTGATATTATGATATCCATGCTATATGAAAGGAATTGTGTTCCATGATGAAATGATTATATATTGGGATCATCCCTATCACTTACACAATTATATGATGTAATGCAGATATTGAGTAGGCTTGTCTCAGTCCCATGCTGTAATACTTATAGAGAGTGGGATATGCCCAATCCCATGCTATAATGATTATAGGGTTTTGACCTGAATGTTGTAATGCTTATAGGGCATTGACCCAGATTGTTGTGACTATACCATGGTTATATGGTGGTGATTTTTATGGTCCAAAGACATGATTAGATATATTCCAACATGGAACCAAATCATGTTATTTTACCTTGGTTATGTGGTTTTGGTTGGTATTTTCGTAACACATGCTCAGAGATATTTCAGCACAGAGTCGAAGTAGGTGGTTGCTTTATTTTATTAATTATTGAATTAAATAAATACACATGTTTATTGATTTATTACATACAGTTCTTTTCATACTGGTTAGTTTAGACATGGTGGTGTTGACCTAATTTGTTATACTCACACCCTATGTGGGTTGCTATTTGGTACTCTAGAAGATTATGTGGATGTAGGTCTGGACAAGGGAAAAGGACCTTTCAGTTGATTTTATATTTACTAATGGATTGTAGTTTGGTGATGGGAATGATGTAAAGTTTGGGACTGGGGAATTTTTAATCTTTACTTGAGTCTTATATTATTTTATTTTCATTATTTCTAGCATGAAATTAAGTTACATTCCAACATGTTATTACATTATTCCAGATTATTAATTAGATTATTCAGCTGGCTGTTATTGTTGTCCTCCACTATGTCTATACTTTGATTTTTTTGTTTATATGGTTTATTTCTATTTCTATGACACTTCATACTAGATTTATAGTCCCACCACTATAAATATCACACCCCGCTGCTAGTCAGTAGCCTCTGGCATATGTGGAGGTGTTCTTGTGGTCTCATAACCAACCATTTTTAGCCACATGAGAGAGTGCCGAATCAGGGGAGGTTATATGATAGGTGTGGTTTTCTAGTCATTGAGGATGTTGACTCATTATTTGTTGATAATTATAGACCTCTATCCTAAATGGAGGCAATAGGAAGCTCAAAAGTTAAAATGGGGAAAGAATCCATGAATTCTGATATAGATTCCATATATTAAAACCAAGGCTAAGTTATGGTATATCCATCAATAAATTTAAAGCATATTGGGTGAAAATAGGTATTTAAGAAGAAACTAGACATGGAAGGTAATGCTTATACTTATAAGTCATGAATAGTAGGTAAATGGTATAAATAAAATTAAGGCATAGATTCTGATGAAACCTTTTCACTAGTTTCCATGTTAAAATCCATTAGAATATTTATTTACATAACAACCTTCCATGATTATAGGATTTGGAAGATGGATGAAAAAAATATTTTACTTAATGAAAACCTTATAAAATATGTCTATATGGAACAAATGGAGGGGTTTATGAATCCAATAGATTATAATAAGGTATTCAAGTTATAAATATCCATTTATGGGTTGAATTAATCATCTAGATCTTGGAACATTATCTTTGATGAATCCATAAGGAAATTTGGTTTCATAAAGAAAAAATGTGATCCCGGTATCTATAAATCGTTTAGTGGGAGTTTCGTAATTTTCTTTGTAGTGTATGTTAATGATTTATTCTTGGAAATCAGATACTAGTATTATAGTCATTTATGATGTGGTTTAACATATGCTTCTCCATGAAGTAATTAGGTAAAGAAACCTACATTATTGGGATAAAGATCATTAGTGATAGATCCAAGATGCTTCTTGGACTAATTTAGGTTATATATATTGATAAGATACTAAAGATATTCAGTGTAGAATAATACAAGAGAGGATTGTTACCTATGTCACATGGCATACATATCTTCAAGAAAATGTGTCCTCAGACACAAGAGGAGAGACAATGGATGAACATGATTCCTTATGGTCCAATTATAGGATTAGTAATGCATGTCATGTTATATACTAGTCTTGATGTTCCATATTCCTTGATCATACCAGGATGATAACAAGAAAATCTAGGATACCACTATAAGATAGAAGTCAAGACTATACCAAATAATTTTAGGCATACTATTTATATGTTCCTAGTTTATATAGGAGATGATGAGTTATTAATCTTGGGATATATAGATGTTAGTTTCTAGACATATAAAGATAATTTGAAATCATAGTTGGAAAATGTATTCACCCTCAATAGAAGAGCTATTAGCTGTAAGAGATCAAAATAGGCAGTGGTCGTCAATTCTATATTAGAGTCTGAGTATGTTGTGGCTTCTAATGTAACTAAAGAATAAGTGTGCATATACAATTCTATATAGGATCATAATGTGGTTCTTAATTATAAATAATCTTTCATATTATATTGTGATAATAATATAATGGTGTATCTCTCCAAGGATCTAAGGTCACATCAAAAGATGAAGAAATAATTTAGAAGTATAAACTTTTGATGTATTTTTATCAAAGGGATTCATCCACAGTATGAAAAGTTTCCATAAATAATAATATAGAGAACTTTTTTAATAAATACTAATCTCATTAGAATCATGAATATCATGTAAGATATAGTGGACTGAAATCCATTAACAGTTGAATCTAGTCTAAGTGAATTTCTATTAGAGTTGGTTTCCTAGAACAAACTACTTTATACTTCTAATTACCTATATATTCATGGTCTAGAATATTAATAGATATCTTTAGAACATGATGTGTTTTATTCTAAATTACTTTAATTTGACAATGTATTTAGATTATCTATTTCATTGAAAGGTCATAAGATTTCTGTGCTATGATGAGAACCTTGAATTACTATGATGATATTCTTAAATACATGGTTTTTGACTGGACAACATCATTAAACTAGACATAAATGATATATGATATCAGGGGCAGGGGGATCATAACATATTAAGACTTCTTCTCATGAATTTTTATTTTGATGAGCTATAAGAAATAAGGTTATAAGAACATACCCACCCATAGGAATTTAATATGTTATATGCATCATTGGATATTCATATATTTATTGTGTGTATTGGTCCTTATACTTGAGATTATTGTTAATGCATATCATGATTCATGTACATATATGTATTGACAAAAACTGTAAGGACATATACTCACAGAAAGGTAGGATACATTAGGTGTGTTATAAGTGATATAGTATTACTGAATAAGTAAATACAGAATTTTTCCTTTTGAGTTAATGGAATTAAATATCTTTGGCCCTTTGATTGAAATGGAACTTCACTATTAAAGTCCATGGTGTTACACCCTATCCTGAATCACCAATTCTAAGATAAAGGGTCACATGAACATATGCATACCTCCCCATATGCAAGAGGTTGATAACTAGCAGTGAGGGCCTAAGAGGAAATATGGGGAGACTATTCCCTTGGTAGTATAAAAGAAACATCATAAGTAAAAAAAATCAATAATAAATAACTATATAAATAATATCAATAATAATACAGTGGAAACATCAAAGGAAAACAACACCCATGCTATAACAAGATGGAATACGAGTTTCATATATAAATTCAAAGGGATTCCCAAATACAGTAGATCAATGTACTAAAATAAATATAATAAAAAGTAATAAATGAGGCATGATAGTAAAAGATCCTAGATTCTATCATGGCACCACCTTGGTTTTCCCATATCCTCCCATATAACTTCCCTACATAGGGCCCTTTCCCTTCACCAGATGCATGATAATAAAGTATGAATATGCACCAAGTTTCCCATAAAAGGTTGGATTATAAACCCAATAGGAAACCACCAATTCCTTTTTAATATAAGTTCAATATATATATATATATAAAGTTATATTTAATGAATAGAAAATAAATGCATAAGTAAACATTCAACCCGCCAGTTCATCGTGTGACAATCAAGCTGCAATAAACCCTAGTCCTACCTACTTCAGCTATATGGTGAAAGAAAGTCATATCAAGACAATAGAACTATATAATCAAGGTTTCATATTTATATCACTGACTTAAAAATCACATTGATGGATAACCATAATGTGATCTGAACAAGGTTTTATAATTCATCCCCCAACTTAAATATCTCACCAATGGATAACCACAATATAACCAACCCTCACTTTGGTACTAGAATTAGAGTTCTCATTGGGCTACACATGCACCCACATGCTAATAAAACCATAAAATAGAGTTCTAAAAGGGCCACACATGGACCCAAAAACTAATAAAATTATACATTTTTATATAAAATATGTGACATGTTAGAGACTTACCACCTCAAGTGTAACAGAGTCCAATTTCCAAGAATCACCACCCAAATCAATACCCACACGCCTAAACCCTGAGACCAGTCCCAAATTCATCACATTAGGGTTCTTAGACAATGAATCAAGAAGAAAGATAAATCCTCAACTAAGTTAGATTTAGACTCACCAAGAGAGAACCACCACAATGAAGGAATCTTTTATAAGATAAGAAATGAGAATAAGATCACCAAAATCATCTAAAGGAAGCCTCTACGATCACCCAGGTCATGTATCAGTTGAATGAAAAGAAAATTAATTTCAAATAGGGTTTCAAGGGGAAGTTAAAAATTTATAATCATTTAATTTTCTTCATCAGGACTGTTTACAACATAAACTTAGGGTTCACAGTGTAAAAACCCATCTGTTAGAGGTTTGGTTTCTCTTTCTAGATCCATTCATGAAGTGAAATATAGTTCATAGCATGAATCCATCATGATACATACTAACATCCATTCCCTAACACCTTAACAGTGTGGCACCAAGTTTCACACCATGAAATCCCACATGTAGCAACATTAGAAGTAGTTTTGACCACTATTTTTTAAATTGTGACACCTAACAACTCCTGATCAACCCGAAAGATCAAAGACTTCCATGAATTATAAAAATAAAACAAAAACTTAAATCATAACACACTTTAAAATCTAAGGGGAATTGTACATTTACACATTTTTTTTAGATCATCCATTTCTAGAAATTCAAAGAATAATATATCAAGATTATAGGTTGGTAAAACTAGTTATGAAACCTTCTTGATGAGATATTAATAAAAATAGATTATATTACATAGTGATAATTATTAGGAGGGTATTTTCATTATGATATTTATATATTTTATATACATTCTTTAACATGTTTATAGATACAGATCTTAGAATTTAGGTGATTTAGATTAGTACCACTAGGAAAGAGGACCAGAGGACCACAAACTAGGTATATCCAAAAACTCAGTTAAATTATATATAAATTTAATATTAGAATAAATATTACTCTCAAGTTTTGATGAATAATAATTATTTAGGCTATATTGATCTCATAAATATTTATTGAATGTATAATATAGTGATATTTATTTATTTAAATAAGTAGTTATTATTGATGGTTTTATAAATGTCGAGAAGTTTTTATGGTCCATGTTATGTGTTAGGAAGAAATGATATTTATATCCACGATTTTTACACACATCAAATAAATAATAATAATAATAATAATAATAATAATAATATTCAATGTGGGGTTCACTAAGGATTAATATATTGTCTAAGGGCCTATATGCAATAACCAATTATTCAAACAAACTATATAAAGATAGGTATATAATTCTTAGATGAGATGATTATTGTACATAATAAATCCTCTCAAGATAATTATCTCAAATTGAGAGTGAAATTTCTCTATAATTATCTCAAGACCTGAGGGAATCAATCCTCCTCCTCCCTCTTAATAAAATAAGAGAAAATGATAGAATCCTTTAATTTCAGATGGGATTTTTGTTGTGATGAATGGAAATAATTAAAGGAGATCATTATTCAGTTCTAGAATGGAAAGATCCATCCATGAAATTATGAGGTTTTTATAGTATATTTTTATTACCACTAGAGGGATTCCACCCCCAGATCCTTTCTTGCAACAAAGGTTCAACAAGTGTGGTCAACCAATTCTACAACAAAGAAAGAAATAAAAGAAAAGTTAATTATTATTTATATAAATTAATCTTAAATTATATATGAAATATTATATATTTAGGACTTTGAGTATTATATTAGTCATGTTTTATGGAAAATTACAAAGAAAACAATGAAAAACCATTATTGGTAAAGGGACTGACCACTTTTGTTACACCCTAGAACCTTCACAAAGTCTAGGACACGATTTTCATCAAAGAAGGACATTACATTGTGATGGTGATGATCATTCCATGAACATATTGATTCTAATAGATTAACCACTTTTAAATTGTCCTATATTTTAATAATTTTTATGATATATGGATTAAAAGTGATTGTCTTAGAATTGAAATAATTTTATTGATAAAATTTTCTATCATAATTAAAAAAACTTAATGATCTTAAATTGGGAAAAGATATAGAATCTATTGTGATTAGATAGATATCTTATTATATAAAAGAAGGAATAATATCAGTGATTGAATGCAATTGAGAGTGAAGGGAAATATAGATTTTTTTGGAAATAATAGAAGTTTATTGAGGAGTTCATATTATTATAAGTTTATGGAGATTTATCAAGTTGAATAAGGAGGAGAATATTACTACACCATCATTGGTATAATTCTAATTTTTGGTTCACATAATATCATGACCTCACTTGGAGGATCAATGAATTCTTTCCAAGTGTGGTGAGAAGTGAGTTCTATATCATTGTGAGGGTTATAAAACTAGAGGGATAGTGAGAGAAATCTACATTTATAACAAACAATTAATGCACTTAGTAGAATTTGGTAGATCGACAGACCACTATTGTATGCTCCTTGGATATATCCTAATGTGGGAAAATGATTCAATCTTATCTTAATATATTTTTAGTATATTTTATATATGATTTATATTAAAATAGTTCAAATAAGTTATTTTTCATTTTATAGACTTAATAATAATATTAATGTGAAAATGGATTAAAAAAATATTTTTAGTGGTATTATTGAAGATTTAAATGTTGATAGGAATGATTTGAACATGTGTTTATGAGGTTTTTTAGGAAGGTGATCTAAGAGAGAATCTATTATCCCATGAATTTAATCTCATGGTGAACCTCAAAGAGGCATTATGAGTGCTAATTCAATCCCCTGGAAAATCTCAAGAAGGATTCATCTTGCTAACTCTATGTCATCAAAGGCCCCCAGATAGAATCCACACCTCAACATAATCTCAAGGTTCACTATGACACTATATAGTCATCTAATGACACCTTAAGACCTAATTCACAAAACATTTGCATCAAAATGTATCTTAAATTATGATTATTTACTTTGTGGGAATTCCTCTCACCTCAGTGATATGGGATATGCAATCCCAATGACACTTTATGTTGAAACACAACAAACATCTCCACCCAATGACACCTCACCTATAAATTACAACATACGTTGGTGGGAAAAGATATTATCATTGTGTAATTACAATGAGCCGCATATTTCTAGGTCATGGGAATTTAAATTTATATTTGGATTAGGGTTTGTTCCCTGAATTGGGGACCCTGATTAGGAATTTAGCATTTTTAAGTCCCTAAATAATGTTTTTGGACATGGTTTTTGTCCCATAGAATGTCTTAGGTTCTCATGTGGGTGTTGGAGAAGGGATGTGGGACCTGGGAGGCTGAATTTATTTAACTAAATCCATTCATTCCATGAAAAAGGGGTCACATTGTGAATGAGGATAGAAGGAGGGTTATAGCCCTCTACCTTAAGGATTTCACAATGTTAACCATGGTTCATGATGTGAATAGAAGTGGTTGAGTGGAGGACCCCTCTAACTCGAGTGGTTAATGGCATGAACTAGGGGTTCACACTTTAAGGGGAATCTAGTTCTATTTTAAAAAAAAGGGTAGGTGGGTATTTTTATAGATAGACTCACTTTATTTTTGGTTGACCAGGTATGTGTAGGGAGGTCTATTCAGTCGGTGCCTCCTCATTTCTTCCTCCCCTTCTTTTCCCATGATTCAGGTCGACCCCAGGTGTGTTCCAATGATAATTTCAAGTATGTTCATATTTTCCTATCCATTATTTCTTTTAGTGGCATCGTTATAATTTTTCTTGATTTCGGTTAGGGCTTCTTAATTATTTCCACTAGATCATGGTGAAAATCATCTATGATCGATGGGACTTTTATATGCGGTGGATATAAGATATCCTGAAATGTTGTCTGCGCATTTTCCCACAGAATTTTGGTGAATTCTATCTCCATATATATTTTCTAGGGTTTTTTCCCTAAATTGGATAAATTTTTCCATTGTAATGAGTGTATAAATTGAAGATTTCTTATATCTTAGGTTTTGGTGCATGTTGGGTGTAGACCACACACCAGTGTATAATATTTCAGAGAGTGGATGATGTTGGTGAGTTTTTAGGAATTTATTCCTATTTAAATTAAAATTAGTAATTAATTATAAATGTTTATAATTAGTTATGTGTGATGTGTTATGGGATATAGGTTCTTTGGAGCATGGATGAGACTTGGTGGGATTGGATGAGGCTCAATAGATCTTGGAGAGGTGTTAACTCCCTGTTCGTGGTAGGTAGACCCTGTAATACAATTTTATATGTATGTTTATACCCGAGTTTTCATGTGTATATGAATATAACATGGGTTTAGGTAGATCCAGGGGATGATAGAGAGTACCATAAGTAGATTCCGTAGTGGAATTGATCCCCTGGGATGAGAATAATTTCTTTTTATCCCTTCGGGTGTTTCAAATAGATTGATGACTATGTCTCAATGTGTTGAGGATATTGAATGAGTTGGATAGAGAATAAATAATAAGCCTAGGTTGTGATATGGGTTATAGAATATCCTAAGTAAGTATCCTAGGGCTAGTAGGAAAATATGAATTGCTTGGGGTCTAGTGACGATGAGAGAAATGGCTATATGCTGTGTGGGAGACTAGGAACTCCCTATTGAGGTTGGAGTAGAATCTTAGTGTGTGGGGTGAGTGAGATAATTTTTCCAAGACTTGGAATAGATGGTTAATAGGTGTTTTCTCTAGGTGATGGGATATGGGATCTCCCTTAATAGAAGTGAGATGAGACCCAAGTGATAGTTGTGGGAGTTTTTTGGGACTTGTAATTTAGATGCTAAGAGAATTTTTTTCTGAAATTTGACCCCTACTATTATGGATAGGGTTGGTTAGATGTGATATCTTAGGAGGGTCCTTGTGTAGAGGGATCATGAGTGTTTATGGGGTTCGATAACTTTGGACCATACCTCAAGGTCTGGTTCAAAAGAGCCTACGGGTGGGGTTTTCATAGATGGGTGACAGCCTTGAGATGATATTGATGTGAAGAGAATGTTATAGGTTTATAGGACCCATTGGACACCATAATAGGGGATATGAGGCTTTTTCAAGATGATGGGTTATGTATATATTGACTAACTCTATGGGATTAACTAGTGAGTTGTGTGATAGGATTCGAGCCCTGTTTGCGATGCATGTTTTATGGTAGGAAATGAGTTATAATATGAAGATGTGGATCCTATGGCTCAACATTTCCTTGAGTAAAAAGTATTGGGTTATGTGGTAGACATTTAATTCACGTACTTGGGTCATGGTGACTGACCTTTCATGGAGGAGGCTGGGTCATGAGCTAGTTGAACCTTGCCTTAGTAGACATGGGTCCTGAATCGCCTTGGGGGCTGGTCATGGTAAAATATAGGACTTGATTGAGTAACCTTGATAGGAGTGGCTTAGTTCATGGAAGAGAACCACCCATGAGAGTGCTAGGTCATGAAGTGACACGAGACATGATCGATGGACCCTGAATTGAGTGATAAGAAAGTCGTTAGAGACATGAACGTATAACCATGCCCAGTATATTTAGGTATTGGGTCCTGGTTTGGGCGACACCCTACCTTGAGTATTTAGGTACAAGTTTTAAATTGGTAAAAGGTGAGAAAATGATGATATTTTGGAATGGCATCGAAGTTAGTATGGTTGGGTTCCATGGTGTCCTGATTAGCACATAGTATCTTGATAGGAATGTATACCTCATCCGGTGTTGTGGTGGCCTGGTTGCCACATGATGACCTGATGAACATGTCTATTCATGTATTTATTTTCCTCACTTATACACATGCACATGAAAAAATATATTAGGGATACTTGGTGAGACCCTATTGAGTTATATGATCACACCTTACATGGGAATATTGGTGTGTGCACAAACCTTATGTTTTCTTTTTAGGCCAGGGAACAATATGTATAGTGGTTTAGGCCAAAGTATCTTGATGGGTAATAGAGTTTGGGATGTAGCTTAGGTCAGGAATTAATGACCTCTTATATATGTTTTATGTATATTTTATATGGGTTCATCCTAGTGGATTAATATTATATGTTTTACATGAAAATATCATTTTGATATAACAATTTTGTTTTATATTTTATTTCACACACTCTGATGTTTATGGATGTGTATAATTTTGGTTATTTTTTCATATTTTATGAATTTTATTTGAGAGAATAATATCCACACTACATGGATTATTACCTATTTACTTGTTGGAAGCCTCTGACATACTATGAGGCATGCTAGAGGCCACATGGTACTCTGGCTCTGATGGAAGTTTTGGGGTGGGGAATCTCAAAGTGGTATAAGAGACATCTCTATTTTCTTATCATAATATTTTAGGATATGGAAGATAGGTGGTATATTATTGTGTTATATAGGATATCATACTAGTTCATTGAGAGCACCTTTTCTAATATTAATTCCAAGTTATCATTGCATTGGATTATTATTCTTGGTTTTTTATATTATGGTTGTATGATTTCACCTTGGGGGTAAACTTGAGTTTTAGACCATGGACCATTGGAAAGAGTCTTGTTTACATGTATCATATTTTTTCTGTAGGATTCACATGAAATACATAGTCTTATGTGTGATTTTTTTACAGATGAGCAATAAAATTGTTTAAAGTGTCCACAATAACTTACATAGAGTTTTTTCAAATAAATTTCTAGTGGAATTATACTTATACAACCATGATTTTCACTCATAAATGGATTTTTATGATAAGTCACATGAATCCTATGGAGAGAAAATCCTCGATGAAAACCATACAATACCTATGCAAGGGGAATATATGGAAAATCTTAGTGGTTTTGTGCATGCATTTGATTCCTTGGTAATGAAAACCTAGTGGATTTAGTTTAGGCATTTAATGAATATATAATTATTCAAGGATGGGTATGAGTTTCCTTGAGGATGTAGGGTTTAGTAACTTAAAGTGTCAATAATAACCTATATAGTGTATTACCATATATCTTATTAGTGGAATTATACATAACTAAATTGTTTTGTTATGTGTATACTAGAACTTGATACCATGATTGGTGTTGGGTTTTGAGAGAAGTACCAGTTGGGTGCTTAGATTTGTTTTATTGAGTTATAATTTCAGTGGCATAATGGGAATGTGGGTAGACACTCAGGGGTTTGGGAACAAAACCTGTGTGGCTGGTGATCATATGATTATCCTTGGAATGAGATATTTATTGGGCTATTAGTTGAGGTTGACATGTGTAAGGGGAATGCTTAAGGGGTTAGGTACACGATCCTAGGTTATTTTAGACACAAAATTTGGGATAATGAGTAGAGTTGTGAGATTGGGTTACATAGGAGTGTAGAATAATTGAGTTTGGTTGAGATCCAGGTATATAACAGGTAATGATATGTGAGAAGGTATAGATAGATCACTTTGTGTTTGGTGAAGGAGAGAGATCATTAGAATTTATTTTTAGAGGAAAACCTTAGTGTATGAGGGAATTTGTAGAATTTAAATACAGTTATCAATTGAGTTATAGATTAGTGAAAAAACTGTGTGCTAGTCATTTGGAAGTTTTTTGTGTCTTATAGGTAATTGAATAGTGTTGCAGTAGTCGTGTGGTAGTGATACAAGAATAGGAATGGAAACCCAATGTTTGGTGAGCTATGAGATGACACTTGGCGGTGAGAGATGAAATCAATAATGGATTGAGGTACCATGTTACAATCAACCCAAGTGGAGTACTTGGCATGAATTGCTAGGGAGGCATGGTATTGGGACCCATTTGGGTTGGTTCTCTATGAATGATGTAAGGGAATACATGTAGTGGGTAGCACACCATTATAAATTAGAGGAAATGACCCATGTTATGAGTAGATTATTCTATTTTAGTAATTTCATTCCTGGTGGGATGAGAATGGGAGGTGGTTGGTGTTTGGTGGTAGCACCTAGGTATGATAGTAATGGACATGTCTAGTAATTTTAGTCATTAATAGATGTATCATGGTCCATAGATATATGGAGTTTGGTTTAGTGAGCAATGATAATGAAATTCCTATAGTGGGGAGCATTGTATCAGTCATGGGTAAACAATACTTATGTTGGATGGGCTATTGGCATGGTGAAACCAGTCACCAGACAATTGAGGTGACACTAAGATTACAATGTATGAGAAGACCCAATGTGATCTAGTTCATCAGTAAATACAATATTCTGAATTTAGAAGTCATTTTTTGTTAGATCTGATGCATTGGAATGGGGCTTGGGTAGGATTTGACGTGTTCTTAGTGTGAGTAAGATCAAAGGTGTGCCAGTGCTCGAGGTGAGAGAATGATGGTTGTAGAAAGCGGTTGATGATCCAACCATGGAATTAAACTAGTATTCATAGTTTTTATTTTAGTGTGGGTGTATAGATGATATCTTGATGCCTTTATGAGTTAAGGTATCATGATCGGGTGTTGAGATAATACATCAGTGGGTGAAAATGATCATTTTTGAAGAAAGTCAGCAAGAGGTGGTCTGAATGGTGTTCTGGCATGGAATTGGATATGGTGAGGTGTAACCCACATAAGGAGAATTGTTTAAAATACAGTTGGTGGGTTAGTGGACTTCTAGAAAAGTATTTTCATTAGGAAATTCCTATATTAGAGAGAACAATTCCATGGAACTAGTCATTGTGAGAAGAGTATTATGGTGGGGAGAACCATGAGACTTAGGACAAATTGATTGATGACACTAAGGTGTATTAGGAGAGATGAGTGTGGTGAGTACCATATCGATGTTGGCATTGGTAGCGAGTGGGTGGCTTGACTTCTGGTGAATGGTGTGCCTTGGTGGTCGAAGTTTCATAGTGGAAGCACATTTGGTGTTCTGGAGTAGAACATTGTGAGTTATTAGGGAATTTATGATCAAGGTAGGTCTAAGGTAGATATGGAGGTATAAAAAATTCTTCTCGAGGATTGGAATCCCAATGGTAGAGATTTTTTAACAACTCATGAATTTTTGGGTCATTATTTTGAATGATACTTTGAATTTTTGATCTAAAGTAGTGTTAATTCATTAATTAGGAATCAAATTTCAAATTGGACCATTTTAATTTTCTTAAATTTTGTTTTTGGACATATTCTAAGGCTCATATAATGTTTTAGTTGCTTAGGTGGGTGTTGGATAAAGGTTAGGGTACTCAGGAGGCTGAATTTTACTAGCTAAAGCCATTCACATCATGAACTAGGGGATCATACAAAAAATGCAGCAGATAGGAGGGTCATGGAAATATTTATTTAGGATTTCATGACATAAACCATTGTTTATGGCATGAATGATTGTGGTATAAGGAAGGACCCATTTTCCTCGAGTGGTTCACGACATGAACCAGGGGTTCACACTGTGAATGGCAGCTAGGGATATTTTTAAAATAAGGGTAGTCTAGTATTTCTACAACCATCCTCCCCTCATTTTTGGTCTACCAAGAATGTGTGAAGAGGTCCATTCATTTGAAACATCCTCCTCTATTCATCCCCTTCTTTCCCCTTGATGTAAGATGATTCTGGGTGCATTCCAGCGATGATTTCAGGTATGTACATTTTTCCATCCATTCTTCCTCCTTATTATATGATTGTAATTTTCCTCATTTTTGGTTTGGGTATCTTGATTATTTCAATTATATCATGGTGAAAATATTCCACGACCAATGGGGACTTTGTATATAGTGGCTAAAGGATGTCCTAAGATGCTGTTTTCATTTATTTACATACCATTTTTAGTGTAGGAACACCAATATATGGATTTTCTAGGGGATTTTCCTAAATTGGATAAAATTTGACACTACAATGAATTTATAAATTGGTAATTTTTTGTATCTTAGGTTCAAGTATGTATTGGGAGTGAACCACACACTTTTGATTGAGATTTCATCGAATAGATGACACTGGAGAGTTTTTAGGTGTTTATGCCTTTTTAAATTAAATTGAATAATTAATTATATTTTTTTATTAATTATGTGTAAAATGTGATGTGAGATTTTTCCCAAGAGAATGTATGAGACTTTTTGGTATTAAACGAGGCCTAACAGAGTTTGGTGAGGGGTTAATTCCATGTTCGAGGTAGGAGGCTCCTATAATACAATATCATATGCATGTTTATACAAGAGTGTTCATGTGTGTATACAAACTTCAATGGTTTATGTTGATCTATGGGATAATATATAACACCAAATATAGATAATTATGTGGCATTGATCCTCTGGGATGATAATAATTACTGTTTAGAACATGGGGTGATTGAATCACCCAATAGCTATGTCATCAAGGATAGAGGGTATCATTTAAGGACCAAGATTTAAGATGATATTTAGAATATCTTAGGTTGGGATCCTAGGGCTAGTGGGTAGGTATGAAGGGATTGGGGATGAGTGATGAAGGGAGAGACAATCATATGCCTCATTGGTGATTAGTAACTCCCTTATAAGGTAGAAGGAGAGTCTTAGTGCATATGGTGAGTGGTATTAGTCCTATGGGACTTAGAGTACATGATGGAGATGGGTTTCTTATTGGTTAATGGATGGGGGATATCCTTTAGGATATGTGTGACGAACCATAGGTGAGGGTTGTGGGATTTTTTCGGGACTTGTCATTGAGATGCTAAGGGGGTGTTGGTTTGGAATTGGACCATGCTTATTGAGTCTAGGGTCTGTTAGACATGATAGCTTGGGATAGTTCCTAGTTAGTAGGACCAGAAGTGTAAAGGGGTTTTTATGAGGTTGTTCTGGACCTTGTGGTTTGGTTCAGAGGAACCTATGGGTGGGGGTGTCACCGATTGGTGATGGGCTTGAGATGGTATCAATGAGAAGAGATCATGATAGGTTTTGAGGACCTAGTGGACACCTTGGCATGAAATATGATGTGTGTTTGAAATGAGGGGCTATGTATCAAGTGACTATCACCCTAGCATCAACTAGTGAGCTGTGTGACAGGCTATGGGAGATGTTTGCGATGCATATATTATGCTAGGTGATGTGTCTTGATGTGGGGGAATGGATCTTAAGGTCAAAAAATTTCCTTGAGTGAAAAGGATTTGGTTTTGAGGTGGACCTTGTCTATGTGGGCTTGGGTCGCTATGATTGTCCTTTCTGGTAGGAGGTTTGGATCATGAGATAGATAAACCTTTCATTAGTGGGATTGGGTCGAGAACCACAATGGGTGCTAGTTCATGGTGTGATACAGGATTTGAATGAGTGAACTTTCCAATAGTGGCTTAGTTCATTTCTAAGGATCACCCATGAGAGGTCTGTATTGTGACGTGACATGAGACATGATGGATGGACCCTACCTTGACTAGTAAGGCTATGGGTTTAGATGTGATCGTATTATTGTGCCTAGTTTCTTCAGCTATTTGGATTAAATTTGGATGATGAGATACCCTGAGTCTTTGGGTTTAGGTTAGATATTAGTATGAGGTGATTCAATGATGGGATTATAGTGTAACACCAAATTAGGCATGGTCAGGCACCATGGTGGCTTGGTTAGCACATGGTGTCTTGATAGGTATGTATACCTCATCTGGTGTTGTGGTGTCCCGATTAGCACACGATGACTAAGTGATCATGTCTATTTATGTATTTATTTTCCTCATTAATACACATGTATACAGAGGAGTATATTAGTAGTTCTTTGTGATATCCTACTGAGTTATATGATCATAGCCTACATGAGCATATCAGTGCACAAGGAGACCTTATTTCTACTTTTCAGGGTAGAACACAAGATATGTAGTGAATAAGGTTGGAGAAGATCGATGGGTATTAGAGATTAGATAATTCTTAGGGTTGTTAGTGGATCCTCTTGTATGTTATTTTGGTTTATCTTGTAATGGGATCATCCTAGTGGGTGAAAAGTGTATTTTTTGTATGAAAACATCATTATGATATAGTGCTATTATTTTATTGTTTATTTTTCATAATATTATGTTTATGTATGTGTATTATTTTTGTTATTTTTTTAAACTTTATAACTTTTATTTGAGGGTATAGTATCCCCACTACATGGATTAGGATTTATCCACTAGTCAACATCCCCTAGCACATAGGGAGGAACACTTGAGGATACATGGAACTCCATATTAGATGGTGGTTTTGGGGTAGGGTATCATAGTAATTCCAGTGTTTGTATAATATGAAATTCATTCTAGATATCCAACACAACAACCATTGCACCCCTGATGCACTCTCAACCTTACAATCACTACCTAGGATTACATGAAGCCATTTATTATAATTCAAATATAGGTAGTGATCTATCTATCATAGCTTAACCCAATAACCTTCATGAAGATTATTTGTTTCCATGTATGTCATCTCTAAAGCACATAGTATCCATGCATGTGTGGTCATGCAAATAAGCATATTTCATTTTGTTTGTATGGAAAAATTAGGAAATAAAGGTGAGGTGTTTCCATATGATATAATCTTATCAAAAGAAGCATACAAAAAATCCTAGGGGAATATTGAGGAATGAAAACCAAGGAAAAGATCTAGAATCACCCATACATGGATCAAATCCCCTCTCATACACATCCATATGAAGTCTATATATTAAAAATAAGAGGTACCATACTATCTATAAATATATCTCACCCTATCCCTCTATTATAAAAGGTTCTTTACTTGTCCATTAATCCAATATACGGATTAGTTGTGGATTTTATTTGCAAATTTTTCCCTATATTTATTATATACATTAGTTTCCTTTAATTTAAATTAGATCATTTCTCATTATATTCTCCCACTTTATTCACTATTTTCACTTAATGTGCTTCTATATCTCCTTAATGAAGGAGTTATAACTTAGGGTCTTGATCCTTGGGGAAGATTTAGTGTTCTCATGTTCTTATCTTGTATTTATTTATATTTTTTATTCATCTTCATAGTTGGCAGTGATCTTACTGGGATGTGGTTTGGAGATTTCTATTCCAATTTCTTATAGGCTCAATTCACTCTCTCCTCTCATATTCTCTTCTCCATCAATTCTATTGACCATCCCTTTATATGATGAATTTGGGTCTGGTTGAGGGATGAACAACATATGATGGAGCTAGATGCTTGGAAGATGTGTGCTCTATATTAAGGTGTGCATTGTGCTTTCATTATGGAAGAGGCAGGACTTGATATTAATTAGAGATATCTCATGCATGTTATAACCTATAACATTTTTATAAGGATATAAATAAAAAATTTACATTTATTTTTTATTTAGGTGAATTTATGAAATCAATAGTAAATAATTAATGAATGAATAATAACCCTAAGATCATTATCCTTTCATGTTAACACTTATGTGATCTTAATTTCCTTCATTTATTTTTATATTCTGAAACTTCACATCAAACAATATCCCTCATTTACCCATTTTTAATATAATTAAAACAAAAAAGTATAAATATGCTAATTAAAATTGTGGGTAATCATCCCAATATCCTTAGTAAATGACCTTGTATTCTCATTATATTGCACTAGGAGTTCTATAATGTTTTTTTATTTCAAGGCCCATGACAGCCCTTATATAACTTGTCACTATTTCCATAAAGCTAATTCGATTTATAACTCTTTATTTTTAATTTTTAAATAATTTCATTATTTTAATTTAAAAATAAAATCTAGAAACATTGAAAATTTTAAGCTCATCCCTACATTTAAGTAAATTTTGCAGTTATTTGTAAGGAAAATTCGAGGGGTGAATAAATCCAAACACAGAGAAGATAAATTCATGTATCCTATCAATGATCTCAAAGAGGACCTCAAAAAAACAATTTGAGAAGAATTGCCCCTTGAGCTCAAATAATTATCACACTATATCTCAGTGTTCTATTAATATAAGGTCGATATACACAATGAGTCATTTCCTACACCTTTTGAAGAATACAGTATGGAGGTGGAAGCGACATTGTAAAACCCTTCACTCCCACACATTAATAAAATCCTCAATGCGTACATCAAATAAAAAAACACTAAAATCTGATAAGTTAAAGAGAGTGAACTTAACCATAAACACTCTTATCTTTGATTTTACCTTCTTATGAAATCCTACTCAATACCCTTACTCATCTTTTGTAGAATATTTACCTATGATTTCCTTGGAGAGTAAAGAAAGATAATATGAAGAGGCCACCATTGGAGAAAATATAGAGTTGTCATTTGAAGAGCTTGAGGTTCCCATGGTGAAGTGACTTCCACCTCAAGAATAATAAACATATCATATAGAGGAGGAAACCACAAAGGAAAACATGGAGCACCATTTTACTCTCTCCCATATCCCACTTCACTCCTATTATCATTAAATTATAGGTATGGAGTTAGAATTATAAGATCTTGAGGATTCTATGGTGAAGTGACTAATTCCTCAAGAATAACCACCATATAATTTGAAGGAGGACACTGAAAATGAAAACATGAATTAACCTTTTACTCTCTCCCATACCAAACTTTACTACTCTTCTCATTCCATTCTAGGGATTGGGAATATCTTATCTTATTTTAGGGTTATCTACACAATTTTTTTACTCAAATACACTGGGAGAAATATAACTTGGTGGTTTTTGTCACATAAATCCCATCCACCTTCTTAATGGGGATAAGAAACTGGTACTATCCAATTGGACACAGTATAATCCTTATACCCAATTGGAGGTTAAACCAAGATATTTCTCTTCTCTATATATTTCAAAATTTCTATTTTATTTTGAATAATTTTTTCATGTTTTACTTGTTAAATTAATACACTAGATTAAATGATAAGTTTTTATATCTTTATCCCAATATTTTTCATTTACCCATACTATTGAGTTTTGTACTTAAATGGGGTATTAGATTTCGTTTATGGAAGGTATTTTCAACATGTTATAAGTTTTTTGTGTGTTTTTTGTTCTTGGTTTTTCTTTGAATAAATGGTTTTGAATGATTTTTATCTTCTTGGAAACATCATTTTTTGAGTTCTAGGATTCATAATTCACTTTTGAAAATATATAAATCCCCTGTTAGAAAATTAGGTAATGAATCTTAATTTGGAAAAATATTTCAGTGGTTAATAATTTAATAATCATAAACAAGATCAAGGAACTTAATATTTTGTGCACCACTTGTTAAAAAAATATCAACTCAAAGAACCATTACTAAATAACCAATTACATAAATTCATTCAAATTTGAGTAGTTTGAGTAATTGGGATCCAAGAAAAAGTCTCTAAAAATTTAAAAAAACATAGTGTGTAAGAACCCAGTTTTTGCTGATAAAGACTTTGGAATATTCTTGATAATATTCCAGAGCTGTGCCTTCAGACGGCGTGCGATTCTGAACCCTGGAGTGGCCGGAATTAAATTTTCAGTGCGTTCACACTGGAAACGCTAAATAAATGAGATAACTCCTAAACGGAGTTCCGAATCAGTGATCCGAGTGTACGGATGGGTCCGGAATGGGGTGTTTACCCTAGGAACGACATAAAACTTGTTGGCGCGGGATGTTTGAACCCCTCACCCGCTTCTGGAACGTTAAACAGATTAATTAATTAATTAATTAATTCGTTTAATGGAGAAACGCTAGTATCTCTTAAACGGTGGCTCGGATTGGAAAACCGAGGGCACCGTTGAGTTCGGAGCGTGACTTTTACCCTAGGAGGGGTGTAAGTTTCGCGGGCGCGGACTGTTTGTGAAAAATGGACCAGGGGCGCTTTCATAATTTGGCGGCCTCGGGCGCTAAGTTTAATAACTTGTGAACCGGGTCTCGGATTAAAATTCCGAGACCACCGTTGTGCTCGGGAGGTCATGTTTACCCCAGGGATGCCCTCCTTTTTGTCTGCTTCGGGAGTGGAGTCGGGGGCGTGCCGGGCGGGGTGTTTAAGTGTTTTTATTTAAACACGCACCCCACTTCTTCTTCTTCCTCTTCTCCCTCAAACCCTACTCCCCTACCTTCCTCCTTTCCGGCGAGCTCCAGAGAGGCGATTCCGGCGAGGTGGCTCCGGCGAGACGACGGCGCGGGGCGGATCGCACGGGAAGTGTCGGGCGAAGCCCCACGAGGTAGGGTTTTGTTTTGGAGTTTTAATTTCCGAACCTCCCTTTGAACCCCAATTTTAGCATCGATTTGTTGTTTAATCTTCGAAAAAATCCCATGGCCGCGTTGTACACAATTTTCTCTTCTCGACGCTTGTTTCGGATTTGAAATCGGGGGTCGGAGGTGTCCGCAATCGCTCGCCGAAGTTTGCGGGAAATTCGGGTTTTCTGGGTGTTTCCGGCGTGTTCCGGCGGCGGCAGGGGTTTCGGCTGGTGGTCCGGCGGGCTTCGATGGCGGCGCAGGGCGGCGGCCACGGCTTCGGAAGGCAGCGCGGCAGCGGCGGCCGGTGGCGCCGGCAGGGCGCCGGCGAGATCGAGGGGGGCCGCGCGACTCGCGGCCCCGTGCGGCAGACCGCGACCCGCGATATGCGGGTAGCTGTTGGAATCACGACCGGCCAGTTGGCCGGTCGGTGGAGAACCCGCGCTGAGCGCGGGTGTCAAAGGGAGGCGGGCCGCGGAGCGGCGGCCCGCGGCTCGGCGGGACCGGGCCGGCCGGCGCGGGCCGGCCCAAGCAGGGCGGACCGGCCGGTCCGGGCCGGTCCGGCCCAAGGGGCTTCAGCCCTCCGACTTCGGACGCCCGTATTTCAGGCTACGGGCGTCCGTTTTGTGCGCCGTCTGCGGCAGCGCGGAGCGTGCATTGAGGGGATTTGTTGAGATGGTTTCAGGAATTTTTAATTCCTGAAACGAGGGGTCACTGAGGCGCGACGCGTCCTTAAGTGGACGAGCGGTTCTCCCGAGTTTCTTGTTTTGGACGGCACGGACGCATCCGACGTCCGTTTTGAGCGCCGTCAGTTGCGTTGGGACCCTGGCGTCGGGGCAGAGGGTTGCAGGGTGGTTTCAGGTGTTGAGGTCGGAGTTGAGGCGTGGTCCCCACGGCCCGTCTCTTGAGCTGCGTGCGGCGTCTCACGACTTTTTCCTCGGACGTCCGTTCGGGGCGTGCGAGCAGTCGATGTTGGGTGTTTTTCCGAGGGGATTGCAATGGTGCAATCCGCCCGCTCAAATTCGGCATGATGGTGCGGGGCCCACGAGGGCCGTTTCGGGAGTTTACGGTGATTTCCAGTTTTATCACCGGGTGATCGTTTTGGACGAATGAGTAGTCCATCTTGTGTTCTTTTTCGAGAGGATCGCAACGGTGCGATCCGTTCGTAGAGTTTCGGGACCGGGTTGTGGGTCCCATGTGGAGCCGCTCGTGTGCGGTGTTCCGGAACGCATCTTTTTCTCCGGGTACCCGTTCTACTCAAGCGAGTAGTGCTTTCGACGTGTTTTTCTGAGAGCATTGCGATGGCGCAGTCCGCCCGACCTCTTTCGGAGATGTGGTGTCGGCCCCACCCGACCGGGCTACGGTGAATAGTACCTTTTTCACCGGGTGGCCGTTTTGGGTGATTGAGTAGTCAATCCCATGTTTTTTTTCCGAGGGGATCGCAGTGGCATGATCCATTGGTTCAGTTTCGGGATTCTGGTGTGGGCCCCACGCGGGTTGGTCACGGTGAATAGTACCTCTTCCACCTGTTGACTGTTTCGGGCGAGTGAGTAGTCTAACTCGCATGTTTTTTCCGCAAGGATTACAACGGTGTGATCCGTTTGGCTGTACGGAGCCTCTTCCGCGATCTTGAGAAATGTGGAAGCACGAAAGGTGCTCTAGTGGTGGTTCACTCTACTTTGCTTGTAGCGGACCTTTGGCGAGTGATCGCGTGCACTCCCGTGTGAGTGATGTAAATGCTTGAGGTGACGTGGTTGGCCGTTCCTGGGCCTTTGAGGTGGAGTTGTTACGTCACGCCTTCGCGCTGACGTTGGGTGCTGGGTGCACGATAGCCTTGGGCTAGAGACGAGGTATACTCTGGGAGTATGCGGGAGCGCTTGGAGGTACGTGTGGTTGTTTGTACCTGAGGATGGTTGTGCGCTAAGTTGGGGGTTGAGATGGGGCCACACGTTGTGTGGGCCCCACGTGCATGCCGGGTTCTGCTTTGCGCACTTGACCTCTCGCGACGTAGAGGGTCCCTCGGTGTGTTGGTTTGACCGGCAGGGTGGAGTTTTCCCCTTGCTTTGTGTGTTGGTTTGACCAGCAGGGTCGAGTGGTCTCCCCCTGGTTTCGTCCTTGATAGTTTGGCCGGTAACGGGGCCAGTGACACCTAGTGATGGAACAGGTGCTGAACCCCTTTGGGTGACATGTGCTGGAGTTGGGTGGTCGCATGATGCCCGCTCTGTGTTCAGTTGGCCAGTGTTGTGCCCTCCAGTGGACGTGGCCAGAACAGTTTTGAGTTCTACCCTCCAGCGGGGCTGGGCAGTGGGTTACTCATCGACTTCTAGGGTTTACCCTCCAGCAGAGACTGGGAAGTGGGTCACCCGACGCTATTAGGGTCTACCCTCCAGCAGAGACTGGGCAGTGGGTCACCCGACGCTACTAGGGTCTACCCTCCAGCAGAGACAGGGCAGTGGGTCACCCGACGACCTCTTAGGGTCTACCCTCCAGCGGGGCTGGGCAGTGGGTCGCCTGTCGTCTAGTTCCAGGTCTACCCTCCAGCACGGCTGGGCAGTGGGTCGCCTGTCGACCTATTCCAGGTCTACCCTCCAGCACGACTGGGCAGTGGGTCGCCTGTCGACCTATTCCAGTTCTACCCTCCAGCACGGCTGGGCAGTGGGTCGCCTGTCGACCTATTCCAGGTCTACCCTCCAGCAGGGTTGGGCAGTGGGTTTCCTGATGATGTGTTATGGTTTACCCTCCAGCTGGGCTGGGTAGTGGGTTGCCTGCCGATGTATTATAGTTTACCCTCCAGCAGGGCTGGGCAGTGGGTCACCCGATATTTGGATACGAATTACCCTCCAGCAGGGCTGGGCAGTGGGGACACCGGTTGGCATTCCAGACTCAGTCCTCTCGACTAGGCTAGTCTGTGGCTTACCTCCGTGTTTACCGGAGCGGGACCCTTGGTTGTACGGGTCGGTGATGGAACGACTTTGGTTTGAGAAGACCTCTCGACTGCAGGGCAGTGATGAGAGGTGGTTTTACTTTCCCTAGAACTCTCGAGTTTGAGGGGCACTTTCCCCACCGAGACGCGTTCTGGTGATGCGATCTAAGACTGTGCGGGTGAGTCAGTGCCGCCCAAAGCGGATAGTATCAAGGTGCGGTGACTGAGCCCCTTGGCTTGTGGTTCGGGGCAGACATGCGGGATGCTGGGCATTAATGGAGTTTCTTCTGGGACTGTTGGCTACTCATTTTCTTGGGCTGAGCTACGGGATAGAGATCCCCTTACGAGTTTGTTCGGGTTTCTCATTGAGCATACAGATACGTATATACCTTGTTTCCGGTACCCACTTCTTGGGTTTGTTTACTCTCCTTGCAGGGGAGGCGAAGACGCACGGGGTATGCCACGTGCTTTCCGTGTCTAGCTTCTCATGGTTGGACGAGTCTACTCTCCTGCTATAGGCAGCGAAAGCTCGACGAGAAGTGCATCTTCTCACCGTTCCTAGCTCCTTGTGTTAGGACGAGTCTTCTACATTTCTCTTGTTGGGTTGAGCTGTTACTATTTACTTTACCTTTGGTTGTACTCCTTTCTATTCCTTGTTCGCTCTACTGCTCACCCTTCGGTACCTCCTTTGTTGCTCCCTCGAGCCTTCGGGGTATCCTACTAAGTATTTTTATACTCACCCCTGCTTGGGCTTTGCCCACACTTGGTGTTCCCTTGCAGACGACGGACAGGTGGAGCGTGACTTCGGTGGAGCGTAGGAGCTTGGGAGCTTGAACCGCGTGCGGCGGTCGTGGCCGGGATCCAGGTGGGAGATCCGCCAACTGTTTCTCTTTTTGTTTACCTATTGCCGGGTTGTGACACTTTTCGGTTGGGCGCGTGTTTTTCCCTTTTCCTTTCAGTTTGTACTCTGTACTTATAGTGGTCGATGCACTCTGTGGTTTATTTATAGCAGTTGTTCTTTTTACCCTGCTTGTCTTTTCTTTTACTCTACGCTTTTGCATTGAGTTTTCTGCGTGTGCGTGTGTACAGGTGCTTAGGCAAAGGCCTCCCCGATTTGTTGTGCCTTCGGCGCTGGTCGCCAGCCCCTGGCCTATGGAGGCAGGCCTGGGGTAGTTGCGGCTCGAGCCCGGGTAGGGTCGGGTCGTGAAAAAGTGGTATCAGAGGTGGTTCGTTCCTTGGGACGTTGTGCGGACGTCCCTAAAAGAGGAATTGGTTGGGATATAGGGAAACAATGTTAACGTGTCTCGAGAGCGGCTCTCAGGCCAGGGAGTCCAGTGATGGTGCGACGGCCGACGTATCCATTCACCAGGACCTTGATAACCCGCTTGTCGACTCGGCATGCTGAGACACTTGTTGCAGGGAAAATTGGTTTGTGCATCACATAGGATTGAGTCTTTGACTGTCCTTCTTGATTCAGCTCCCCATCGTTGTTGTGGTATATACATATATGCTCATCTGACCACGACACTCCTTGATAATATTCAGGATGTCTCCGCGAAGACAGCCAGCCCAGATACCAACTTTGGGTGCGTGACGACGACCCTATGAGCTATGAGGCCACAGACCAGGACCCATCATGCGAGCCCCTTTCTCCGGGTGGGCCGGTAGCAGCACCCCCACCTGTTGAGCAGCAGACAGTTTCAGCAGAGCAGGCTGAGTTTGAGCGCGCTCCGTGAGTTCCAGCAGCAGAGACCGCTGAGGTTCAGTGGGGAGCCAGGCCCTCAGGCCGCAGAGGTTTAGCTCAAGGCGGTGGTTCGCCTTTTCAGGCTTGTGCAGACACCGACAGATCAGAGAGTGGCTTTGGCAGCCACCCTTTTTCGTGGAGTAGCTTGGCGTTGGTGGAGTCTGGTGACTCAGTTTCTTGAGGAGTCGTCGCTTTCGTTGGACGACTTCAGTTGTTGTTTCGTGAGGAGTTTTTCCCCTCCTGCTTGCGCTCCGTTCGGATTCGGGAGCTCATGCAGTTTCAGCAGGGAGGGATGACGGTGGCCGAGTACGCGGCTAGTTTTGCAGATCATGCACGCTTTTTACCCAGACTTGGTCCATGACGACAACTTCCAAGCGCGGAAGTTTGAGAAGGGTCTCCGCCGAGAGATTCGTGCTGACAGAGTACCCATTGGGCATTTCCACATATGCCGGGGTGCTAGAGCAGGCGTTGGTGATAGAGGGCTTCTTGTCATGTTTTGCGGTTGGTAGTGGCAGGGGGCGCGACGGAGCTGGGACGTCTGCCGTAGCTAGCAGGCGCCAGAGGACAGGACCTCGGTGCAGGTGGCCTTCCCACTGCCGGTTTCGGAGACGTGGTCGTATACCACTGTGGCGAAAAGGGCGCAAAGCCTCAGTTGAGGATGCCCTTCCGTGAGTGGATCTCGGGCCGTAGTCGTACACTATAGTGGCGCCGGAGGGAGCCAGGGCAGCCCGGAGAGCGCTGGTGCTGTGCTTGTGATGGTGAGGTCACTTGGCACGAGACTGCCCGACCCGAGTTGCTGGGAGCATCGGGCAGCCAGCAGGCGCACCGCCACGGTAGGGCAGCGCTGTGATCGGAGTAGTACCCAGAGAGGTGGTGCTAGCAGAGGAGCGGGAGGAGCTGGTAGTGGGGGACGACGTTTTGAGATCTCCCCATCACCACTATGCGGTCCACGTCAGGCTCCAGGAGCTGATGGTTGGGACCGCGGGTAACCGCGAGCTTTGGATGTCTACGATCCTGCAGAGCACGGGATGGTGAGAGGTACCCCTTGCGACCTTTCTACTGCTTCCAGTAGAATTGTTAGGCTCTACGTGTGAAATGATTCTCTCCCGGCTCCTTGTTTGAGGTGTTACCAGGGTGACGCAGGGCGTCGAGTGTAACCCTGTGTTGGTAAGGGGAAAAGGCGTGAGACCTTTTCCTTTAGTCGATGGTGTTGACTCTTTCGCCTTTTGAGCGTGTAAGAGAGCATCAACTGTGGAATCTTGCGCGGCCAGATATCCTTGGGTGTTTCACCATATGGATATTCTGAAGGAGGGAATCATCGGGTCTTGTTTTAGGTGCGGGCGGTGATTCCAGTCGCGGCGTGCGACGTAGAGGTTCATTCGGGGAGGTGAGCTACCCCCGAGAGCCTTCGGGTCGTTTGAGACCGTGCAAAGGGATGGCGAGGTACTCTACCGCCTTTCCCTAACCCCAAAGTTTGGAGTGGGTACACGACATCGGCAAGGGCCGACCCTGCATGAACAGATCAATCCTTTGGTCTGTGTGCGGTGGCGCAGAGCTGTGCGTGGGTTCTTTTGGGTACGGGAAAGCCAGGTGTGAGCTTAGTACCCTGTGTTGCTCCCTAGTTTTTCTTTTTGAGGACGAAAAGCTTGAAGGAGGGAATGATGTAAGAACCCGGTTTTTTCTGAGAAATACTTTGGAATATTCTTGATAATATTCCAGAGCTGTGCCTTCAGACGGCATGCGATTCCGAGCCTTGGAGTGGTTGGAATTAAATTTTCAGTGCGTTCACAATAGAAACGCTAAATAAATGAGATAACTCATAAACAGAGTTCCGGATCAGTGATCCGAGTGTACGGATGGGTCCGGAATGGGGTGTTTACCCTAGGAACGACATAAAACTTGTCGGCGCGGGAAGTTTGGACCCCTCGCCCGCTTCTGGAACGTTAAACGGATTAATTAATTAATTAATTAATTCGTTTAATGGCGAAATGCTAGTATCTCTTAAACGGTGGCTTGGATTGGAAAACCGAGGGCACCGTTGAGTTCGGAGCGTGCCTTTTACCCTAGGAGGGGTGTAAGTTTCAAGGGCGCGGACCGTTTGTGAAAAATGGCCCAGGGGCGTTTTCGTAATTTGGCGGCCTCGGACGCTAAGTTTAATAACTTGTGAACGGGGTCTCGGATTAAAATTCCAAGACCACCGTTGTGCTCGGGAGGTCATGTTTACCCCAGGGATGCCCTCCTTTTTGTCTGCTTCGGGAGCGGAGTCGGGGGCGTGCCGGACGGGGTGTTTAAGTGTTTTTATTTAAACACGCACCCCCCCTTCTTCTTCTTCCTCTTCTCCCTCAAACCCTACTCCCCTCCCTTCCTCCTTTCCGGCGAGCTCCGGCGAGGTGATTCCGGCGAGGTGGCTCCGGCGAGACGACGACGCGGGGTGGATCGCGCGGGAAGCGTCGGGCGAAGCCCCACGAGGTAGGGTTTTGTTTTGGAGTTTTAATTTCCGAACCTCCCTTTGAACCCCAATTTTAGCATCGATTTGTTGTTTAATCTTCGAACAAATCCCATGGCCGCGTTGTTCACAATTTTCTCTTCCCGACGCTTGTTTCGGATTTGAAATCGGAGGTCGGAGGTGTCCGCAATCGCTCGCCGAAGTTTGCGGGAAATTCGGGTTTTCTGGGTGTTTCCGGCGGGTTCCGGCGGCGGCAGGGGTTTCGGCCGGTGGTCCGGCGGGCTTCGACGGCGGCGCAGGGCGGCGACCGCGGCTTCGGAAGGCGGCGCGGCGGCGGCGGCCGGTGGCGCCGGCAGGGCGCCGGGGAGATCGAGGGGGGCCCCGCGACTCGCGGCCCCGTGCGGGAGACCGCGACCCGCGATATGCGGGTCGCTGTTGGAATCACGACCGGCCAGTTGGCCGGTCGGTGGAGAACCCGCGCGGTGCGCGGGTGTCAAAGGGAGGCGGGCCGCGGAGCGGTGGCTCGTGGCTCGGCTGGACCGGGCCGGCCGGCGCGGGCCGGCCCAAGCAGGGCGGACCGGCCGGTCCGGGCCGGTCCTGCCCAAGGGGCTTCGGCCCTCCGACTTCGGACGCCCGTATTTCGGGCTACGGGAGTCCGTTTTGCACGCCGTCTGCGGCAGCGCGGAGCGTGCATTGAGGGGATTTGTTGAGATGGTTTTGGGAATTTTTAATTCCCGAAACGAGGGGTCGCTGAGGCGCGACGCGTCCTTAAGTGGACGAGCAGTTCTCCCGAGTTTCTTGTTTTGGACGGCGCGGATGCATCCGGCGTCCGTTTTGAGTGCCGTCAGTTGCGTTGGGAGCCTGGCGTCGAGGCAGAAGGTTGTAGGGTGGTTTCAGGCATTGAGGCCGGAGTTGAGGCGTGGCCCCCACGGCCCGTCTCTTGAGCTGCGTGCGGTGTCTCACGACTTTTTCCCCGGACGTCCGTTCGGGGCGTGCGAACAGTCGATGTTGGGTGTTTTTCCGAGGGGATTGCAATGGTGCAATCTGCCCGCTCAAATTCGGCACGATGGTGCGGGGCCCACGAGGGCTGTTTCGGGAGTTTACGGTGATTTCCAGTTTTATCACCGGGCGATCATTTTGGACGAATGAGTAGTCCATCTCGTGTGCTTTTTCGAGAGGATCGCAACGGTGCGATCAATTCGTAAAGTTTCGTGACCGGGTTGCGGGTCCCATGTGGAGCCGCTCGTGTGCAGTGTGCCGGAACGCATCTTTTTCTCCGGGTACCCGTTCTACTCAAGCGAGTAGTGCTTTCGACGTGTTTTTCCGAGAGCATTGCGATGGTGCAGTCCGCCCGACCTCTTTCGGAGATGTGGTGTAGGCCCCACCCGACCGGGCTACAGTGAATAGTACCTTTTTCACCGGGTGGCCGTTTTGGGTGATTGAGTAGTCAATCCCGTGTTTTTTTTTCTGAGGGGATCGCAGTGGCGTGATCTGTTTGTTCAGTTTCAGGATTCTGGTGTGGTCCCCACGCGGGTTGGTCACGGTGAATAGTACCTCTTCCACCTGTTGACTGTTTCGGGCGAGTGAGTAGTCTAACTCGCGTGTTTTTTCCGCAAGGATTACAACGGTGTGATCCGTTTGGCTGTACGGAGCCTCTTGCGCGATCTTGAGAAATGTGGAAGCACGGAAGGTGCTTTAGTGGTGGTTCGCTCTACTTTGCTTGTAGCAGACCTTTGGCGAGTGATCGCGTGCACTCCCGTGTGAGTGATGTAAATGCTTGAGGTGACGTGGTTGGCCATGCCTGATCCTTTGAGGTGGAGTTGTTACGTCACGCCTTCGCGCTGACGTTGGGTGCTGGGTGCACGATAGCCTTGGGCTAGAGACGAGGTATACTCTGGGAGTATGCGGGAGCGCTTGGAGGTACGTGTGGTTGTTTGTACCTGAGGATGGTTGTGCACTCAGTTGGGGGTTGAGATGGGGCCACACGTTGTGTGGGCCCCACGTGCGTGCCAGGTTCTGCTTTGCGCACTTGACCTCTCGCGACGTAGAGGGTCCCTCGGTGTGTTGGTTTGACCGGCAGGGTGGAGTTTTCCCCTATCTTTGTGCGTTGGTTTGACCAGCAGGGTCGAGTGGTCTCCCCCTGGTTTCGTCCTTGATGGTTTGGACGGTAGCGGGGCCAGTGACACCTAGTGATGGAACAGGTGCTGAACCCCTTTGGGTGACATGTGCTGGAGTTGGGTGGTCGTGTGATGCCCGCTCTGTGTTCAGTTGGCCAGTGTTGTGCCCTCCAGTGGACGTGGCCAGAACAGTTTTGAGTTCTACCCTCCAGCGGGGCTGGGCAGTGGGTTACTCATCGACTTCTAGGGTTTATCCTCCAGCAGAGACTGGGCAGTGGGTCACCCGACGCTATTAGGGTCTACCCTCCAGCAGAGACTGGGCAGTGGGTCACCCGACGCTACTAGGGTCTACCCTCCAGCAGAGACTGGGCAGTGGGTCACCCGACGACCTCTTAGGGTCTACCCTCCAGCGGGGCTGGGCAGTGGGTCGCCTGTCGTCTAGTTCCAGGTCTACCCTCCAGCACGGCTGGGCAGTGGGTTGCCTGTCGACCTATTCCAGGTCTACCCTCCAGCACGGCTGGGCAGTGGGTCGCCTGTCGACCTATTCCAGGTCTACCCTCCAGCACGGCTGGGCAGTGGGTCGCCTGTCGACCTATTCCAGGTCTACCCTCCAGTGGGGCTGGGCAGTGGGTTGCCTGATGATGTGTTATGGTTTACCCTCCAGCGGGGCTGGGCAGTGGGTTGCCTGACGATGTATTATAGTTTACCCTCCAGCAGGGCTGGGCAGTGGGTCACCCGATATTTGGTTACGAATTACCCTCCATCAGGGCTGGGCAGTGGGGACACCGGTTGGCATTCCAGACTCAGTCCTCTCGACTAGGCTAGTCTGTGGCTTACCTCCGTGTTTACCGGAGCGGGACCCTTGGTTGTACGGGTCGGTGATGGAACGACTTTGGTTTGAGAAGACCTCTCGACTGCAGGGCAGTGATGAGAGGTGGTTTTACTTTCCCTAGAACTCTTGAGTTTGAGGGGCGCTTTCCCCACCGAGACGCGTTCTGGTGATGCGATCTAAAACCATGCGGGCGAGTCAGTGCCGCCCAAAGAGGATAGTATCAAGGTGCGGTGACTGAGCCCCTTGGCTTGTGGTTCGGGGCAGACATGCGGGATGCTGGGCATCGATGGAGTTTCTTCTGGGACTGTTGGCTACTCATTTTCTTGGGCTGAGCTACAGGATAGAGATCCCCTTACGAGTTTGTTCGGGTTTCTCATTGAGCATACAGATACGTATATACCTTGTTTCCGGTACCCACTTCTTGGGTTTGGTTACTCTCCTTGCAGGGGAGGCGAAGACGCGCGGGGTATGCCACGTGCTTTCCGTGTCTAGCTTCTCATGGTTGGACGAGTCTACTCTCCTGCTATAGGCAGCGAAAGCTCGACGAGAAGTGCATATTCTCACCGTTCCTAGCTCCTTGTGTTAGGACGAGTCTTCTACGTTTCTCTTGTTGGGTTGAGCTGTTACTCTTTACTTTACCCTTGGTTGTACTCCTTTCTATTCCTTGTTCGCTCTACTGCTCACCCTTCGGTACCTCCTTTGTTGCTCCCTTGAGCCTTCGGGGTATCCTACTGAGTATTTTTATACTCACCCCTTCTTGGGCTTTTCCCACACTTGGTGTGCCCTTGCAGACGACGGACAGGTGGAGCGTGACTTCGGTGGAACGTAGGAGCTTGGGAGCTTGGACCGCGTGCGGCGGTCGTGGCCGGGATCCAGGTGGGAGATCCGCCAGCTGTTTCTATTTTTGTTTACCTGTTGCCGGGTTGTGGCACTTTTCGGTTGGGCACGTATTTTGCCCTTTTCCTTTCAGTTTGTACTCTGTACTTATAGTGGTCAATGCACTCTGTGGTTTATTTATAGCTGTTGTTCTTTTTACCCTGCTTGTCTTTTCTTTTACTCTGCGCTTTTGCATTGAGTTTGCTGCGTGTGCGTGTGTACAGGTGCTTAGGCAAAGGCCTCCCCAAGTTGTTGTGCCTTCGGCGCTGGTCACCAGCCCCTGGCCTATGGAGGCGGGCCTGGGGTAGTTGCGGCTCGAGCCCGGGTAGGGTCGGGTTGTGACATAGTGTGTGTGTGTGTGTCAAAAATAAAATCCATAACAAATTGAATAAGTGTTATGCACATGAATGTACTAAATAAAAGTGTGTGAATAAGTTCTTTCATATGGAGAGATATATAAGGAAACGTGAATACTGAACTTGAATGAACAAGAGGAAAATGAATTTATGTAATCTAATTGCATAGTGATGATTCAATGTTTGCTAAATTGGGAAGTGAGTTGTGTAGGTTGGATAAAATAGAATTGAAAATATGATTACATGTTAATATTAAGATTTAATTAAATAATAAATAATTTATATTCATTGAATAAGGATTTAATGATGGAATAAATATATTCAAAGTGAATAATTTTTTCGAGAGATATTCCTTAAAGACAAAGAATAATTCTTGTGCATGGGAGTGATTAAAACATATTTTTACATATTTTTAGTTTATTTAATATATTATTTGTATTAGAGTATTTAAATAAATTAATATTAATTTTATAGAGTAAATAATGATCTTAATGAGAAACTTCCCTAAAATCATATTTTTAGTGGTATTATTCTAGATTTAAATTTTCATGGCCATGATTTGAAAATGTGTTTATGATGTTTTATAGGAAGGTGGGATGATAAAATATCCATCATACCATTAATTATATCTCATGTATAACCTCAAGGAGGAATCATGAGTGATAATATAATCCCAAAGAAAATCTTAAGAAGGTTTCAACTTTGTAACATATTAAAGTAGAAGACCCTCAGATAGTGGATGCACCTCAATGTAATATCAAGGTTCACCATACCCAATGCACAATATGTTTGCATAAAAACTTATTATCATATGTTGTGATGATATATTTTATGGGAATACCTATCACCTCAGTGATATAGGCCACATCATGCCAATGACACCATGTATTGAAACATGACCTATATCCTCTAGCCGATGACACCTCACCCCTCAATGATAGTATACATTATCGGACAATATATTGTCATAGTGAAATGAATGATTTATTCCAATATATGACACATCTTCAACATCTAACACAAATACTATTACACCTCCCAACACACTCTCAACCTTTCAATAACTTATTATAATTCTATGAAATCACTGCTTATGATTCAAATGAAAGTAGTGATATCTCTTCCACTGATCCAGCTATGAAACTTAATAAAGATCATTTGTTTCCATATATTTAATCTACAAAGAACATGGAAACCAAACATGTTTGGTCATAAGAATAATCATTCTATTTTTTTTGGATAAATCAAGAAATAAATTCAAGGTGGAACTATGTGATCTCATCCTATCAAAAGGAGAAAAAAAATCCATATGGGAATATTAAGGAATAAAAACCAAGGGAAGGGTCCAAAATCACCCATATGCAGCAGAAATTTCATCTCAACCATATTCATATAGAGTCTATCCATTACATACCAAAGGTTTCCTATAATCTATAAATACATTCCACCCCTCCATTATAATGGGTTTCCGAATTGGCCATTCCACCATCATAATGTGTAGATTAGGACTTTATCTATATATTTTTCCTTAATTTATTATATATAGAAGTTTCCTTTTATTTATAATAACTCATTTCTCTTATTCTTCCACCACTTTACTCACTATTTTCTCCTACCTTGTTCCATTCAAATAAATTAAGATCTTCTTGATTTATATACTTTGTTTCAAAAATCACAATATATTTTATTCATAATTTATGTTAATTTGATGTTTTATTTAAGTTCTGTTTGTTTAAAATTGAATTATGATTATATATTTCAGTGAGTTAAATTAATCCATATAATTTATAGAGAATCATGATGTAACACAGAATATTTTAATGGAATATGTTGATATGCTTTCAGTGTTGTTATAAACAAACCTAAAAAGCTTAGAGAAGCTAGTTACACCAATACCTATAAATAAATATGAGTCTTAAATTATCAGAGAATTATATATGAATAAATATTTTCAATTGTGAAGTTTTGCATCATCTCACTAATTTTTAGTTCTTTCAATTATATTTGTTTTTAGTATGTTTACTTAGAGCTTCCACTATGATGTGGTTATTGTAAAATCTATATATATATATATTTTAATTGTTGCTTCCAATATGTATGATTGAAGAGATTATAGGGTTTGTAATTTGGGATGATTCCAATCTTGAAAGATTAATGAGGTTCAAAGGATATGAATTTTCTATATTCAGAATAGTTAAGTATGATAATGTTTGGTTACTAGACCTTCTACCAATTATATTAATTAAATAGGAGATTAGTTATTGATTTTCCTATAATTTATGTTTATTAGAGAAATTTCCTAGTTTAGAACTTATATCTTCAGATATGGTTGATCTATGAAGTTATTAGTGTGGAAATTATATAACTTGGTTTTAGTTACTAAACCTCCTATCTCTTTGGGATAAAAGTGAAGAGTTCTCTAGATTATAATTGTTTATAATAATATCCTTTAAAGGGTTATTTGGATATTAATTTGATACTCTAAGTTTTTTTACTTGTATTTTTTTTATATTTTGATTAGACTGGGTTGTTATCTTGGTTAAGTGTTTTAAATTCCAAGAGTTTAATTTATGATATGTTATATAATTTTCTGTACTTTGATATATTTGGAATTTATATCTTATGAAAAATTTATAATCTTGAGTAGGAAAATTATAATTCCACTTGTGATTTCAATTCACTCCCCCTCTTCAAGCTTCTATACTGGGACAACACTCTTGCCTTCTATTCTCCCTCCCCTTTATAAGACAAACCTTTATACTATGGAGTTTGGTTAAGTCAAATCGTGAATGATATATGTAGATCTAGATGCTTCGAAGGTGTATGTTATTGATGGAGGTATGAAAATCACTTATATTGTAGAGTAGGTGGGACTTGATATACATGGGAGATATCTTGCATGTGTTAGGCACCACAAAATTTATTTAAGGAAAGTAATCAATGGATGATATTAAGTTGGTTGTTAAAGTGAATTTATGTAACCAAAATAACATAATGGAATAATCCATAATGACCATAGGATCATTCCACATCCACACTAACACCTGTGTATTTTTACCTACTTTCATTTAATTTTATTTTCTTAAAACACACATCAAATAACACCCCCATTTCCTTATTTTCAATATAATTTTTAAAAATATAAATAATTTAATTAGAATATTTTGTGATCAAATAAAGATCCTTGGGAAATGAACCTGATCAGCCACTATATTTCACTAGGAGTTCTTCAAATTTTAATGATTTTGAGGCCCATAATATCCTTCAGACCAATTAACTAAGTAAAATCAGTAGTGTATCTATTTTATTGTTTATCACTTCCATATTTCATTATGAGGGAGATAAGAGTGATTCAAATAATTATAGAACAAGATCATTGGGAAATATTTTTTGAAATTGATGCACCCTAATTCACATACCCCCTTAGGTTATCCCCCTTATATAGGACCAATAGGTGGTATCAATGTTGAAGACTAAATTTTTTTGAGTATTTTATCTTTTGAATACACAAAAATGGTTTTGAATCACAAAGGTATTCTGTTCTTCGATGGAAACAACTTTCAAATTTAGAAAAAATGGATTCAATTTTTTTAACCATTAGGCATGGAAATGTTTATAATTTTTATATGTGAAATAATGTACAACATAGAAAATAGTTCTTTTTTAAAAAAGAAATCATTTTCTTATGATGAAAGGTTTAAGATCATGAGAGATTTTTGACACCTATAATGACATTGAGAAATTTCATTATACTAGTTATATAGAAAGTGAAGGATAATCATGGTAATATAATGGAGAAGTTTGAGGACTGTCTTATGCAACCGGGGAATCATAAAAAATAAAGTTCTAGTGTGGTGATTGACCTTAAATAAAAGGTTTTATAGTTTATGTGAAACCATAAGCACCCATTCCAAGAAGGAATATTGATTTATGTGATGTTTAAAAGACCCAAAAGATTATTTGAGCTTCAATAATGACACACAAGAATACACCACAAATTAGGTGTTGCTATTGTAAAAATATGATGCATACACAATATGTTTGTTTTATAGCTAAGAGGAAATTCAAGGTATAAGAGAAACAAAGACAGATAAGAAAAAATTCACATTCTTAATATTTTTTCAATGGTCACTATCTTTCATGCGAATGATATGGAAAAAAATCCATGTATTTATCCTCATGGATGCAAAGGAGTGTGAAAAGGGAGAATCAAAGTGTAAATTCTCAGTATCTATATACATCATCAAGTAGAATAAAAACACATAATCAATTTTCATCTTTGCAAGATGATGTTGATCCATTATACATAGAGAAAGAACATGCATACTCCCCATCGAGTGTGAAGTAGTTGACATTGATCAAAAATAAAAAACATGATAAAGTAATTATAATTAATATTGCTTTGAAATAAATTGACCAAGCTTGAGTATGGATCCTTAATATTGTATGAACATCCCATAATATGGGAAAAAGGATCTTATCACAAAAATTAGGTATGATAAGGAAGATGTCATAAGATATATAAATTATGAGGGATTAAAGATCATTATATTTAGAAAATTAAAAAATATACGATGAATATATGAGAAATATGAATGTCTTGGCAGTTGAAGTCCTTGGTAACAACTTTCTTAGTGTAACTCAATTTTATAACTTATCACATGAAATAAATTTCACTAATAAGACTTTTATTTTAAGGGGAAATAACTATGTAATTATGATACAAGGGAATCACATGAAGGGGAATATCTACCTCATTAGTGGGTAAGAATACATGTTCTTCATATATAAGGAAGTTAAAAAAAAGTCACGGTGCAAATGGTTTGGCCACTTAAGCAAAAAATACTTGGAAGATTTAGTGAATAATTATGGAGACCATGATATCCCTAAACTATTACATGATCATAATCACATGTGTGATACTTTTAAAAAGGGAAATATCATTAGGAAGACATAACATCTAATGAATAATAAGTCCACATGGTTACTTGATTTGGAACACATTAATGTTTGTTGGCCAATATCACCTAGTGAATTTAGATAAAAAGGTATTATATGTTATTAATTGATGATTACAATAGAATTTCATGGTTTATAGTGATCACATAAAAGTATAAGGTGTTTAATTACATTAAACATTATTATAGAATAGTAGAGAATATGCATGGAAAATAAATTCTAAAATTATAGATCGATAATAGAATAAAGTTTACTAATATCCAAGTGAAGGATTATCTTGAGAAGAACAAAATAAGGTATCAAGTATCAATGAAATAGACTCCACAAGAAAATGGTGTAACTGAGAGGAGGATCTGGATAATCAATAGTATAGATCATATGATGTTAATTGAGAAATACCTACATAATATGTTTTGAAAGGAAATATTTTTAACAATAATATAAATCAAAAATAAATCCCAATTTTTCCTAGGTTAATAAATAAATTCATTTGTGTTGCATTATGAGAATAATCCAAAGATAAAATACTTTTTAATCTCTATAAATAAGTGATTTATTATCAACATGGAGGAAATCCATGGGAATTTTTATTCCCATGGAGATGAAGGAATATTACTTGGATACTCATCAAAGAGAAAGGATTATAAATTTTTCAATAAATGGATAGGAATTTTTTTTGAAATTCAAGAAGTCACTTTCATAAAAAATGAGCAGAATTTTAAACAAAGCAGTGAGAAAATTATGATGGAGAGTAATAAAGAGTTGATTAACTTAGTAGGATCACAAGTGGTTGGTGATGATTCTAAATATTATACCAAATATGAGGTTTCAAGATTTGTATTTAAATGGAATATAAGAAGAAGGTATAAAATAAATAAAGAAAACATTATTGGTGATCAGATGGGTCTAGTGAAAATAAGGTGAATGAGATCACTAAAATAAACTCCACTCTTATCACAAGTAGATCCAATGAGTTATGGTGAGGCTATTAATTATGATAATTCAATTTGAGAAATGTATGAATAGCTTAGCCTAAAAAAGAATAATTAGATGTGGGATTTTTTTACGTTTGAATGAAAAAATGTTATTTGAACCAAGTTAGTTTTACATAATAAGATTAATGAACAAGGAAAGGTTATTTTAAACAAGGAATGAATTGTGTGAAAAGGTTTTTCCCAAATTTAAGGAATCAATGTGGATAAAATATTCACTACCATAACTAGGTTGTGAATTATTCAACTATTATTATCCATATTTGTGAAAAGGGGATTCAAGCTATTTCAAATTTATTTGAAAAAATAATTTTTAGATGATGTTCATAAGGAATAATTCTATTTTAAGAAACCATGTGGATTTAATTTTCACAAGGATACAAATAAGGTGTAATAGTTGAATAATGTTATTTATGGGCCCAAGAAAACACTAAGGGAATTTTATTATATATATATATATATTTAAAAAATTTGACTTTGAAGACTTTTTATGTTATGAAATAAAAAAAATCTTTCTATCTAGTTAGAGGAAGAACCATTATATAGATCATAGCCCCAAGGCCAAGTATCCCATTATACTGGCCCAGAGGCCTAGTGTAACATCGTGCCTACATCACTACCTACCCATATCATGCCTGTGTCACTACTTGCCTACAAATTCATGCATCACCACCTACATCGTAAATACCCCCACAACTGGCATGACATTATTTGAACCCAGGTCTTTTGGATATAGGATTATGGGTTTTACCACCTTGGCGCTACCCCAACTTATTTCTATATTTGATAAACACTTGAAAAGTCTTGTATTAAAATTTATAGGATTTAGTCATAACCTATATATTAATTGTAGAATGATACAATTAGGAAGATTATCATTTATGTTAAAGAAATAATATTTTCAGGATCAAATGAAGTGAAAAGAAAGAAGTTTTCTGAATCCATGATGTGAAATTTGGAAATTTCAATGATAAGTAAGTTGATATTTTTCTTTGTTTTGTGGGTGCTATAGGGAAGGTATGGATTTTTTTCAATATAAATATACAAAGGAGATGCTATAAAGGTTTTTAATGGAGGATTCTAAGGTTATGATGACACCAGAAGTTAATCAGGTGAGGATTTAGAGAGATAATAATGGATTTTTTTGATGTGACAGAGTATATGAATATCATTCTTAGAATTTTATATTTAAAAATGAAATAACCAAACATTTTTATTTTTACTTTTCAATATAAAATGCACCAAATATATCCCAAAGAGATACACTTTCAAGTAATGAAAAGGGTTATTTGGTATATCAAAGGCATGGTGAATTTTAGGCTGCTATATAAAGAAAAATCATGGTAGGAGGTATTAATATCTACTAATGTGAATTAGTTTAGTTCAATATATGATAGAAATTGACCATTATGTGGTGTGTTTTATCTTGGAGATTTATTTATTTATTGGATAAGAGGAATGTTAAATATTTTGAAATAATTACACACACAAATTATACCTCAGTGTCACTAATGTAGTATTAATATTGAACTCATGTCATTATTCTCTAAAGAATGTGTTTATATACCTTGTATACATTTTTTATATGAAAGGAGGTTATTACGATACGAGACATATAAAAATGAGGTATTTATGATGATTATAGAATTAAAATATATACTAGAAAGAAAAGTTTTTATTATTGATCAATTTATTAAAAACAAAACTCCAGTTGAATGTTTAACCTTTCAAATTTTTTATAATTTATGAATTTTCATATTAAATTATTAATTCACTATTTATATCTACATCCTAATTTAGAGAAAAAAAATTAGATTTCAAATATGAAGTTCCAAATGGTTTTAATTGGATTTTTTTTAATAAGTGTCAATATTTATATCGTACTAAAGATGGGCGATAGAGTAAGAATCCACCCAATGAAGTTGAATGTGTTTCCCATACATGTTAAGTAATTAAGTATGAATGGATACTATCTTGAAATACCTGGCTAGACAAATTTTAAGTATAAGCTACCAAATGTGATGATTTTTTTAACTAGTTTGTATGGGAATATGATAAAATCTAATGGATAATGATTAATTTTCTATAACACATGTCATGAAGTTTGAGTGAATATGATGGATGTTGAATAAAATGGGAATACTATGTATTTATAATTGAAAATATTAAAACAAGTTCAATGCTTAGAGAATATTCAACTTAAGTTGTGGGGATACAATCCTATGATGATCTAACATGAATGATGCTTTTTAAAATTATGGAAATATTATGGATGAGGATTTTAAATGATTGATTGAAAGATAAATTTAAAGTTTTAAGGAAGTTTATTGAAACAATATTTTTGAGTATTTAAATTTTGAAAAGTACCTTGGAAACAAGATGAAGGGGGTCATGATAATTTTGATAATTGGAATAAATTATTGATTCTCTTATGAGGTGATTTTAAGTTATTAATAAGGATTTTTGTTTAATTGAAGAAGTTTTAATTTTATTATAAGAATTCTACAAATTCATTTTGGGATTTAAAAATCAGATAAGTCCCAAAATATTCATATGGTTCATCTCTAGTTTTCATATGGTTCACTCACAATTGAGAAAATTTGGAAATTATGAATCTCCATATGGTTATCTAAACACTTTGTAAGGTTGAGTCTAGAGTTCATAATGTATATGCTTTTGATTTATAAGTTTTTTGAACTTTATAAAGTTTAACTGTAAAACATCATAAGGTTCAGTTGTAGTGCTTCGTAAGGTTCACCAACTTTGTATGGTTCAATAGTTTTGTAAGGTTAAAACTTGATAAGGTATACCATAATGTTTATTTGAGGTTAGTTTTGTGATTTTAAAATTCCTAAATCATATGGTGAGACTTTTTAAGTTTCATAAAAATTGTAAGGTTCACCAATATAAGGTTCATCTTTTTAAGGTCCATATCTGTGTATAGTTCAACACATATCTATATTCTGATTTTGTTTTTTGAGAAAGGTAGAATGCTTGAATATTGAACATTATGAAGAAATAATATTATAAGATTAAAAATATATTAATTTTAGATCAAATAATCTTGATGCTTTTATTAGTTATGATTCAATCATGATTTGAGGAAGTTTTATTAAGTTGAATGAAGAAGATATATTTGTTATTTTATTTTGTGATTTTTAGATAATAATATTTGAAAATAAATATTGGTGATCCACAGTTAAAATAAAACTTGTTGATTCATGTGTTATTCAATAATTATTTAAAATATCACAATTTTTTTGATTTAAGATGTTTTATTGAGAAAAAGAAAGATCAAAGTAGGATGAAATTTTGAGAAATTAATTAAGTTTGAAATAAAGAAATTCCAGATTAATTGCATCAATAAATTAAATATAAAGATGTAAGAGCTATTATTTAGTGTTTTAAACATAAAAAAATATTTATGATTCTTACTGAATGAGAAGAGTTTATTTTTTTTAAGATTCTAGTTTAATATTAATGATTCAATCTGACCCTATATAAGTTTTGTGGAAAATATCTAATATGGAAAGAGGAAGAGACACACTATAAGCTATGAAAATGTATGATTTATATAAAAATATAAATAAGTGTTTATTATAGATTATTTTTATTGAGATATTTTTAGAATAATCTAAAATATGGTTATAGAAAATTTATGGAATTTATTTTTTTGGTCAGGAGAAATGAGAAAGTAAAATAAGGATGATATTACTGGTATTTTACTAGGACAACCATTTTAGGAAAAAAACTAACTAGATCATAGGAGACACACATGTATAGGTGGTTGAGAAAAAGTAAAATAATATCATGGAAAAAAATATTCAATAGAGATTTTATATATTAAAAAAATAGAAAATATATTTTCTATGACCAATATATGAAAAGATAAAGAAGAGAGAGAGATATAGGGGTGACTTGCATATAACTCAAAAAAGAGGACTCATGAGCTCTATGTGAGGAGAAGAATCTAATCATATGTTAAAGAGGATATACCATATGGGTATCAAAAAAGAAAAAGAAATGAAAGTTTACCTAGTTCTCCTGATAAAATCTAGTTGAAGATGAGAAAGAAAAAGAATAATTAGTTATTATGATACTCTAAATTGTAGAACCAGTGAGAAAAATAGAAGAAGAGAATGATAAGGTTTACGTGCATGCGATATAACTAATTATATTTAGGCAATAAAATTCCTTAAAAGTTTGAGTGAGAGAAGCTTATGAGTAGATTATGTACCAAATCTAGGCTTTTGGCTAAAAGAATGATCAAGTTATATATAATCTAGAAGATAATATCAAGGTAGTTAAAGACTCTAATTATTTGAGAAATCAGATCTATTTTTGTTGATGCTAAAAAGGAACCTATTGGATTAGTGAAAAATCACTGGGGGGAATCAGTGATTTATATCTTATTAATTTTCGGTAGTGAAACAACCCTCATCACTGGTAAAAATGAATCTTGATCGCTATCTAATACGTTCACATGAAGAGAAAAACATATTTACAAGGTTCACCATTAAAAAAGAGAAGTATATTCATTAACATGACCTAGATTCTACCAAAGTAATATGAACCACTAGTTACAACATGTAGGTACAAAGATCATGGTTTATACTTATAATCATGTTATAATAAGTATCCCTATCAGGATAGTGCTTTTCACACTACTATAATTATTAATAACATGACATAAATAATAATAAATCCTTCTAACCATAACCTCAATTTGTTGATGCAGTGCTCCTCTTCATATTCTTCTTCAACCTGTAGAAACCTATGTAAGATCTATTCAATATGTGCCAATTTTCAAAAACCTTTCTTATTACTCTTATATTATTCTTATTCTTATAATATATTATTCTCTTATTACTTATACCACACATATAATCCTTACACATAATCCATAATTTTCATAGCTATAATAGAAAATTATAATACCCAACTCAAAATTTTCAAATTTGAATTAAAAATAATAAATTAATTTAACCAAATCAACTACTTCTACTTAATTTTGAGCCATTATAACTTGTAGGATCGATTTTACATCATTAATTCTTTCAAAAAGACACCACTTATCAAGTTGGTGATCCTTTAGATCATCCAAGAATCCGTCCCATCAAAATTACTCATAATTTCATTAAAATACATAGCATGACTTTTACCATAGCATGTTGCAGAATGGTTTTCTATTTTTCCTTCAAAATAACTTTCCTCATGGGTGTACTCACCTGGGTTTGGCCATTTTGGAATAAAACACTACCTATTGACCATGGATTGTCACACCCAATATGTGGTCCTTATATTGTCTATTTTGAATTGTAGATCCAAATGTTGACCACAACCTACTTCAAGCACCACCATGAGAGTAGTGGATTGCCTATTTTCCATAGGTAAAATGTAATTCCACCATGGGGAACACCACCAAAATTTTGTCCTTTCCCGTTTCATACAAGCACATTATAAGATCACCATAGGAACCACCATGGATATTTTGGCCTTAGATATTTTTCATTGGTAAATAACTAATGAACCCTGACCATTAAAACACCCTCTTTAGTAGGCATGGACTTTCTGGAATCTTCTCTATCTTTACCATGACCACCACTGAGGTATGTCCTTTCTTATGATTGGACTTTCCTTGAAAAAAAACCCTCCACAATGGGGGTGGACTCTTGGGATTGGACCTCCTTTATTCTAACCACATTAATCATTTCATGAACCTTATATAAACCATATGGGTTTCTTATAACTTCATAAAGGTCTGAATCATGATAGAAAAATCATGATGAATATAAACTTGAAGATCATTTCACATTGAATTATCTGATTTAAAACTTATAATATAATTTTTTTATTGAAAAAAAATCCCAAAAACTTGATCATATCCCCTTCACAAATTTTTTGACCTCACTTAGAACATCATTCATCTCAACACATCTTAGGCTCAACAATGCACCCCATTTTATTTTTTTTGTTAACCAAGAAACATTAATAACTATATGATTATGATAACATATCAATGAATCATTATAAAATATTTCTTATCCTATGTGAGTGAACTCAGTATAGGAAATATGAAAATTGAATAAATTATACCATGCTATATATAAGATAGTGATATATAAGAATCTTCCTAAACAAGAACTTAAAAAACTTCAATCAGAACATAATCGAAACTTTAAACCTCAAAAGTTCTATAACCACTTATAAAAAACTATTAAAATAGTTTAAACATGATTAAATCATATATTACCCCTTTTAATGACTCTCTCTAAATATATTTTTCATTTGAAGAGATAACTCCCCCAAAGGGTAACAAATATCAACAAATGTTCCCCATATATTCATTATTTTTGGATAGATCATTTATAAAGGGATATTTGATATCAATGTGATTGGTTCTTTATTTCTGAATCAGATTCTTTAAAATATTAATAGTACTCTGATTATCACATCCCAATCATAGTGGAAACTTGACTTCAACTTTTAAATCTTCTAACTAAGACTTCATCCACATAAGCTTTTATGATGAATGGGTTAAATCCATATATTCAACCTATACAGTGCTCAAGGTAACTGAATTATATTTATTTTAATTCCAACAAAAATATCTTTATCTATGAAAGAAATATCCACTAGATGTAGACATTCTATCATCAACACCTTTTATCCAATCTACTTCTAAATAACAAAATAGATAAAGCTTCCCATTACTATATTATTTTAATCCATAGTTTGATGTACCTTTGATATATCAAAGTACTCTCTTTATAGACATTAAATGATAAACTTTTGGGGCACTTTTATATCATGTGAAAGGTGTATCATCATACATAGTATTCGGTCTTTAATATATAAGGTACAATGTACTACAAATTAGCATTCGAAATTACCTTGAATACATATCCTTGAATTTTTCATATTTATATAATTTAGTTCCTAATGAATTTTTTTAGAATCCATATTTAAATACTTCATGTAAAACTTACTAAACATTTCATTAACATACTTCTCTTAAGAAAGAAAAAAACAATCTTTTCCTTGAGATATTTTTGAGCCAAGAAAGTGTCTAATCTCAACAAGGAGATACATTTTAAAAATCTTATTAATTTCTTTATCAAAATATTTAAAAAATACTTCTACATTTATAGAAAAAATAACATCATGTATACAAACAGTAACAATGAGAAATACCTTATTATAATCTTTTAGGTAGATATTTCTATCAACTATTCATTTCCTAAATTTTAACATATTGAATCATGTTTCAATATTAAAATACCAATATCTTGGGGATTTATTTAGCCCATATGAAGTATTATTTAACCTGTAAATATAATTTTCATCTTTTTCAAGATATAAACCACATGTTTTTTCAATATACAATTCCTATCCCAATTCACCATTGAGGAAGGATGACTTGACATCCATTTGAAAGATCTTGTGTTTACTTTTCACTACAATAGAAAGACAAATTATTATAGTCTCATGTCTTACAAATAGTTCCATGATTATATCAAATTCAACTTCTTTAACCTTTGAAAATCCTTTACACACAATTATTTCTTTATTTCTCATAAATTCCCCCTTTTCATTCATCTTATTTCATAAAATCTACTTGGTTCTGATAATTTTATTCATTTTGGCCTTGGGAACCAACTCCTAAGTTTCATTCCTTTATATTTGATCCATATAGTAATTCATTTTATCAATCCACCCTTGATGTTTCATTTCTTCTTTCACATATCTTGGTTCAACATGATAGAACAATGATATATGAGAGGATGTCCTCAAATTTATTTTTGTTTGAATATGTTTTTTCATGATTTAAAATGATGTTTTTAACCTGAAATTACATTATAAACTTTGAATGATGTGAATAATATTTTTATTCATCATATAATTTTTATGAATCATCTTTTTTAACTTGAACTTCTTCAAAAGTTTCACCATTTTCTGAAACTTCACTTTTCCATTTTACATAAACCGATAAACTATCATCACTTATAGAACTTGATTATTTACGAGAGTTAAATTTATTTTTGTGTTCCATCACTTTAAAATCAACATAATCAACAATATTTCCTATATTTTTTTTGTAACAATGATATCCTATTCCATTTGGTGGATAACTTAAGAATATACCATCAATATCTCTTCTTTCAAATTTGACCAGATTTTAACCTTTAAATTTTATAATGAAATGGAAGAGAAACACATTTAGATAATTAAGAATTATATATTGGTTTTAATATATATCATATAATGACATATCAAAATTTATCCTATAAAGACAATGATTTCAAATATGAACCGCTGCTCCAATGGCGTGTCTCCAAAAATGAGGATATGTTTCATACTCTAACAACATTGTTCGATCCATCGTTATAAGAATTATATTATTTTGTTTAACCACACCATTTTGTTGAGGTGTGTATGACACACCAAGTTAATCATGGATGGTATGTTTTTCAATATAGGCTTAAAATATTCCAATGGTATACTCATCACCATTATCTATTCAAATCATTTTCAAAGAGTAACCACTCTCTTTCTCTTCACATATTCTGAAACTCTTGAAAAATTTTAGATACTTTGATTTATAATTATTAAAAATAATAAATGTAATGTGACTAAATTCATTAATAAAGGAAATAAACATATTTATCTAAATTTATTGATTTCTTCCTCCTGGCCCAGTAAATGTTACAGTGTATTATCTCTAAAAGATGAGTAGATTGTATTTCTAACTTATTATATTGAGTATTCAAAATATTTCCATTTTTAAAAGTGTAACAAATCCAATTATTTTCTCATTTAAACTTAGGAACACCATGAAAATTTTCTCAACAAACAATCTTACACATATTCTTTTGGCCAAGATGTCCAAGTCTTTATTTTCACAGTTAATTTTCTTCTTTCATTATCAAGTAATAGGAATTTACAGTATTGCCAATTTGAAATTTTTTTACTCTTATTCAGTATAATCTTATCACGATACATCAATATTTCAATATCTTCATAAAAAACCCATATTTATGAAATATATATTCATTTTATTTAACACATAACTGAGAATAACTAAGAATATTGTGTTTCAGTCCTTTAAAATACAATATACTCTTGGATTTCAATCGATCTTTACGAATCAATGTTTATCCAAAACCTTTGATTTTGAGTTACCCATCATTTCCAAAGGACAAAGATACTTATTTAAAATTATTATCATTCTAAAGAATATTCAAATCTCTTATCATATGTGAGAAATAACCCTTATCTAAAATCCATATACATTCTCCTTTAGATTCTTTTTGGAAACTTCAAAAACTAGATCTTTCCATTTTTCTTTATCCATTATTTTTTGAGACATATCAGCACTATCTCTTGATCATATTTTGGATATTATCATAATAAGGAATCATTTTTCAAGATTTATAGGCTTCTCACATCATTCAAAAACATATTCAAATGGTTAAAATCTATTTTCAATTTTCAATCCATATTTCTCAGGTTATCTCTAAATTTTTATTCTTTGAGTGAGGTGACTCCCCCAATATTTATGTCTTAAAAACTATATAAACTATTAATTTAGTTGTTAATTAATCTAACAGATCATTTAAATGTGCAAAAACCTCTACAGTTCCAATAATAACCATGGAAAGCATATTTTTCATTAAAACCATCATGATGTACAGAACGTTAAACTATATTTTAACCTTGAAATCCATCATTAATATTAGAAATTTTTATAAAATAGATTTTTTATGAACTATAAACACTTTATTCTTCAGATCTTAATTTTTAAATCCTTTTTTACATCACTATTTTTAGTATTTTTTTTCAAATATAGTAGATGCACTTAGAATTTATAGAATCTGGAGAATCACTTGATTTTTCTAAAAACTAGGTATTATTAATTTGATTCTTATTATCAGAAATAGAAAAAGTTATATTAGAATTTTTCTTAATTTGTGGATATTTTTTTTATTTCCATGAGGCTTATCTTTACTTGAGATTTCCTCAACTTCATTAATAGAGTTCTAGAAATTCAAATAAAATTTTCATGTTCTTTTTCCATACTCAACATTTTTTGTTGTAAGAGATCAAAATACTTCTATTTATCTTTAAATCCTTTCATATTGATTCTTGAATTATTCTTTTTGTAGAAATTTATTCAATTATTCAACTTTTTTATGAAAATTTAATTTCTCTTAGATTCTTTTAGAAGATTGATTTTCTTTCTTTATATTTCTTATCTATTTTTCCAAATTAGATATATTTGAAATAAACTCCTTGAGTTCTATTATAATCAAAAATTTCAAATTATATTCTTAATTATCCTTGAATTTACTACAACTTTCAATATTTAAATCTTCTTCATTCACATTATCAATGAGAATTTGGTCATCAAAATATATTCATATATCCATTCCATCTTCTTCATCATTGTTATAAATACTTTCACACCCAATTAAGAAATTTACCTACCAGAATTTTGATACATTTTTTCTCATACCTTTATAATAAACCCTTGGTTATTAAAAATTTGATGATCAATTATTAAAGAATAATCTTGGTGCTTTTTATTATTCATCACCGACTTTATATTCTTCTAACATAGAATTTTTTTGTAGAATATCCAAATTATCCTCACCTAAATAATTTTAGGGTAATCTTACCTTTAAACCTTCCCTTTGATCCTATCATATTTATATAGATTAGAGTTATAAACTCATCAAAATTCTAATCAAAATCATAATTATAAGAAAAATAATAAGATTCTTCTTCAATAATAACCTTCTTCATCACCATTTATTGCTATGTGGATTTAAAAGAGATTTATTTTCTAGACTTTAACATATTCTTTATAGAACTATATTTCACCATTTAATAAGATATTAAAAAACTATGAAAATAATTAGGAGAAATATCACTTGGATATTTTTCATCCAAATTTGAGACTTTAGAATCAAAATTATCTGGTAATATACACAAAACATTTTCAATAATATGAGTATCTTACAACTGCTCACCATAGACCCTGATTATGCTCACAACTTCATTAAATCTTTTGAAGAAATAATAGATAGTTTTATCATTATGCATCCATATATCTTCATACTTAAGTCTTAAAAACTAAAATTCATATCTCTTCACTTTGGTCTTTCCTTTATTGATATTCTAAAGTTTATCATAGATGAATTTATCAATATTGAGAACTTTAAATGTCAAAAACTCAATTTCTGAGAGGGATGATAGAATAAAATTATTTGTAAAACCATAATTATCTAAATTACCTTTATTTAATTCTATCATGATAACACACTTGGATCAAGGAACAAACCCATCAGTTTTGACTTCCAATATATCATAATTGATTGATAAAATGTATTTTATCATATTATCTTTCCATATGTGACAACTATTACCATAAAATTTAGGAATTCTCTTTCTATTAACCTAATTATGATTTTCCATGAAATATACAATAAATTTTGTGGAAGACACTTCAAGAAGAGAGAAATTAATTCTCAAACTTCAAACAACAAATCACCAATGAGGTGAACCTTTCTCTGATACCACTTGAAAAGGAACCTCCTAGATCATTGAAGAATCACTATGAGGGAGGGTGAATCAGTGATTAAAATATTTTTAGGTTTCCTTAGTGAAAAAACCCTCACCACTAATTAAAGTGAATCATGATCACTACCCAACACACACACAAAGGTAAAATTATATTTACATGGTTAACCTCTTATAAAAAAAATTATAGTCCTTAGAATGACCTGGATTTCACTAATACCATATGACCCACTAGTTTTAATATGTAGGTATAATGAGTAAGGTTTAACCTTGTAATCCAGTTACAATGAGTCTCCCAAATGTGATATTTCACCCAATATTATTATATTGATGAACAAATAAATATCAATAAGAAGAAATCCTTCCAATCATAGCCTTGATTTACTGATGTAGTTCTACTATTCCATTTCTTTTTCAACTTTTATAAACTAAGTTAAGATCTCTTTAATCTGGTTCAATTTTCACAACCCCTTCTTCTTTCTCTTATCTTCCCATTTTACTCTCTTGTTCTCTTCTTACACTTACTTCAGTTCTTTTTCTTACACATATTACAAAATTTTCGTAGTATAAATAGAAAATCTTAAGATCCAATTTTAATTTTTAAAATTAAAATTCAAAACAATAACTTCCTTTAACCAACACAATGAGTATAACTTAATTTTGAGCCTTTAGATCATATAGAATAAATTAGACATAATTTATTATTTCAAATTCATATAACTTATTAAGTTTGTGAGCCTTTATATCATCCAAGAATCAATGTCATCAACACTGCTCATAACTAAATTAGACTTCCCAAAATGCTTGTACCATGAAATGTTGTAGAATAGTTTGTCATTTATCCTTCAAAATACCTTGGACCATGGGAATAATCACATGGGTATGGCCATTTTTATCTATAACTCTACCTAATAACCATGTCTTGTCAAACCATGGGTGTGGTCCTTCTATTGGTAGTTTTGAATTGTACAACCACATGTTGACCACAAATTGTTTCAACCACCACCACGAGTATAGTGGATTGCTCATTTTGAAAAGGTATAAATTAATTACACTAAAAATACCACCATAACTATTTTTTTCCTTGGATGTTTCTCATAGGAACACTAGAAGATCACCATATAGACCACTATGACCATTTTGGACTTGGTAGTTTTTCACAAGCACATCACCAATGCACCATGGCCATAAAAACTCCCTATTTAATGGGTGTGGAATTTCTAGAATCTTCTCTATCTTCACCACATACACCACCAGGGAATGACCTTTCATATGTTATCAAATTCTTTCACAAAACACCCTCTACAATGGGTGTGACCTCCATGGATTATCCCTCCTTTCTTCCAAGCTCCTTCATCACTTCATGATCCTTATATCAACCATATAGGTTCCTTACAACTTTATAAAGGCCTAAATCATGATAAAATAATCACTATGAATATAAAATTTAAGATAATTTTATATGAATTCAATTAATTTAAAACATATGATATGATTTATGTATTTACAACAAAATACAATACACTCAATCACATCCTCATCACCAGTTATTCAACCTTAATTAATAAAAAAAATCATCCATGAACCTATTGGAATCAATATAGTATTTAAATCCTATGATAAGTGAATATATACTTATTAGGTTGGAATAAGTTTTTATGACCAGTCGAGAGACTAAAGTGCAGTGGGATACTCTATGTCTAGTGGGATTCTGGACATAGAAATGTTTTCTGAATAATAATTGACCTCATATAAAATATAGGGAAAATACCTAGATATAAGATAATCCATACCCACCCAACTTGTATTTATTATAATATTATAAAAATAAATATATGACTCAGACATCCAAAGAACAAAAAAAATTAGGTTTCCTACATTGAGGCCAAACTTTGTAAAAAATATTGTGAGATAATCTCTCTATATTTTTTATTTAAAGTGGAATTGTTGGTTGAGATGATTATAAATAGATCCATTCACATAATAATAGATAAAAGGGGTTAAAATACCAAAGATGGTGAAATATTAATAGATAAATTGGAATTTTGTAAAATAATTTATGCACACATGATTCACCCCCATCTCAGGTGTTGACACTGGTCCGCTGGGAGTCATAGTGGTATCAGAGCTAACCATATTCCCTATGGTTGGATCTATTTTAAAGACATAGTTTTTAATCTGAATATTTGAAGTGTATATTTAAATTTTTTTCATAGGATCCTAATATAGATAATTTTGTCTCTATAACTATTAGTTTCAAATTAGAGGTTTTATACAATACTATGAGAAATAAGAAAATAAGAGAGGAAAATAAGTTGAGAAAAATCTCAAAGATAAAATAGGATCAAACTCCAGTTATAAGTAATTAAAGTGGTAAGAATATTTCTATACCTATTGAAGATAATTTTTCGAGTGATGAATCTAGATCAAGCTATAAAGAAGATGAATTCAATTAATTAATTAGTGATTTTTCTTTTTAAATCATGATTTATCTGATGAATATCCCTATTTAAGTTTTCATATATATATTTTCTTACAAAAGGGATACTAGATGAAAAATAATAGTTATAGTGTAAATCTTATGCAATGGAGGATGCATTAGTAAATAAGGCGAGTAGTCAGAACACCCCCACAAAACTTGTGAGAGCAGAGGTTTAACCTCTCACACTTTAAAATGAAATACTTTCTTTTATTGACGAATAATTTAAAATATATTTCAATTAGAAATAGGTATTTGAGAATGTTTTTAGGGAAGTTATCTATGAAATTGTAATATTATAAAGGATTTCCATGAATTTAAATGATTCTATGGTGAGAGTTATTGCAAAGAAAATAAAAAAACTTGTAAATTTACTATAATTGGAAGATTAGTTGAATGAAGATCATATTAGAAAGATAAATAGATCTTTTAATTAAAGGGTGACATCACTTGAATAACATAAGTAATTTCTAAATCTAAAATGTCTATGATGGGATGTTAAGATGAAAAATCTAGAAGTCATACCGAATAAATCTGCACAACCTTCTGAGAGACAAGATTATTCCATATTGGTTTATGATATGAGTATTTCCTCTAATAAGACTCAAAATATTGGTAATAAAATCTGGGATTCATCTCATGGTAAATCCATAACCAACTCATATAATAATGTATCCCACTATCCTATTAAATATGGTTGAACTAATTCTATTATGAAAACAATGTACAATAAAAGTAAAAAATTATACATATGTAGAGGGAGAAAAATTATTAGATACCCACCACATAAACAAGGGTGTATGTAAGAATATTCAAGAAGAGTATATCCCCAAATGGAGTAAAAAGTTGTAGTTTCCACCTAAAAAACAAGGAAAATATGCATAGAATTTTATAAAGTTGAAAAGAAATATATTTTTTACCCATATATAGTGTTGTTGGAGGTTTAGGAATTTGGAAATAGAATGTTACATCCCATCCCTACTCATTGTATTGAGTTGAGGTGGAATTTCTGCTTGGCCTTAAATGACATCCCGAAGATGCCAAAGGCTAGTAATAAATGCCAAGGGCTTTAATACAATTAGGGGATGATTTTTTCCTTCGAAAATAAAACAAACACAATAAAAATACCATAACCAAACAATATATAAATAATTCATGAAACTAGAGTAATATAGAAATAAAACAATATCAAACTATACCATAACCCATATCAGAGTACAATTTGAAAACAAAAAAAACCAGTATTAGAGTACAAAACGGAAGACAAAACCAACAAAACTCATAGAATCCAAAGACATAAAATCCATAGATCCCAATATTCACCAATATATAAATCTAAAATACATCCCAAAGTATCATGATGAAACACTAAATAAATGAGATACTTTTCCTTCACATGTTTCTTAATAAAAAATATATGCAAATACACCAAATTTCCCCAGCATGGGGTGAGTAATGAAACTCAGTAGGTTTTCAAAAAATGAATTCCCTACTAACATCACTATTATAGAAAAAGTTAGCACATTTATATAAAACAATTTATATAAAACACTTTAAAAAAATTTAATAGTTAAAATCAAGCCAAGAATTTTCTTAAAAAAATTGTTTCCCTGGAAAACAACCAAAAATAACCTTCAAACCAATTCAAAAATACATTTGGAATAATCTATTCCAATCCACACATCCATATATTTATACCCAGGTGATAGTTACATACTCATGAGCTGTCTCTCATCGATCTACCAAGTTGTCACAAGGTAACCATATACCAGTGCCCCAATGGCACACATCCCTTCTACAAGGTCACGTTAATCCAAATGAACAAACACTAACCAATTATGCCAAAACCATGCCAAATTTTTTTTACCAAACCATTTAAAAAAACTAATATTTTTCTTAAAAAACTTTCCACAAAACCTTCTCTATAAATAAAAAAACAATCATATTTAAAATCATCATTTTTAAAATAATTCAACGAAGTACTTTTCACAACAATTACATAATTTCACAAAAAATCACTAAAGAAGGTTTATACCAAGATTTGAACAAAAATTTTATAATTAATTCCAAAAAATTAAAAATTTTTGAAACCTAGCCTTAAATTTCGAATAAAAATAGTCAAGAGTCAATCCAACTACCTCGAAAACTATGGCAAATATGAATAACAACACAAATTCTTCAATAAAACTAGGTTGAAACTCCAATAACCTAAATGAGATCTCATTCACTAACATTAACACTTAAAAATATCATCATGATTAGAAAAAAATATTATATATATATATATCCCTAATAGATTATATCTATGAATAAAAGAGAGGGAAGAAGAGGAAATATAAGAAAAACTGCTAAGAATATAGTCTTACCAAGGATTCCAGGCTTCAATGCACCAATATTTTCCAACAGATCACGCCCGAATCAAGAGGAATTGTCTCCATATCCTTTGAGAATAGGTGAATTAGAGTTAGGGTAAACTAGAGGAATAAAAATCCATTAAGGAGGAAAACATGTTAAATCCACAATTTTTAGATATAAATTTTGGCTGTGCATGGTTAGGGTACATGGTTAGGAAAATCGTATGCTAAACATGCCCAAGCCCTCTTTCCCAAAAGAATATTTACTCCTAGGTGGACACATGGTTTGTAAAAACCATGATCCTAACTATGAGCCTACCCAGATACCAATACCTCACTTAGAATGGTTTTCTATAGGAGTTACATGGTTTTTAATAATAATTTTTAAACCGTGCACCACTAGAAAATCCCCAAAACATTACAAAATTCTTCCAAACCCTCCAAAACTTCTCTAAAACAACTTAAATAATTAAAATAAATAAATAAATGGGTAATTAATTGAAACTGAGTGTAATAAATTCTCCCCACTATTGTCCTTTACATCCTCATAAAGTAAAAAACCACCATTTTCCTAAAAGAGTTTAGTACGTTGCTCGACCATTTATTTTTACTGTTCCTATGTTTCTTCCTAAATCTGACCATGTTTCCCCAAAACCCACACTATACTGATGCTTTCTCAATAAAATAATTTCTATTTTCTATCCACAATCCACACTTGAACATGAACCAATGAATCATCTAGATCTAGGTTAATGTGATCCCATCAAATTATGTGGTCAGCATCAGGTTGATACTTTTTTAATAGAGATACATGAAACACATTATGTACTAAACTAAATAGTGGTGGAAATTAAAAATGATATTCCAACTCACCAACCCATTCCAGTATCTCAAAAGGGCCTATGTATCAAGGAAATAACTTTCCCTACTTCCCAAAACAATGATATCCAAGCCTTGAAGATATTCTCAAGAACACTATATCACCCACCTAAAATAACAATGACCTTCAACAATGATCCGTATACAATTTATGATGACTTTGAGCCATCTACATTCTCTTACCAATTATCTAAATCTTCTCAATTTTCTATTAGACAAATCTTGACCCAACTAGTGAATTATCACCTATTTCCACCCAATAAAGTGGTGAACGATAAGGATTTCCATACAATGCTTAAAAAGGATTCATATGTATTGAGGCATAATGACTATTTTTATATGATAACTCCACTAAAGGTATGAGATCCTCCCACGAGCCACCAAAATCTTTTACACAAGGTATTACTGTTAGGATTTCCAAAAACAATATGTAAACCTCAAATCTCAGTCTGATACTATAGAAACTGGTATGCCATGCCTATTTACCACTTCTCAGATATATATTTTAGACAAGTCCTTCACCATATAATATTAACGAATTGAGATGAAATGAGTCATCTTTGTGTGTTGATCCACTATCACCCATATGGAATCCTATGTCTAAGTTGTACTTGGGAGACCTATCAAAAAATCCATAACTATATACTACCATTTCTAAATAGGAATAGGTAAAGACTGCAATATACCCACTATCCCCTAGTTCTCTACCTTAACCTGCTAAAAGGTGAGGCATATCAAAACAAACCTAGAAATCTTCTTTTTCATACCAACCCACCAAAATTGTGCTTTCAACACCTTATAAATTTTATATATTCTAGGATGAACACCCCATCTTGAATAGTGGTAAGCATGAATACATAATTCCTAACAAGCCATAGGTATGGAAAACTGATTTTGAAACCATATAACTAAAGTCCCATCCAACTTCTATCCCTCAATATTATCCCACCATTCAGATTTGACCTAATTGAAACACAATATTAATTGGATGTCTGTGCCTCTATACCCATCTTCAACAAATAATGAACCAAGGAAACTAGAAAGAAAAATATAACACTACCTGTATCTTTACTATCTAAGAGCATGTCAGTTATCATTGGCCTCAACTACCACTGATATGAATATTATTTTTACAACTAAGCATATAAATTTATATTTAATGAATCCACCATTGAATTCCCTTTACCCATTATATACATCAAGTCAAAGTTGAACATTTAGAGATACTCCATCCATATTCTTTTTCTTAGGTTCAAATTTATTTGTGAGAAAATATGTTTCAAACTATTATGATCCATAAACACTATAAATTTCTCACCAAAAAAAGGTAATCACTCCAAGTATTTAAAGCATGGACTATGAAAGCTAACTCCAAATAGTGTGTTGGGTAGTTTTTCTCATGAAACCATAACTACCTTGATCCATAAGAAAAAAATGATCTCCCTACATGAGAACAAATCCAAACAGATATCCCGAAGCACCACAATACACCACATACCCTTCTCTTGATTCTGAAAATATCAAGATCAATACTGATGTAAGGTGAAAATTAAGTTCTTGAAAATACTTATGACATTCCTTGTTCCATTGAAATTTAATATGTTTCCTTTTTAAATATTTCATTGGTGAAGTTATATGTGAAAAATTATGAACAAAGAATTAGTAATAACCATCCAAACCAGGGAAACTACATTTCTAAAAGAGATTATTTGGCCATTTTCAAGAGATAACAACTTATATATTTTATGGATCTATAGAAACACCTATTTTAGAGATTACATGGCCAAGGAAATGTACCTCTTGTATCCAAAAATCACATTTTTATTATTTGGCATATGAACAATGATCCCCCAAGATTCCCAACACTATCTCCAAGTGTTTCTCATGCTTTACCTTATCCTAGAATATAAAAATATTTCATAAAAAAACACTACCAAAAAAGAATTCATATAACTTTTGAAATATCTAATTCATCAATTCCATAAAAACAGTTGGTGTATTTGTAAGAAAAAAGGCATAACTATATACTCATAATGTCCATATCTACTTCTAAAAGTTATTTTCGATATATCTTCCTTCCAAACTCACAATTGGTGATATCTTGATCTCAAGTCAATTTTAGATAATCAGTGAGATCCACTCAATTGATCGAAAAAATAATTAATTAATGGAAGTGGATTTATATTCGTTATCATAACTTGGTTAAGATTATTGTTATCTGCACAAAGAAAAATATTTTCATCCACCTTTTTCAAGAACAAAACTAACACTACCCACATAGATGTGCTATAATGAATGAACCATTTTCTTTATAGATCTTAAAATTGCAATTTAAATTCCCTTAATTCTATTGGTTCAATCTAATAAGATAGAAGGAAAATAAGGCTGGACCCAGGAGGAGATCAATCATAAATTCCACTTCTCTTATGGGTGGAAACCCTAATAAATTTTTGGAAAAAACTTTTGGAAACTGATTAAAAATTAATGGAAAACCACTAGTCTCGATCTCATCCACCTCTACCAAAGTCAAAACTGCCAACTAGTATGAGATAGATTTAACTTCTATTGAAAAAAATCCTACTGAACCTACCTTTTTATTCTGATCCCCTCTAAAAATATTCTCTACTACGCCTACCATATCTATTCTGCTCCATCAATCATTATAGAACATGCCTTACACATAAAGGCTCAACATTATCTTTGGAAAAGATGAGTTTGAGGTTTCAAAATAGAAGGAATAATCTAAATTTGGAAACCTAGAAGATCAAAAACACAAGAATCAATAAATGAATGGGATGTAACCATATAAAACAAATATTTCATAAGGGTAGAATTCAAAATAATCATACCTATCATCATAGATGGTCCATATTGATCATCCAAAATCACTTGATCAACCCCATATAACTAAACCTATAACTATCATCATAAATAAACAAGGAAAACTTATAACAAATATGATAACTTTGATGTCATAACCCATGTTTTGGGAACTACCATGAGTATAAACCCAATCAAGAGGATGAGGGTAAGAGCATAAGGGAATGTAAAAATAGGCATCATCTTTGTAAGAAAAGGACCTAAAATTTGATAAATTTGGTTAAAAAAATGCTGATTGAGGTAATTTATTTATACATAATTTGACCATTGAAAATAGCCATTTAGGTCTTTTTAAAATAAAAATTATCATAAATAAAAATAATCGTTATGCTTATATATATGTATATGTGTTTATGTCATGACTAATTAACTTTTTTATATAAAAAGAGGTTTATTTGAATACAAATAAGTATATTAACAAAATTTATGATATTAATAGTTATTTAAGATATATGTTGATAATAATAAAAGTTTTTTTCAAAGTTATATATAATTTCAATGGAGTTTCGCTCGCATGAAATATAATTCTAGTTTATTTTGTGAAAAAATATAGTAGTTTTTAAATTTTCATTTTTAAGATGATATTATTTTAAATACAACCTTTGTCTCTCATAGAATAATAATAATAATAATAATAATAATAATAATTATAATAATAATAATATACATATGAGTTTATGGAAAAAATAACTTTTTTTGTAACAAAACTGTTATATTAATTATAAGATTATTAAAAAATTATAATAAATTACTTATGTTACAATAGAAAATATATACATATACATTAAGAAACATACTTGAAAACAAGATAACATGTGATCTATATATTTAGTAAAAATTAAATAACACATTACATTATGATTTTTTGATTATTCATAGTAAAAGATATTGGATAATATAATGAATATTATTATTTTTATAATTATAATAAGTAATAATAATGTGTTTACTTATATTATTATTTTAAGAAGATAGTTTTTTTAGTTTTAAGAATTAGTATACTTATATATATGTGGATCAAAAAAAAAATAGATAGATATATAAATATATATAAAAAATAATATTTATATGATAAAATAATAATTATAAGACAATAAAATAATTAAAAGGGGGAAATTAGGTTTGGGGGGGGGGGGTCGAAGCCGATGCCATCCCTCCCCTATATGTCGTATTCTCCATCGATATGAGTTGTGACCAACAAACACAGCTGGAAAAGATCAAATCTAGCATTCCACTGATGGATGTCGATGGTCATCCTTTTGAGATTTCATGACTCAAGGGTGGTTGCATGCAGACGAAGCCAACCCACACCCTTCTGGTGGTCGGCTGACCTACAACTCATATCGGTGACCCATGATGGAATCAAGTGTCATTTTTCTTGTGGAATCATCCTCCCGTGAATCCCACTACATAGAGGTGAATCCGATTTTGGGGATACATATAGATCCTTTGGGAATTTGGGGTTTTTCTATTATACCATTTTGGGTATCCATTTTATGAAACTTTAAATAGGTTTATATTTTAAGGAAAAGTATTGTTTTTTTGTCAAATAGAAAATATTAATATTTATACTAGTTTTGTTTTTTCAACCTGTTGGTTTTTTTGGGTGTTGTTTATCTATATATATGACTCCAAGACATTGAAATAGGGCTAAAGGGAGGTGACTCTTTTGAATATACTCACAGTAGTTTATCCTAGTGTTCTAGATTTGTTCTATCTTTGAAGAGATTTGTCTAGTTTTTTTTCTTTTCGTGGTGATCTTGAGATAGTATATATATGAGTAGTCTTCCTAATGATTCAAGTGCTAAGGAAACATTCATTTTTTATGCATTTATTTATTTTCATATTTTTCATATAAAGTTAATTAATTATCAAAACTATTTATGTGTAATAAAATTTCTTTGTAAAAAATCACACAAGTGGTTTAAGTGGTTTCTAAATTTTAAATACTATATTTCAATTTGATCTAGTCAATTAAAAATATTTATCATCTATCTGTTTAAATAATTTTGAATTATATATCTATGGTAGAAAAGAAAATTCAATTACAACTATGATTTAATGTTTAAATATGTTTCCGAATTCACAATTATTATACGCAAAATTGTTTTAGTTCCTTGATTTTTTAATGGTTTTTTAATTATTTTATGGTAATGGAACTATTTTTCAAGTTATTATTTCATTTAAGAATTCTTACTATCAAGATGTTTTAGTTCAAAAAATATTTATGTGTAATTGATTTTTTATGAAAATCTTGCTTAAATGCTTTCAGCAGTTTTTGAGTTTCATATTTTATATGTTGAATTGTTTTAGTAGATTAGTAATATTTATTTCTTTATTATTTGAATAATCTGTAATTATTTATTTATTATAGTAAGATAATTTTTATTAAAACTATGCTTAAATATCTAGAGTGTTTTCTAAATTTAAGATTCTATATGCAAAAATTATTTTATTTCATCAGCATGGTATTTATAATGGTATTTTGATTTATTTATAATGGAAAATGGATGATTTTGAAGTTCTTACTCACCAATTAATATTGGTTTTACATTTAAAATTTTATACATAAATTTCTTTGGTCCATGAGATTTATTTTCTTGAAATTATTTTTGAATAATTAAAGAACCACAATTGGGCTCCTATAAAAATAATGAATGTTATTATAATTTGAAAATTAATTTTGGAAATATATGTTTATATTTATATAAATATATATATACATCATTTCATGTTAAAAATATTATCTTTCAATGAATTTCTCTTTATAAAATTAATTTAAAAATTTAAATAATTTTAATTAGGCCTCTTTTAGTGAAAGTGAAATTATCAAATTTTCAAAATGAATGTTTTATTTTCAAATAAGAATATTCATATATATATATATATATATATATATATATATATTTATTTATAAGTATTCCATTTCATATGAAACATTTTTTTACATGTATATATATTTTGTACACATGTATTTTTTTAGATAAATCATATTTTAAACCTGATTTCAGTAGATACTTGTACATAAATTCATATATATATGTTCCAACTTATGTAAAACTGATTTATTCTTGATATTTAAATGTATTTATATAAATAAATGTACATATATAAATATGTTTCATTTTATGTAAAATTATTTTCCTATATTTTTTGATATCTATGTTAATATACAACCATGTTATATTCAAATATGAATATATATGTAAAAAAATATAGGTTTATATATATATATGTAAATTTTATTTAAAAGTGTTATATATATATGTATATGAATGTATATTTACATATGTCATTTCATGATTTTTTTATCAGGACCAATTAATTTTCTTTTTATGGAATGGATATTGAATCTCAAGATTTTAAAGTAATGTCATAGTCTTTATGGTGTAAAATAAAATCTATGATGTTTTAATTACAGAGAATCAAACTTGGATATTATGTGAATGAATTAAAGGGATGTGGAGTGAACCCAAACCCTCATTGGACTTTTTTCCAATCATGTAATGGGTGTTTCCAGAATTATATAGCACTCCAATGCATTGGGTAATGGTTTAATCTCATGACATGTCTTGCATGGTGCATGAGAGGCATATCCTAAGCACATTATGGGATTAGAGAGTGAACCAAATAAATAATGGGACTATGTCCATCATGTTATATTGTCTCGAGAGTGAACCGAGAATCCATGCTATGATTCGTGGTGCATTTTGTAATTAAATATGAATTCTTATATGTTTTCTGGTGAAATAATTATTATTTTATCAATGAATGAAGCAGATTTTACAAATGTTATATATATCTAAAATGTTTATTTTTAAAATAAGTCATGATTTTTTAAGCCTGCATTAACTAAATTTATAACATGTTTTACTTTTTATATTTAATTATAAAACCCTGTTTTGTTTTCTTATGTTTTTGAAACCCCATACTGAGCTTTTTTTTCACCCACCCTATGTTTTCAATACCTATTTCAATATGGAATAATAATGTTTAGAAAAAAGATAGCGGTTGAGGTACCTCTTATGTGTTTAAATCTTCTATTTAATCATAATAGTTTTGATATTTTCTTTTTATAGTTTGTGTAATTAGAATTATCTGATGTATCCGGACTCTTTAAAACTCTAAACCTTTGCAATTTTTGGTTGTATTATAAATAAATAAATTAAATATAAAAAAGTGAATTTTTTTTCTAGTTTGTTATATGATTACTCATTTCACTTTATTTTATATTTCCCAATTGATATTTCCCTTACTAAGGAGTCATGGTATTCCTAGAATCACCATGTATATTTCAGTTTTACTAATGAGATGTATTTTGTTTCCCTCATCCCGTCGAAGTATATAATGTCTGCGAACCATGAGATGTGCTCGAACACCCGACCATAGAGAACTACGAGAATAGTACTAAATATAGACTATCTTATTTCTATTGTTTCATTCTCTTGGTGGGGATATATAATCTCACTTTATGTGATCAAAATATCCATATTGAAAATAATAAATCTTTACTCTTGAGTTTTGGAGGAAGATTCACTGATCCAACCATCTGATTCTGAGTTATTACACTACCTTAGGAATATGTGATCATCTTCTACATGTTCCCAGAATTAGAGTTTCCACCATTTACCATATGTATCAACATGATTCCTTCACTTTTATTTCATGATATATCCCTTTCTTTGACTATATCTCTATTGACCATCTCTAAATAATCCGTTATACAAATCATGGAAATATTCAAGTAAATATCTGATCTTAGCCTCGATTCAAAAATATGTTTTTTTCAAGGATTCACTTGCAACAACTTCAGGTGAAAAGAGGACTAAATTCATAAAAATAGCTTCATACTCTTTCATTGAGATATTTTTCTACCGAATCTTAAAAAGCCCATCATTCTAGCAATACAAAACATGTGATGATGGAATTGTTTGGTGGAAAATTCTTCAAAATCATCCCATATAATTGATTGGTCTAATTTATTTTGAACTAATAAATCCCACCACTAGAATGAAATATCCCCCAATATATAAGTCACCAACTTAAATTTTAGCTCAACCTGTGTGCCAAGGAAATTGAAGGTTCGATTCATCCTATTCAACCACACCTCTATTTTTTCTAGTTCTGAATCACCCCAAAATATGGGTGAATTCTACTTCTATAATTGAATTAAATGATCCACTGACCTTGGTTCATTCATTTTTTCCCTATATACATATCTTAAAAATCTTGTACAATACTCTGAACCAGTTTTTAGTTCACCTATTGCTCAGGTGAAACCACATTCTCAACAACTACCTTTGGTTGGTTTATTATATGCCTAACTAGTGCCATTTTCTATAACAAACAAAAATCTATATGTATCACTCTCTAGAAACTTAACGCTTATCAATTTTAAATTTTACCATATCATATATATCACAATATTTATTTTCAAAATGCAACAATTTTCCACATTTAACCATTTTTTAAAAATTGAACCTTTCTTTTGAAAATCAAACCGTTTTAAAAATAACACAACCATGACCTTTTAAAAATATCACATTTGAAATAAATTTAAACATTTTTCAAAAATAATATCTTTCACATAAAATCATAAATCATTAATCAAAATGAAATATTCACTCTTAGCGGGAAGTCATTTCTAACAATGCATGTAATACTATTCTCATTGGAAAAATCTATTAAAACGAGGAAACACTCCTATAAGTGTAAAAAAAAAAATATATACCCAAATACCTAGTAACTTGTGGTTCAAAATAAATTGTTTAGCTACACCACTTTATTCTCTACATCTCAAGTTCTGATGATCATACTCTTTTCTACCATCCTAACTGAAGGACTAATCAAGAATTATTTTCAACCCCAAGACTGACACAACTGATACAACTTATCCTAAAAAGATATTTGGACCGACCAAGACTGATACCAATTTTAACATCACACCCATACTCATTATATTGAAATGAGGTGAAATCACTACTTGGCCTTAGGTGGCACCCCCAAGATTCCAAAGGCTGTAAATAAATGCCAAGGGCTTCAATACAATTAGGGGATGATTTTCTATTTAAAAATAAAACAACCACAATGAACATACCATAACCAAACAACCTATATATTATGCATGAAACCAAATTAATAAAAAAAGAAAACAATACTAAACTATACCATAACCCATATCAGATTACAATGTGGAAACAAAAAAATTAGTATCAAAGTACAAAGTGGATGATAAAACCAATAAAACTCACAGACACTAAAGACATAAACTCCACAACTCCCAATAATATCCAAGATCCAACTACACAATATATCCCAATGTATCATGACTAATCACTAATGAAATGAGATAATTTAACCTTACCTGTGTATGGATGAACAATATCTGCAAATGCACCAAAGTTCCCAAGAAGTGTGTGAGTAATGAAACTCTATAGGTTTTCCCCAAATGACTTCACTACTCATTCCACTAGGATAAAAAAAGTTAGCATATTTATATAAAAAAATTTATATAAAACACTTTAAAATATTTTTAACAATTAAAATCAAGCTATATATTTTATCAACAAAACATTTTCCATAGTAAAAAACCAAAAAATTACTTCAAACCAATTCAAAAATCCATTTGGAATTACCCATTCCAATCTACATGTACACACATGCATGCCCAGGTGACAATTCCATACTCATGGGTGGTATCTCATCTATTTACCATGTCTTTAGAATGTAACCATATATGAGTTCCCCAGTGGCACATGCCCCTTCAATTGAGTCACTCCAATGAAAATGAACGCACACCATCCAATTATGCCAAGGCCATGCCAAAAAAATTATTCCAAACCATTTATATAGAATAATATTTTTATTGAAAACCTTTCAACAATTTTTTTCCATAAATAAAACCAAAAAACCATTTTTAAAATCTTCATTTTAAGATCATTCAAAAAATAACTTTTCACAAAAATTCCACAATTTCACAAACCATCACTAAAGAAGGTTTCTGCAAATATTTTTACAAAAATTTCAAAATAAATTCCAACCAATTCAAAAAATTTGAAACCAAGCATTAAAGTTATAATAAGAAGAGTCGATAGTGAATCCACCTACCTCAAGAACTATGGAAAAAATGAAGAATGACCCAAATTCTTCAACAAAACCAGGTTGAAACTCCAAGAAACCACCTCAGATCTCATTATCTAACATCAAAATAAACAAATATCATCATGATTAGAAAAACCACCATTGATATATCACAAAATATTAGATCTATGAATCCAAGAGAGGTAAGAAGAGAAGATCTAATAAAAACTACAAAAAATGGAGGCCTACCAAGGAATCTTGGCTTCAACTCAAAAAGATTTTCCAAATGATCACTCCCATATCAATAGGAATGGTCTCCACATCCTTTGGTAAGAGAGTATTTCGAGTCAGGGTCACACTAAATAAAAAAAGAGACATTGAGGAACAAAATTGTGTTATATCCACAATTTTTTGGATCTAGCTTTTAGTTATTCACAGTTAGGGTATACTTTTATGAACACTGTGTGCTAACTGTGCACAACCCCTCTATCCTAAAAGCACAATTTATCCTAGGTGGTTGTATGGTTTGGAAAAAATATGTTCCTAACTCTGTCACTTTCTAGATCCCACTTCCTCACTTATCATGGTTTTCTGTTGGATTTTCACAGTTTGTACTAACTATGGTTAAACCGTTCACCTCTATAAAATCCCGAAAACATTCTAAAATTACTCCAAGACCTACCAAACTTCACCCAAAAACTTTATATAGTTAAAATACATAATTAAAAGGGTACTTACTTGAAACCGAGGGTTCCACATAGACTATCGATAGAAAATATTAGTGTATGAAAGTTAGAGAAGGCCTAAAGTAAGTGGGAGAAGATATGAAATTAAGAAGATACATTTTGTGACAAAGTTTTTTTACATAAAATGGGATATATATATATATATATACATATGTAATTTTTTTTAAATAATTAGAGAATTTCTGTGAAAATTTCAATATATGTGGTCTTTGATATGAGGATTCCTGATAGTTACTAGATTAGTATAACTCTTATACTGATGCGAATAAAATACTGTAATATAAAATGAAGTAAGTTAAGTGGGAAGATGAGTCTACTATAAGGAGTAAACAAAAGATGAAATCCGAATAAATCATTCACAATAAGTCAATGAAGAAAGATGATACAAATTTCAATACAATAAGAAAAATATTTTCACTACTATGTTAAGAGAGGTGATATCATGCACTATTGAAATTTTTCCATAAAAATTAAGATATAAGGAAGTAAGATAGAAAAAATAATAAAATAATTAATTTAGGATAAGAAAATAGAGAAAATAGTGAAAGATGAAAAATATGAATGTGACATACTTAATCATGTCAAGAAGCCTATTCTAGATAAGAATAAATACAAAGATGAAAATAAATCCATGCTTCCTAAAGAGGTTTATATCTATAAATCGAAGGAGAAAGTAAGCATGAAGTGATATAGTCACTAAATATCTGCAAAGAAAGAAGTTGTTAGGTTGAGGAAAAAGTCCCATCCCTATTGATTACAATGAAGAGATGATATTGACCCATTTTATCCCTATATTGTGTTGTTAATGAAATTTTGAAAATGGAATTAAAGGTTAATTTTAAAAAAAGTGAATTGATAAAGGCTGTTATGTTTATAAAGTATGAAGAAAATTATTTCTCATGTTCATTTATAAGTAATATCAAAATTATTGGAACTTATTTATTGAAGAAGTAAAACCCATGATAAATGTTATTGGAGATCATCCCTTGAGGGGGGTTGTCATAATGAAAACTTACAAAAATTTATTATTTTTTCATTAAATATAGAATCTAAAAATACTTTGATAAAATTAAATATGAGTTATTATTTTCAATCTCTTAACTTTGTTTCTTATTTATTTTGAATGTGGTTATAAAGGGGGAGTGAATATATAATAAAATGGGGGATAAAAATAACTTACACTTGAAATGTTTCGATGTGTTTTTTCATATTGAGTGAATGTTTATACAATTCTTGATAAATTTGGCTATATAATCCTTAAAAACTACGAATTAGTATGACATTGTCATTTCTAAATGGTTTCTTATATTAATTAAATTATCATATTTTCTACACTAGGATAGCCCAATTAAATTTAGAGTTGGTTAATTTATGGAATATTTCTAATAAAAATGTGGTTCCCCCTTCTCTCATGAGCAATTGATAGACTCTCTCAACAAGGGAGAGAGCCAAGAAAAATAAAGACCCATAGGGGAGAAAATGTTTTTTAAAATCCCTAAGAGTAAGGGTGAAATAATTTTTCCTTTATAGGACCTTACCTTCAAACCCATGGTATTAACTAGGGAGATAAAAGCTTTACATACTCTGTATTTTTTATCAATAAGGGGGAGATAAAAATTCAACTATTAAAGACATATTAACATGCATTATTGAGATGTAGTTATTGATATTAACAACAAAAAAGGGTGAGATTAAACTTCCCAATGGGTTTTTTGGTTGTATTTATTATCAATAAGTTTCAATAAGTATCAATATATATATCCTTCCACATATTGGTGGTGGAGTAAAGATCCACCCAATGAAGAAGAAGGTGCTGACCATACATGTTGGGAAATGAAGTATGAAGGAATGCTATCTTGAAATACCTGATTGGATAGATTATAATTAACAACTACCAAATGTGATAATTGTTTGAGGTGGTTTTTATGGGAACATAAAAAGTGACAAAGGATGAAGGATACACTCTCTAGAACACATGTCATGAAGATTGAGTAAACGATCTAGATATTGAATTGAATGGATAACTTGTATAAATATAATTTAAAATATTAAAACAAGTTCAATGTTTGAAGAATATCTAACTAATGTTATAAATATACCATCCTATGATGATCAAATATGAATGATGTTATTTACATTGATGAACATTCTACAGATGATAATTTTAGATGACTGATTGAAAGATAAAATTAAAGTAGCATTGAAGTGTATTGAAGTACTCTAGTTGAGTATTTAAATGTTGTAAGTTACCTTGTAAACAATATGAATATAACATCCCCAACCTTATACTTCATCACATGACCGATCTGGGTTAGATACATGACCTCATACATGCATCCCCATACAATAAAGGCTGCCAACTAACAGTGAGGGTCCTAAAAATATAGTGGTTAGACTATACCCTTCAATATAAATTAATAATAAATGTGGAAAATAATAATTTGAGAAGTATAAAACAACATAAATAATATAAATGATTTATTGATAACCAAAGAAGAAATAGTAAAAAAATAAAATAATCCAAATGATAATAATAAATCACGTGATATCAGGATGAAATGTAACTAAATGATGAGCTAAAAGATAAAAAATAATAGAATAGATGACTCTATAAAGACAATAAAAACCCTAGTCCCAAAACCATGTTGGTCTCATCTCCAAGCTCCAACCCTACTATAAATAAAATTTACAGCAGGGTCTCTTTCCCTAGTAAAAACCTACACCCATGAAATCTATTTGGTTACCAAATAATGGCCTATCAAGAGTGAGAGTAAAACTCAGTAGGTTAAAACCACCATGTCAAAATAATCTAGTATATGAAAATATATTTCATGTAATAAAGTGATAATCAACATATTAATTTAATAAATCAATACTTTACATGATATAAAATTGATGACTCTCTAGTTTTGGGTTTACACCTGGGGCAAGCCAAGCCTGATTTTAGAACCCTATAGAGTATCTATGTCTAATGTTCGATCCTCTTTCATCATGATGGATCATACCAATTAGTGGTAGATTTTCCTACAAAGGTTGAATTTATCATAACATATCATAAAAATTTGACTTATACGCTTAGTCTAATTAGAATATCATTCTCTGGAATCTAGTGATTATGCATCTAGTCCTCATACATCCCATATAATCATATACTCCACGCTCATGCATCATTTACCTATGCACCTTGCCCTTATGTAGTAAGAAGATATGAACATATCCACCATGTGTCAACATAATCTTTATTCTTATAAAAAAAACTCCACATGCTATAAATAATTCCACCCTCAGACATTAATCACATTAGTGTCACATAAACACAAAATCTTAAGCATGAAATCCACACAACCAATATCAAGAATACTAGATATATCATCACAAGAAAAAATTATCAATTTATCAAATTATCATTAGTCTATTTAGTTAGAATTCCTAAATCTTGGTTTCCAATTATCATCCTAACTATATAAAACTTGTTTCATTTATCAATTTGGCCCTAAGTTCTTTAGTATGAAAATTAATCTATTTTAGCTAAGGTGATGCTATCTCGAGAAATCACTTTAAATCACATGCTATACTAATTCCTAAATTAATACAAATTACTAAAGAAACTTAGGACTCAAAATTTCAAAATAACCAAGTCTAAACAAGGTCTAGGGCTGGCACACCTACCGTGTGGCAGTAGGTCTCGGTATTAAAGCCAATGGACCGATCATGATCCAAAGGAAGGTCTAAAATATTATTATCATCAAAAAAATATTTATCCCTATTATTTATGTCACATTATTGGGTTATCAGTGAGATCACACCTATTTAACATACTAATAATAATTAAAATATACTTTTGTGATATTATTTAGGCCACCCTTCTCAAAAGGAGTGTAGAAGCTGAAAAATACTTGCATCTGAGGTAATGATAGAATTCCCCTTATTTCCCTTCAAAAGATACCGAACAACTGTTTTAATTGGCACCAAAATTAGATATGGGTTAGGTAATTTGATCTATGTTTCCATGAAAGATAAAACCAAAGGAACTTGATGGAGAATGATAAAGAAAAGTATTTCCTTCAATACCTAGGTTTGGATCACCAAGACCTGATGGAACCTTGATTATGGATCAAAGAGAGATGTCCAGATTCATTCATAGATGGGTATGGAATGAAGATCTGTGTTAGAAAAATATGATGCTTCTACATGTTTTTAATACTGGGAATGATACTTTTATAGTGTAAATGGGTGGTTTATGTCATGAATCCCTTGTTTTCCATATCCATTGAAAAACCTGTCACCTCAACCTAAAAACTGAATAAAAATAAATTTTATAGCATAAAACAAAATTTCATGGTGTAAATATGGTTTATAGATTTCCTTGAAACTTTTATAACTTATTTCTATTTTATAGGGTTGGTATGATGAATTTACATCATAAATCCATGATTTATGATGTAAATCTATTCTATATAGTGAAACAAATTCTCATCCTACTACAAATATTCTATACTTATTCCTACCAGAACAAGGAGTGATTTAAAAGGTTTAAATGAAACACAACCAAACTCAAGATATTATAAAAAAAACTTTAAAAGGGATATACAAGTAAAATTACTGGATCTTACACTGAAGGGGTTTAAAATCATTTTGATAATTCAAAAAAATATTTGAAGATTCTATGAGGATATTTGAAGTGATTAAAAAGGATTTGAGTTAAATTGAATAGATTTTTAATTTATTAAAATAATTATATAAATTATTTTTAAGACTAAAAAAATGGCTAAGTCTGAAAATCTTTATATGGGTCATTTCTAATTTTTATAATGTTCACTCAGAAGTGAGAAAAATTTCAAAATAAGAATCTTCATAAGGACATCATAGCAATTTTTTGTTATTAAGGTTTATATGATGAATTTATAATTTTGAAAAACTTTATAAGGTCTAGCTACTGTGATTATTAAGGTTTATTGACTTCGTAAGGTTAAACACATACACAAGGTTCAAAATTTATAAGGTGCATCATAAGGTTGAGTTTTTCCATGTTTCGGGGTTTTAAAAACATTTAGAACCATACATTAAGACTTATTACAGTTTCTAAACATAATAAGGTTCATTAATGTAAGGTTCATGTTTGTAAGGTTCATATATTCATAGGGTTCAACATTTAGAAATATTTTAAGAAAAAGTTCAAAAGGTAGAATTTGAGAGTGTTGAATATTTTAAAGAAATGATATATAATCATGTTAATGATATGAATTCAAGATCAAGTAATTATAATGATTTTATTATTCATGATTCAATGATGATTTAAGGAATATTGAGTGAGTTAAATAAATATGATATTACTATTCTTTAATTTTGTGATTTTCAAATGAGAATATTCGAAAATAAATATTGGAGATCAAAAAATAAAATAAAATTATTTGATGCATGTTCTATTCTTTAATGATTTAAAATATCACAAAATTTTGTTATTCATATTTTTTGACTAGAAAAAGAAACATTAAATCATGAACTTGTGAGAAATTATTTATGACTAAAATAAGGAAATTTAAAATTAAATGAATATAGAAATTAAATGTGATGATGCTGAAGCGATTATTGAGTGTTCTAAGCATCACAAAATCTTTATGATTCTAGATGAATGAAAAGTGGATATTGTGATGAGATTCAAGCTGAATATTACATATTCAAACTGAATCTATATGGGTTTCATGGTTATCTATTATGGTGTAAGAGGAATAGCCACATTATAAGTTGTGAAACTGTATGAATTTTATATACCTTTGAAAAAGTGTTTACTATAGATTATTTTTATAGAGACATTTTTGAGTAGAATAGCTTATACTACTATATAAAATTTATAGAAGATATCATTTTTCTTGAGAAAAATGAGGAAGTAAAATGAGAAGTGTATTCTGGGTATTTTACTGTGGAAGAACATTTGAGGAAAATAGAATAACCCAAATCATAGGAGAAACTCATATACAAGAGGTTTAGGAAAAAGAAAATTATATCACAAAATATAAATATTTGAAAGATATTTTCTATATTAAAAATATAGAAAATATATTTTTTATATCATACATAAAAATAAGAGGAAGAAGAGAGAGAGGGGTGACTCACAAAACTCTTTAAAAAGATAACCCGATTGCTCTCTATGAGAAAAAGAATATGATACTATGATTAAGTGGATATAATATCTAAGTAACAAATAAGAAAAAGAAAAAGTGGAAGTTTCCATGGTTATCTTAAGCAGATAAAGTTGAATATAAGAAAAGAGAAGAAGTAGTTCCCGTGATAACTTTTATTTTAGAACCAATGATGAAAGAATAAGAGTAAGAGAATGGAAAAACAAAAAATAATGTAACATAAATGATTATATTTATACAATTTTATCCATTGAATTTTGAGTGAGAGAATCCTAAATGTTGATTCGGTATAATACATGGTAGTTTGGATGATTAAAGAGTCTAAGTTGCATATAACCTAGAAGATAAAATCAAGGTAGTTAAAGAAACTGATTTTTTAGGAAGTAGATATATTGTTTTTGATTCTTTAAATATTGTTCTATGTGAATATCCACTTCATAGTTTGGAAGAAGTTTTCAATACCAGTTGGGAAACTCAAGTGTAGTGGGATGTTTCATGTCTAGTGGAATATTAGAGATATAAATGGCATTTATATGATACCTAACCCCCAAGAAGTATAAGTAAAACACTTGGGTTCAAGATAATCCCTAAAAAAAACCCTGTATTGATTATAATATTATAGTGGAGAATCTATGACCTATAAATCCCAAGCACAATGAGGAGTAAGTTTCCCACATCAGGGTCAAACCTTGTAAGAAAATACCATGTGCTGATCTCTCTTTATATCCTGCATTGCATGTGGTATAATGGGTTGGTTTGAACATAATTAAATCCATTCATATCATAACAAGTAACATGATTTTAAATTCAAAAGGGGGTTAAATATTAAAAGAAAAGATAAAATTTGGTAAAAGAATTTAGCCATACCTAATTCACCCCAGATGTCTATACTGGTCCACTATGACTAAAAAATATTAATATCAAAAATAAATTAAGAAAGTAGAGTATGAAATCAATCAAAAGCATACAATTATTTTATGAATTGATTTTTAGTTATAAGAATATCAATTATTTAGAATGATGAACTTGAATTACGATTTTTCAGAAAAAATAAAGAAATAATAGTGTTAAATCTATATTAATATTTTTGAAAGAATTAAAATTATAGAATAATAACTTATAGTGTCGTGATGAAGAGTACACAAATACTATAATTAATACCAAAATTAAAACTATTGGTTTACGACTACAAAAGTTAGAAATCATGGAGACAAAATTATTATCGTTATCTACTCTAATGATGATGACCAAAGGAAAAGGAAGAAGAAAGAAACTATATCCACTATTTTAATGATTTCTCTCTCTACTTTTTACTCACCCCTATCCTATTTATTATTATCTAATTACTCAATAATGTTCGACTCCCCCAAATGACCTCTTCCTACTTTTATACTCATTGTCCATCGATATTATGTATATAATTCACTTAGTGAGTCAGTGGCTCTTTTTTTCTCAACTAATCTCAATAGATCTCAAGATCTATTCATCTACAAGATTTTATTATTGACCTTCCCCAATATCTCAACAAGGGTTTCACTCATGAGTTTTAGAAGTTTTGGGTTAAATCAATGATCTTTTTTCCATGATTGCTTTCAATAGACCTCTAACAACCTGGGGTCTACTCAACTAATAACATTGGTGTTAATTATATCCTTTTTCCACTTTATTTGTTTATGTTTTTTTATTTAAAAATTCTCATTTTATTCACTCTGACATGTGTTTTAAATATTTCACTGATTGTAGAAGAAAATGATGATTTTCTAGTTTATTTAGTTTTTTCTTCATGTTATTTATGTATCGTATGAATTGATTTTAGAGAAAAATATATATTTTTATAAATCAAGGAATGAATATTATTAGAAAATTCATATAGTATTTTATAAATTCTTAAAATTTTTACGAGTCTTATGAAATTTATGGAAGTCATACGTGTTGAGCCTAGAATTCATACACACTGAGTCTAGAAGTAGTACACACTATATATAAAGTCTTACAAGATTTATAAGTCTTATGAGGAAGAGTAAAGTCTTAAAAAATACAATTATTAGGGGATATAAAGTCATATGATCTACGATTGAAATATATATGGGATAATATATTCATATGATATGAGAAATAACATTATTACAAAATTGGCTTATAAATTCTTATGGGGTATAAATTATTATGAGATTCAAAGTCTTATAAACTGATGAAGGATTATGAACTAACTAGAAAAGTATTTATAAATACTAAAGACTTATGGATAAAAATTACTATGTGATTCAATGTCTTATGGGTTTTCAATGTCATGTAAAAATTAGAGTATTATGGGAATATCAAGTCTTATATGATTTTCACATGAATCATGATTTTATTTTTCTAAATATCAATATATAATTTATTTTTACATTTTTTGGGTATTTAAATTTATTTAAATTTATTTTTATTGTTATACTTTTTATAATTTTCTCATAATTACTCATTAATTTTTTTTATCCAATGAAAATTAGATTAGAAATATTTTATGCAAGATTAAAATCTTAATCACGTGGGTAGATGCATGTTTATATATTTACTGTGTATTTTGAAATTTCATTTTGTTTATAGTGATGGGGGATCAATTAAAACAAATATTAAATGAATTTATTCATATGTATTAAAAGGATAATTACACATAAAGCATTATTTGTGAAATAAGAACCAAATAACTTTGAAGTAGTTCACTAGTTTAAAATATGAGACTGTTACTTTATAAATAAGGAAATAAAGTGGCTAATATTATAAAGGTTGGTGATCATTATGAAATTCTATAAAAATAGTTTAATATAACCAGCAAAAATAATTGAGGTTTCAAGGATATTTGAACTATACTATACAATATATTTTTATGATTACTTATTATTGGATTTTGGCATGATGAACTTCAATGTACTAAACTTGTGCTACCAAAGTGAATTCTGCTACATCGACACTTAAACTCCCTTTATCTAAATAGTTTATGTCATACTATTTTTTTTAAAATTTTTTTTTAGTATTATTTTTGTTTTATTATTTTTAATTAAAAAGTAACAATTTTTTTAGGTTATACTACCCCTTACAAATTTTATGTATGGTAGTACCTTGGTTTGATAAAAATAATTGGATTTGGTTGTTTCTTGGTATGAAAAAAATGAAACATTGGTTCTTATTCCACTCTAAAAGGAATGTTCTTGGTTGTGTCTACTAGTGAAAAAAAGTTAGGATTAGGGTCGTTCCTCCATGTGTTAAAAAGGGTGTGTAATTGGGTTGTGACTCTAGGTGTAAAAAAATTCAGGTTGTAAGGGTTGTAATTATCATTCAAAATTTATATTACTTTTTATAATGAGTTCCATACTCTCACATTGAGTGTTTAAAGAGTATATATAAGATCAATTTTATCTTAAATACTATAAAAATACAACTATTCATATTTTATTTTCCATTGAAAATTATCTTAACTATGATATGTATTTAAAATTTAATAAAGAGTCAAATTAAACACCCTATTGAAAAGTCAACCATCTTACCATCTGAACCAAAAAGTTGGTTTTAGAGCTTGGACATTGAAAAAATCATTAACACTATTTTATATATCTTTTTATTGCTAACTGCATCCAATAATTAATCATCTAAGAAAAAAATAAATTTGAGATGGAAGGAACAATATCAATTGATATTTTTGATTCCACAAAGACTAAGATCTTATGATTTTATAGATTATAAATATTGTTAAGCATGGATGAAATCTTACCTAAAGCTTCTAAGAAGTTATTACTACAACATAATGGTAAAATTTTACAGGTTACCCAAAATTTATTCAAATACTTTCAATGTTAATAATTCTATTACTTATGTATTAAACCAAAATATTATTAATATTTTATATTTCACAATTGAAAGAAATGTGTTTAGTCATATTTTGATATGTAAAATTACTCATGAAATTTGAATAATACTTCAAGTTACACATTATAAATTTGATAGGAATTAAATAAATGAACTTGGTATATTATGGGTTGAGTATAAAGATTTTAAAATGGGGGAAGTAGAGAATATTAATCAAATGTTCTATAAATTTACTAGTATTGTAAATGGAATTAATGATTTGGGTGAAACCTTAGATAACAATATTCTTGTTGAAATAGTCCTTAGAGTTTTAACTAAAAAATGAAATCAAATGCATGTTGTTATATATTAAAGTAATAAATTTGAATAATATAATATTGATTAATTAATTGTTTCTTTTCTACAATATGAACTTTAACTTAAAAATATTTCTAACAAAAAATTAATTAAAAATAAAGGAATTTAATTTTAATTCATGAATGCTTTTACATAGTCACCAAATAATGGATATAGGGATATAATAAAGATGAAGTTTCTAAAGTTTTTATGGGATTATAAAAATAATAATAAAATATATTCTAGGATATCTAGAAAGGATTATCGAAGGAATGATCATAATGGGAACCAAAAATAAAATGTTATTCCTAATAATGTTTTAGAAGTCACTTGTTATGAATATAAGAGGAAAGGGAACATTAAACCTAAATTACTAAGGATAAATAAAGAAAAAATGACGAACAATAAGGAAATGATATCACTTATATATGGATGGAGATATACCAAGGACTTTGATTTATGTGACGAATATAATTCAGAAAAGGAATTGGTAAATATTTCCTTGATGACTTCTTTAAATTAGGTAAGTGAATATGATTTTTACTAATATACATCTGATTCTGAAAAAACTTTAGTTGATGATTTATATAATTAATTCAAGAGTTTTAAAAATTACCTAATTAGTGTTTTAGAAATTTATAAAGGGCCCAAGAATAATCATAAGAAGCTTATTGTGGAAAATAACACCACTCTTGAAGAAAATTAGGAAATAAGGAAAACAACTTATAGATTAAATGATAAGATCTACGGATACTTGGGATTTTTTTAAAAGGGAAATACTTAACTCAAGGATTACATTTATAAAAGTAATGAGGCGTAATAAATAAAATTTAATATTGTTATTAATAAAAATGACAACTAAAAAATGTAATTAAAATTTTAAAGACAGATCTTCCTAGATTTTTTCAAAGAAAGGAATTCTTGGATAAAATTGTAAGAATGAAATTAATTAATAAATATAAAACTAGTATTTATTATGATAATAAATTAACCAAAATTTACAATACTTTATTTTTTAAAATTTCAATAGGAAGTGTTTAAAAAATCATTTGTTTTAAACATGGGATGAAGGGAAATTATGAAAGTGAGTGATATTTTAGATTTTAAAAATAACTTAGTCACACCAAATCCTTTATTTTTAAATAATTAGATACTATATTACCTATAAATAAATGTTTAAAATCAATATGGGTTCCTTATAACTCTTACTCTAACCCAATTGGATCGAAATTCACATGGCTACCAAAGTTTTATTTAATTTGTATTTATAGGATACATGCTTCAAAATTTTGAGAAAGGAAAACTCTTACATGGATAGTGGATGTTCATGATACATGATTGGTGATACTTCAAATTTCATATCCTTAATTTTTTTAAGGAGCTAATTCTACTTTTGGTGATAATTCAAAAGGTATTGTCAAAGGAGTTGGAGTGGTTAAAATTTAAAAATTTGTTATTATTTCAAAAGTATTATATATTGAGGGTTTGAAAAATAATTTAATTACTATTTATAAATTATTAAATGATGTAATACATGTAAAATTTCAAAATGAAAATTTTATTGTTTTTAAATATTAATATGTCATATTTTATGAAAACCAAAAAGATAATTTTTATTCTATCAAATTTTACTAAATTAAATAACCAAAATGTTAAGTTTTTAATTGTTCTATAGATAGATAAAGTTTTTTGGTATAATATTATTGTGAATTACAATTTTATGATATTTTAAATGATTTATAAACCCCAAAATATTTAGATAATTCAAGAATTAAATATAGACAACACCTGTAATTTTTTTCTTTCTTAAAAGGATGATATGACAAAGAGTCATTATAACCTATCAAATAAGTGAAAAAATATAACCTATATAAATATAATATCTCGATTTCTTTATAACTATATATTATATTAGTATTCATGGTAAAGGGTATTCCTTTTATCATTGTAGATTATATTTTTTGTTATACTTGGGTTTAATTTTTAAATCACAAATATAAAACTGTTTAAAGGTTTTTTCTTATTGAACATTAGTTAAAAATGAAAAGGGTAACTTAATATTTTCCAATAGAAGTTATATGGGTATATAATCTATAAATTTACAATTATAAAAGTTATATGAAGCTAATGGATATCATCAGAATTTTTTAGTCCCTAGGACACCAAAAAAATGGTGTTGTAGAGAGAAAAAATGAACTTTATAAGAAATGGATAGAACCATACTAAATGATTTTAAAACACCTTGATATTTTTGGGAATAATTAAAAATACATATTGATATTTTTCCAATATATTTCTTTTAAGACTTATTTTAAAGAATATATCTTATGAAAATTGGAATGAAATATTTTTTTTGGATATTTTAGAATATTTGATTGTAAGGTATATGTTTTTAACACTAAAGATTCTTTAGATAAATTTGATTCAAAATAAAATAAAGGTATATTTTTGGGATATTAAAAATATATTAAATACTACAGATTTTATAATAAAATAACCATGATGGTTGAAGAATATTTTCCTATTAAATTTGAAGAAAATAGATTAAAATAAGATAATAGTGACTTAGATAAATTTGAATAAGAGTTTTGAGATTTTAACTTCATAAATTTTGATTTGAAAAATAAAAATTCAAATGTTGAGGGGGATTATCACCTGTATAAAAATCCTAGAAAACACATAAATATCACCCTTTAGATTAGGTTACCATACATGTTGATTCAATAATTTAAACAAGAAATTATTTAAGGAATATTTGTACTCATTATGCTTCCATTTTAGTTTGATTCCTAAAAATAATAATAAATCTATAACTAATTATAATTTTATATTGGCTATAGAAGTAAAATTAAATAATTTTTTTAAAAATAATTTATGTAATTTAGTAGAACTATCTAAAGAATAACAATTTATTAGTACTAAAATGATTTTTAGAAATAAACTCGATGAATATAGAAATATTGTTAGAAATAATAATAGATTAGTAATAGAAGGCCATTTTCAAGAAGTGGGGATATATTATAATAATTTTTTTTCATCATTTGCATGATTATAAGCTATAAATATATTATTAACTTATTCATCCTTTAGTGAATTCAAATTATTTTAAACGGAATTAAAAAGTGATTTTATAAGTGGATTTGTTTTAAGGAAGAATATATAAGATAACCCCTGTCTTTGAAAATAAAAATATTCCTAATCATGTTTTAAAGATTTATAAATATATTTATAGTATTAATAAAGATAAAACATCTTTTTTTGAAATATTATATAATTTTATTTTGGAAAATTGTTTTATAAAATGAATCATTATTCCTAATTTTTTTATAAATAAAATCTCTAAAGAAATTTTAATTGTTCAAATCTATGTGGATGATATCATTTTTGGATCTTCAAATGATTCTTTTTGTAAATAATTATCATAATTAATGATAATGGAATTTAATATGAGTCTTATTGGAGAATTAAAATTCATCCTTGGAATTTAAAATTTTCAAGGGAATGATGAAATATTTCTAAATCAATTTAATTAAGAAAATGAATTTGTTAAAATATATAAACCAGATAATTATAAATGTTCAAAAATCCGCATGAGTAAATCATGTAAACCATAAGTTGATAAATCTGGAAAATTATTGCATAATAAACTTTATAGAAGTATAAATATAATTTTATTATATTTTACTACTTCACTGTTTGATTTAATTATTTCATTTTGTATTGGTGAAATATTTTAAATTGATCCTTAGTAAATTCACTTAAATTATATTAAAATAATTATCTAATATGTCAAAGGTTCTTTGAACCTTGATTTTTTATACTGAAAAAACATTTTTAATTGAAAATCTATTCAGATTCTAATTTTGTGGTCATAAAATAGATAGAAAATTCAGAAGTGGGATGTGTCAATTTATAATAAAATTATTGGAATACTATAGTTCTAAGAATTAACTTTCATTTTTTTATCTATTAAAGAAGTAAAATACATTGATACAATAAGTTTTTATGATAAATACTTATGGATTAAGAAAAATTCGACTAATTTTGATATTTTATTTGAAAAATTACCTATTTTATATTATAATTCATCAGATATTTCTATATAAAATAATACTTTACATCGATAATAAACAAAGAATTCTGAAGTTAGATATCATTTTATTGGAGACCATGTTCAAATAGGTGAAATTTATTTATAATATGTTTTAACTGATGACAAACTTGAAGATATTTTTACTAAGATTTTAGATTTATCTAAGTTTGATAAAATAAAGTATAAACTTGGCATGATAAAAATTTAAAATAAATATTCTAGAGTCTGTTTATGGCCCTCGAGCATCCATACAGATTTTACAATCCTTATTAAAGACTAAAATTATTTTACCTTCATAATCCCACTACATTTCAACTCTATTAGTTTGGAATTTATCATTTTAATAATATGTTACTAGCTCTGGTCAATATGAAATATTATTATTCTTATATTTTATGGTTTACTGACATGATCATAAATATATCATAATGGATAGTGAGTATGAAAATCCAATTCATTCATTGATTTATCTAGATTTTTAATAATTCTTGAGACTTATATCATTCATTGAATACATTAATAGGTTTTGGTGTCTCCTTATACCTTTTAAAGACTTCTTTAGTAGTATTTATCACTGCTTTATGCATGGATTTTTTTGAAATATACTTGCATTAGTTTTGAAATATATACACACTATTAAGGTTATTACTCTTGAAGAGAGTAAAAGAATATGAATTAAAGGTTATCATTATTGTTTACTATTTACTTTTATTTCAATTTATTTCTTTTTTTAGAATTCAATGATTTAGGGGGAGATATCCTCTTTTAATTTGAAATATACATTAATCTGCTCCTTATGTTGAAATATATTATTATATATTTTAGAATATGATTTAATATATTATGTAACAAATGAGTAGTTAAAAATGTTTTTGAGTTTAAAATATTATTTGAAAAAGGGGAGATATGTTTTAATATTTTATTCTTTACAGTTTTTGATAATTTTAAAAATATTGAGAAGTTTTTGAAATTATATTTTGTTTTTAATTATTAAAAAGTGGGATAATGTTGAGTGAATCATTTCCACTTTATTTGTTTATATTTTTATAATTATAAAATTCTCATTTTATTCCCTCTATAATGAGTTTTAAATAATTCACTACTTGTAAAAGAAAATAATTTTGATTTTTATAGATTATTTAGTATATATTATTCATATTTAAAATCTGTCTTATGAACTGATTTTATAGAAATAGACTTATTTTTGTAAACTGAGGAATGAATCATGTTAACAAAGTCATGTGATATTTTATAAATTATTACACAATTTAAAATTATTATTAAATTTTTGGAAGTCATACGTACTGATCTTAGATGTCACAAATGTTGATTCTGGTAGTCATACTTGTTTTATATAAAGTATTATAAGATTTAGAAGTCATTTGAGGAAGATTAAGGTTTACAAAAATACAAGCCTTATGGAATATCAAGTTATATGATCTATGCTTGAAATTAATATGGGATAACAGATTAATACGATAAGATAAAGAAGAGTATTATGAAACAACTTTGCAAAGTCTTATGGGATATGAAGTCATATGGGACAAAAAGTTTTTGAATTTTATGAAGGTTTGTGTACTAACTAGTAAATTCTTATGGAATACTAAAATATTTTGGATAATAATTCCTATGTGATTTAAAGTCTTATGATTTTTCAAAGTCACATGAAAATCCGAATCTTATGAGAATATCAAGTATTATATGATTTTCTCACAACTCAATAGATTTTTTATGAAACTAAATTATGACATATTTTTCAATTTTTCATGTATTTTAATTTATTGAATTATTTATCTTATTATACTTCTTGTAATTATTTCAAAATCACTCAATAATTATTTCTATTCTATTAAATTTATATTAGAAATATTTTATGCAATATTAAAATTTAGATCATGTGGGTAGAAGCATGTTTATATTTTTATTGTATATTTTTAAATTATATTTTTTATAGTGATGTAGGATAAATTCACAAGAATATTAAATGAATTTTTCATGTGAATTAAATAGGGAATTACATGCGAATCATTGTCTATGAAATAAGTACTAAACACTTTGAAGTAGTTTTCTAGTTTAACATATGTGACTACTGCTTAAAAAATGAGGATATAAAACAACTAATATTTTTAAAGTTGGATTGTATGAAGAAACTCTATAAAAAGAGTTTGATAGAACTAGTGAGAAAATCAAGGTGTTGAGGATATTTGAACTGTACCATGTGATATATTTTTGTGATCACTTATAACTGGACTTTAGTATAAAAAAATTTAATGTACTAATCTTTTTCTCCCAAAGTGATCACTACTACCTTGACACTCAAGCTCTAATTATATAACTAGTTTTTTATTATATTTTTTATTCTTATATTTTATTGATTGTTTTTTATGATTTTTCATTCAAAATAGGGACCTTAGTTTTGGGTCATACTATACCTTCCAAAGGTATTTCTACTTGGGCCTTGGTTTGATAAATGGAAGGAGATTCAGTTTTGCCTTAGTTTGATAAAATGAAATGTTGGTTGTTCCTCTACTTTAAAATGAAGGTTTAGAGTTGTTCCTCCTCGTGAGAAAAAGGTAGGATAGTGGTTGTGACTCTAAGTGCGAAAAAGGTAGTGTAATTTGGTTGCGAATCCAGGTGTATAAAATTATAGTTGTAAGGGTTGTGAATCCCCTTTAAAAGTTTGTCCACTTTTTATAGTGGGTGTCATAATCTCTTGTTGAGAGTGTAAAGAGTAGATGCAGGATAAATTTGATCCAAACTATTATAAAAATACTTATGGTTATATTAAATTTTCTATTGAAAATTAACTTAACTTTTATGAGTATTAAAAATTTTATAAAGTGGTTAATTAAACCCCTATTAACAAATCAACCATCTAAAAAAAATTGTGTGTTCCAATTGATCGACAGATATAAAATCATAAAATAAATATTATTTAAAAATTTTCTTCATATTCCTAATATATTTTGTTTTAATCTATCATTGATTTAGTCCACTTAGATTTTCACTATCCTTGATCTATCCTTCATATTTAGATTTCTGGTGATCCTTGAAGCTCCCCTAGTTTTATCATTATCAATATAGAACTGGCAAGTTTCTATGCTTTATATCATTAAATCTACTTAGATTCAACTATAACTTCCACATCAGTAACCTACTTGAGTTTGAGATTTAACTGGATTCACTGAGGTTAGTTTGATAAAATTTTCAGAATCTTTGGCTAACCTTCAATCAGTTTACTTGATCTTTAGTTTCCCAAATAGAATCAAACAATTTTTTTATTGATGTTTAGTTTCTATTTGTTTTATTTACATTTATTTTTCTATATTGGGATAATAAAATGGAAACATCTCATGTTTTTACTGATTTTAATATGTTTTTTCTTTGATGTAAGATAATATTATGTCACAACTTTATCTAAATATTTTACTCTTAAGAGATTAAAATTTAAACATACATTGCCAAAACTACTTCTGAAAATTAATTTTATACAATACAATTTATTCATATTTATTCTTGTGCTTTCGAGAGATTTGAGAAGGTCATTTAATTTTCACAAAGAAATAGATCTTACATGTCTGGATGGTTCTCCTGAAATGAAAAAAATACACCAAATAATCATATGCATAATATAATAGTTACGTAATATTAAATAAATTGAATAAATTTACCTGTTATATAAAAATAAATTTGAGTTCAACGTAATATAAAATCCAAACTAAAACAAATAATGTGATATTAACCCGAAAATTATAAAACTTATATAAGATTAAATAAATTATAAACTGTTTTGAAATATTAAACTACAAACTATATTTTTACATAAAATTAAACTTAAACTAATTTTAAAATATTATAACTTCAATAATCTATATAATATTAAACTAAAACAATTCTACTTCATAACATTAAAAATAAAAGATACAAAACTTAAAAATAATTTATGAAAATTATTTTTTATTAAACTATAATTCAAATTAATAAAATAATTTAAAATTGAAATCAATAATTCATACTAAATATAAAAAAAGTTAAAGAATAAATAAAATTTAAAACTTACTGTATAAAATTACAATATATTTATATAAAATATATACAAGATTTAGAAAAATAAACCTAAATAAAACTAAATGAATGATTACTTATTAGTAAAATTTCAATATCAATAAACTCAATATTTAATATAACAACTAATAAGTATTATTTTGAATAAAAAATTCCTCAAAATAAAATTAAATAAAAAATCTACTTAAAATTATAAAAACATAAATATAAACTATAAAATAATTATTTAATTATTATTTTTATAATGTAAAAAAACATAAAACATTAATAAATAAATATTAATTATATCATAAAAATAGAAGTTGTCAACCCCTGCACTTAATATTAAGCATATCCTCATACAATTAGTCCATCACACTAAGTATAATGGTAATTTAATTAAAAAATTAATGGTTGAAATAAAATCAATAAGGAAACCTGAAAAAATATTTTTCCTTCATGAAATAAAACTAACAAAAATATATTATTTCTCTCATAAAATTATAAAATTAACAAAAACATGGATTCATGTTTTAAAAAGAATGATAAAATTTGAGATTATTAAAAAAAATTTAACTACCATCATTTATACTTTCAAATATTTCTTCAAACTTCTCTTTTTTTCATGGATGAACACACAGAGAACTTAATAATTAATCACATAAATAATCATGTAAACAACCGCAAAAAAATATTGATATATGGAAGAGTTCAAGAAATAAATCATAGGTTAACATAATTAAAATAAAATCATCCATCAACTTGAAATACTCACTGATTTTAACTATGGATTAGAATTATAATTTCCTCACTATTTTAATACATAATTTAAAAGTTTAATTTCATTCAATAATTTCAAACTAAATTTAAAATGTGAAAATTAATTCCAATTTTTCACAAATAATTGATTTTAAAAAATCAATATAATAAATATCACCAAATTAAATCCATGGAGAAAATTAAATGATCAACCAATTCAAATAAATAAAATATACATTTAATTTTGATAAAAAATCACTGAACTGATCATGAAAAATCAATGATTTCGAAGAATAAATTCTAATAAAAATTCATGAAAAATTTGACAAATACTCTAAGAAATTTAATTTATTATAAATTAAAACTTCCCCACACACCTAAATCTCATTTTTTCCTCAATTTTAACTCCTAGTGTGTATAAATAATAATAATAACGATAATTAAAAATATAAAATGATTATAGAAACTAAATATGGCACATAGACCTTTGTAATTGTTTTATTTTATTCTTTTCTTGGATTTAGATATTTTTTTTGAAGTTTGTATTGAGTCATGGTATTAAGTTTTGCATTTTTATTGGGAAATATATTTTTTGGACTTGACAACATCTGGTGCACAGGCAGATTATGGTTTGGGGAAACCATGAGACTTAGTATAGGTAACTTTGCAGCTTATTCTAGGTGTCCAGTGGTGAGATGCATGGTTTGGGAAACTACCTAAAAACTGTGCAGTTGAGTTCTAGAATCGAACATAGGCATTAATCATGGTTGGAACACCATCTGACATACCATGAGGCGAAATCGTGTGGCCTACCCATATTCTAAAATAAAATAAAATTAAATGAAAAATAAAAAAAAAGAAATAAAATTTAAATAAAATAAATAGAAAATAAGAATAAAGATATATTTTGAAAACAATAAAAATAATAATATTATTATTATGATTATGATTATTATGATTATTATGATTATTATCATAATTAGGTTTTAATTTAATTTTTTCCTTTTTTCCCATTTTCCTTATTTCTTTTATATCTTTTTTTTCTCCCCTCTTCTCCTTATGCATCGCGAGACTCCGCCCTCTCCTTCTCCTATAGTCGCGCGCATGGCCCCATCCTTCATTCCCTCTATGTCTGGTGATTTTCACAGGATTCTCTTTAGTTTTGTGGTCAGCTCATTGAGGTAAGCTCTCCTCTTCCTCAACCTACCTCATTTTGGACAATTTTTATCCTCCGCATCACCCCATTTAGTTCGGAAAACCCTAGGGTTTTGGTTAAGATGATTTTTTATTTTCCCTTGTTTTTAGGGTGTGAAATGGGTCTCCCAGGTCAGGTTCATGTGTGTTTCAAAAACTACCATCGAAGGTGAGGTTGTTTGGGTCGATTTAGTCCACTATCGTTGTTTTAGGGTAAGAGTTTTCCTCCATTATTATCGTTGATCCTTTTAAAATGGAGGATTTTGTGGTTTATGGGCTCCTAGTAATTTAATTTTAATGTGTGGGTCCTTTCCGTGGTGTTTTTGAGTTTCCAAATGTGTTTATAGTGAATTTGACGACTTCAGGAAGGATTGCGGGCACACAAATAGGTACATATATATACCCCCTTGTTCATGTTCCCTTAGGGTTAGGGGAATGTGTACATGGGTTTAAAGGGTATAAATATATATAGTAATGTATGTGTGTGTAAGGGTGGAGTGTTTGATTCCATTTTCAAAGCTATCAAAATCCAAGTTATGTCATTAGAGTCATCAAGTGTCGAGGCATTCTGGCTTATTCTTATTCTTCCTGAGGTAGGTTTCCTATACCTATACCTTTAATTTGAAATTCATAACTACTTGATTGTTTTAAAAATATGTTTTATATTTATGCAGTATTCATATACTTTGTGATCTGGTTGTGGTTGTTAGTAATATTTAATTATTTATTTTACATAATTTATTTAAGCTTCTAGAGTGAGTTTCATAATGAAACATGTCTTTGACATTGTTTGGAAATAGATATATATCTCTAATTCACAATTAGTTTTAAATGTTTAATATTTAAAAGTGGTTTCTTAAATAGGTTAGCGTGTAATGAATATTTCAATTTGTTTTCTTTGATTTAAGTATGTTTTCTAGTTTGATTTTAAATGTGTGTTTCCTTGGTTGTGTAATGGTGCTTTTAAATGATTTTAGAACTTAAAGGTGCTGAGAAACAGTGTTCTCTAAAATGATAATATTCCTTGAAAAGTATTGAGCCCTATTTGGTACTTTGAGAATAGTTTTCGAAAGTGGAAAACCTATTTTGAGGCATTCCCCCTAGTTTTAGAAATGTGATTCAAGTGTTAATATGTGATTTGTGATATGTGCCTAGTGTTGAGGCTTGTGCATTATTGTGTGATGTAAAAAGGAGAATTTTCTTATGAAGGGAGATATATGATGGGATGTTGAATGGGTTTTTGGATAAATAAAGTGATATGTTCATATATTTTTCCTTGATTAAATCTCACCACTATTTGGAATAGAGAACGTGGGTAACCTCAGGTACCTAGGTGGACAGACTAGGACTAGTATGTTAGATGATTCAAAAGTGGTTTGTCCTTATTTCATCTTGTAGGATTTACACTACAACACAAACTAAACACTTGTGATGATTAGAGACCACTAGGCACATGGGGTTTCCCCTCCTAGTGGATACTTTACAAGAACACTGTTATTTGTGGTTTCTAATCTACGTTTCACCGAGGTAAGATAATCCTAGGTCCCCACTAACACTACCTACTTGGGGATTACCCGTGGTGTTTGTGATGTGTTTTTTATTTTAGTTATTTCATGATTGATCTTTATTTCTTGAAAACTATATTTTAATATAAATTTATTTCCTTTTATTTTGAAGTATTAATGCATTCTTGGAATCTATTTTGAAAATGTAGTGGAAGAGAAATAATTTTCATGAAAATAAAAACTTTTTACTTGAATTTGAAAAGAATAAAACATTATTTTATTATGTCTTATTTTCAAAATATTATGATTTGGGTTTCTTTTAAAGGTAAGGGAATAAGGTGTTCTTTATCCTTAGATTTACTACTGAGCATATCAGCACTCACACCTACTCTATATTTTCGGTTTCTGGTTCTAGTTTTGGTTTGATCTTACATTGAGTGTGTTTCTGTGTTTGGTGGTGACCCATGTGATAACTTGGAGATATGTTTAACCACCCATTTCTAATTTTATTTCCACTATTATTATTGTATTTTTTTTTTAGTTTATATTTTTTTTTATTTTTTATGGTATAAATCATTCCCAACTATCATATCTTGCTTCCTGACAGTAGTTTCCAGCACTTGGGGATTGAGAAAGACCTTCGAGCCTTGATGTGTGCTGGCTCGGGTAGCCGGTTTAGGGTTAAACTAGGTTGGTTTGTAACTTAATAGTATCAGAGTAGACCCTTTTTATTTGGGGTGTCATGTAGCTTTGAGATTAAGACTTTTAGGAATCAATAGGTAGGTGCGGGAAGGACATCATGAACCCTTTCCCATCTTGAGCCTCGAGTTTCCAGGGGTAGTACATGGTTTGATTTTTTCTTTTTGTTGATCTATATGGATAAGGGATGACAAAGGGAGTGAGACGGTGTTATGTGATGAGATTGTATGGAGTAGTGACCCATGTATAACCTGAGTTCATGGTTTAAGATACTTTATATGGTTGATTATTACTCGAAGCATGGTCTGCTAAACCATGCTGATGGGTTTGGCATAAGCACTAGTCCCTTATTCTTGAAATTTTTTATGTGAGTTACATTTGGGATTAGTTTTAGTTGTCTTAAATAGATTTCAAAAATGAAAATGGTTTTCAGAAAAGCGGTTTTTAAAAGGGAATGTGGTTGTTGAAGTTAAAAAATGGTTTTTGAAAATGAAAATAATTGCTTGATGTGGTTTTATTTTAGTAGAATGTGTAGTTTCAAAGGAAAAAAATTGAAAGAGTTTTTGTAATAATTTTTTGGGTTTTGGAAAATCTTTTAGGAATTCGAAATGAACCTACTTGGGAATTTAATAATGTATTGCTTTAATGATAATGGGAGACTTCAAATTGGTTGGGGATTTCAGTTTAAGTTGAATGATCTGTTTTGGAAATGAGAAATGTTTTTAATTAACCATTGGTATTTCTATGAATGATCACATATATAGATGTACCCATGTGGTGAGTGGATGGTTGGTGATATGTGTGGATGGGTGCTTGATCTATCACAAGGATGCGAATATGTGAGATTTCATGGAATTCCAATAGTTTCTATTTAAATCATTTTGTTTTCTAAAAAATGGTTTTCAAAAAGGGGAATTTAATTTTTTTTGAAAGTGAGTGAGCAATTGTTTATTGTTTTCTTATCGTTTTTGGAATTCTCTTTCATGGGATCATGGTTTTGACATGCTTGGAATGTTAGAATGGTGATTTGATTTTGAGTTTTGGTTTGTGATTGAAGTGTGGAATTTTTATTTATGATGCATTTTGATTTAGTTTTTTGATTTTAATTTCTCATTATTCCCCAATAAATCCTTCGTAAAGAGTGAATGATAAAATCTAGTATGTCTTCCTCCATGTTTAGGTGAAGGTCAATTTTTGGAATCAGTATTGGTTGTCATTTAGTTGTTCGAACTTTTCAAAAATTAAGTGGTTAGAGTTTTTGAGGAAATTATGAATGAGTGTTTCTCTGAGTATTCTCATTGACGACTCTACCCAGACTCTGAATTGAGTGGTGGAGCTAGAGCCTTATCAGACCTTGGAGCACACCCTAACATTCTTTTTTTGTGTTCTACCTTGGTTAGCTGAAAATAGAAGAATTTATCATGTGTAGATGAAAAGATGTTCTGTTCGTCATAGCCACTTGAGTTATTTGAATTGGTTCTGTGATTCACACTACTGAAAAATATGTTTTATTTGAGATCGTTAGCTACTGACTGTGGGAAAATAGATACTTTAAGACATCATAACACCAACCATAGGTCTGAGAGTGAATATTTTCACAAATTCAAGAAATCATGGGGTGTGGAGGCCCTTGGTATAGATTTTATCTTCAGTTCTAGAATGGGGATGATTTAAATTTCTATGTTATAGCTTCTTCTACTTTTAAGGTTTTATTTTGTTGTAAGAGGCATAGAGGTATCATTTATTCATTGTATTCTTTGTCCTTTGAATTCTTCACTTTGTTTATAAGAAGGCGTGGTGATCTTATTTTTTTTGTAGTTCCAGTGGTTTTGACTCCTCAAATGCGAGTCTCTGAACAATTGTATTTCTTATGTGGTTAACCCTTTTGTGGATAATTATTATTTTATGTTGTGATCTTCTTGGAGATACTCGTGTCTTGTAGAAATTATGAATCATGGTTCAGTTTTTTGTTTTGTTTAATACCTTTGCATGAGTCTTTCCATGTGTTGGGGGTTTCTGGTATGGGTTGGAAGTTCCCATTTTGGCCTGCACTGGTTGGACTAAGCTAATAAATTCTCAAATAGTAGGGATACCCACTATATATATTGTTGTGGTTTCTATGAGATTTGGTTTGTGCAGTATTTTCAGTCTGTGTTGGCAGTTTTTTCTTTGGTTCAAGTTAATAGTTCTAGAGTTAGCCCATGCGGAGAGTCTTAATGTTGACTGTGCTAGTCTGGTTCTTATGGTGGGGAGAACCCTACTCATTTTTTATAGTTCTTCGCACAAAATCTTCTCTTAGAGCTGTTTGGGTGTGACTCAGAAAGTTAAAAGTCACTTGAATCTTGTGTTTTCTTTTAATTTTGATTGGGTATGAAGCCAAGTTTTTTTCATCTTTCAGTTGGGTGGCTTTATATGGGTAGAAAGAGTTTTTGGTGGAGAGAATTGTCACAACCCCACATTTTTAATTATTTTATTTTATTATTTTATTTAATTTTGATATTCTTGTCAAGGTTTGGGTTGAGTACTAGCTTGAATTTTTGAGTTTTTTATTGGAAAAAAATGTTTGGGGCTTGAAATCATCTAGGGCAGGGGTGGAGAATAGTTTGGGGAAATTGTGTAGATTCTCACAGATAACCATGTGGTATATGTTGGGAGTTCAGTGGTGAGGCTCATGGGTTGCACACAGTTTGGGAAACCATGCAGAAACCATGTAGTTTAGTTCTAGAATCTGACAGAAGCACTCAACATGGTTAGTGCATAGTTTTGTAATTGTGTGGCCAGCCTGTGCATGTTCCCCTTCTCTCTAGTAGGGTGCACATGGTTGGAACATGGTCTGACATATCGTGTGGTCAAACAGTGTAGCCTTCCTGTGTTTTAAAATAAAATAAAATAAAATAAGATAAAAAATAAAATGAAATGAAATAAAATTAAAATAAGAGAAATGAAAAATAATAATTGAGAAATATTTTGAAAATAATAATAATAATAATAATAATAATAATATCATAATAATTAGGTTTTAATTTTACTTTTTCCTTTTCTTTTTTTCTCTTTTCCTTATTTATTTTTTTTCTTTTTTTCTCCCCTCTTCTCCCTGTGCATCTTGTGACTCCCCCTCCCTTTCTCCCTTAGAAATGCGTGTCACCCCCACCTTTGAGCTCTCTCCATCCAGTGATTTCCACTAGATTCTCTCTGGTTTTGTGGTCAGCTCGTTGAGGTAAGATGTCCTCTTCCTTATCCTTTCTCATTTGGCCAATTTTTCTCCTTAATGTCGCCCCGTTTGGTTTGGCTGAACCCTAAGGTTTTGTGTAAGCTAATTTATCATTTTTCTCTTTTTTTAGGGTGTGCAACAAGTCTCTCGGGTTAGTTTCCAAAGTGTTTTGACAACCACTACTGAAGGCGAGGTGGTTTGGGTTGATTCGGTCCACCATTATCCTTTTGGGGTAATATTTTTTCTAGGTTCTTATTATTTATCCTTTTAAAATTGGGTAATTTATGGTTCATGTGTTCCTGGTAATTTACATTGAGTGTGTGGGTCCTTGCCGCAATGTTTTGAGTTTTCAGTTTTGTTTATAGTGCGTTTGATGACTCTGGGAAGGCTTTCTCACACACACATTGGTACATATATATATTTTTATATACCCCCTTGTTCATGTTCCCACAGGGAGAGGGGAATGTGTACATGGTTTTAAGTGGTATAAATATATATATATATACGATTGTATGTGTGTGTAGGGGTGGAGAATTTGATACCATTGTTAAAGCTATCAAAAGCCGAGTTATTGTCATCAGAGTCATCAAGTTCCGAGGAATTCCATCTTAGTATTCTTCTTTCTAAGGTAGGTTCCCTATGCCTATACCATTAATTTAAAACTCACAATTTGTTGATTATTTTAAAAATATGTTTTATATTTATATAGTATTCATATGCTTTGTGATCTATTTGTGGTTGATAAAAAAAGTTATTTATTTGTTTTACATAATTTATATAAGCTTCTAATGTGAGTTTCATGTTGAAACATGTCTTCGACCTTATTTGGGAATAGTGATGTATATTTAATGCTCAATATTTTTAATTGTTAAATATTTAAAAGTGGTTTCTTAAATGGTTTATCATTTAATGAATATTTCCAATGGATTGCTTAGATTTATGCATGTTTTCTAGATTTCTTTTAAATGTGTGGTGCCTTGGTTTTGAAATTGTGCTTTTAAATTATTTTTGAACTTAAAGGTGTTGAGGAATGTTGTTTTCTAAAATGATAATATTACTTATAAATAAATGAGGCATGTTTGGTACTTTTATAATGGTTTGTGAAAGTGGAAAACCCCTCTTGAGGCATTACCCCCAGTTTTAGAAATGTGATGCAAGTGTTAATATTTGATTTGTGATATGTGTCAAGTGTTAAGGATTGTGCAATATTGTGTGACATAAAAAGGGGAATTCTATTAATGAGGGTGATTTATGGTGAGATGTTGAATAGGTTTTTGGATAAATATAGTGATATGTTCATATATGTTTCCTTGATAAAATCTCACCACTATTTGGAATAGAGAACATGGGTAATCCTGTATGCCTAGGTGTACAGACTATGACTAGTACAATAGATGATTAAAAAGTGGTTCATCTTGGGTTCATCTGGTAGGATTAACGCTACAGAACTAACTAAACATTTATGATTATTAGAGACCACTAGGTCCATGGGGTTTCCCCTTCTTGTGGCTCATGCGTGAAAACACTGTTATTTGTGGTTTCTATACCATGTTTCACTAAGGTATGATGATCCCAAGTCCCCACTAACACTATATTATTATGGATTACCCATGGATCTTGTGATATTATTTTCATTTTAGTTGTTTTGTTCTTGATTTCTATTTTGTGAAAACCATATTTTAATCTAAATTTCTTTCCTTTCATTTTTAAATGTTAATGCATCCTTGGAATCTATTTTGAAAATGCAGTGGAAGAGAAATTATTTTCTGTAAAATGTGAACTTATTACTCGAATTTAAAAAGAATGAAAACATTATTTTATTATGTATAATTTTCAAACTAGCATGATTTATGTTTCTTTTAATGTTAAGGTCATAAGGAGTTGTTTATCCTTGGCATTCCTACTGAGAATCTCAGTGCTCACCCTTACTCTATCTTTTTAGTTTCAGGTTCTAGTTTCGGATCGCCCTTTCAATGAGTGTGTTTTCCTGTTTGGTGGTGACCCACGAGTTCACTTGGAGGTATGTTTAGCCACCCAGTTCTATTTTTATTTCCACTGCTAGTGTTGTATTTGTTTTTTTGGTTTATCTTTATTTATTTGTCTTTTTTATGAGCTAAATCATTCCCAACTATCCTATCTTGATGACTGGCACTAGTTGCCAGCCCATGGGGATCAGGAGAACCCTTCATTCCCTGTCACAAGTCATCTTGGGTAACTATTTTAGGGTTTACCTGAGTTGGTTCATGATAAAATATTCTATTAAAAAACACAAAATACTTTATATAAATAATTGAATCAAATTTTAAATTCAATCTATAAACTTAAATACACATGCTCTATTATAAAAAAACACAAAAAAAAATGAATAAAAACAAGTTAAATCATCAATCCATTAAAAAATATGACATAATTATTCCCCATAGTAATAAAATATATTAATTTATGTAAAAAAACATGAAATAAAATTAGGGAAAACATGCATAATTTTATCTATATAATTATAATGTTTAGGAATATTTTTTTTACAAATGTAAAAATAATATTATAAGATTATGTACAAGTTATGAAAATTCCCTAACTAGTTTTTAAATAAAAGAAATTCATTACCCAGTTTAAGGAATTTAATCACTATTATTTTATAAAAAAATAATCCAAATATTTATTCTGTATATAAATAAAAATAAAATAATTTATATGCACAAAAAATATCCCATAAATACGAAAAATCTTTATAAACAATTTTTTTATGTTTTATGATATTTAATCTATTTAAATATTTTGAAAAATAATAAAAAACATATATCTATAATAAAAACAAAAAAATATATACAAATAATATTTTTGGGATTTTTTTATATTAGTAGACTAATGAACAATAAATTTACACAATACACAAACGAAACACATATTTTTAGTATTTTCCACAAGTGAAGTAAAAATAAAAATCAAAACAAATAAAAAATTAAAAACACATTAAAAAATATCATATATACAACCACTAAACAACAAATAAAGTGAAAAAATGAATAGTTTTTAGAAAACATTTAAAGTGTTTTATTATTTCTTTTATGGTTTATGATTTTATTATTTTTTAAACATTTTTATTGTTTGATTTTTTTTGGTTTTATGATTTTTTAGATTTTATGGTTTTATTATTTTCTAAAATTTTATATTTTTTTTCAAAATAATAAACAAAAGTTAGTTAACTATATTTTAAACGAATGTATTTTTACATTAAATATTTTTATATTTTTTACTTTTTATTTTTTTAACATAATTGAAAATATAGTGAAAATAAAAAATGAATAATGAAAATAAAAGTTTAGGCTAGAGGGGTTAAGAAACTCCCTTTATTAGTGCAGCTATGTATACAACTCCACCTTGGTTAAAAGGAATCTAGATCCATACCAGAAACATGAACTTTAAATATTTAGTATCTTATAATATCACCATAAAACACCTTTATAAAATAATGAAAATTCTTATATAGTAATGGGGTAAAAATAGTTTTTTCAATTTATTCATGAAACTTGAAACATTACTCATTTCTATTTTTAGTTTTAAAGAAATTAATTTTAAATTTGTATTTAAAATAAAGAGTAATATTTCCATTTAGTGTTCTATAAAAATGAATTTTATTTTCAATCAATATAAGTTTTTATAACTCACAGTAGGAGATAAAGGTGATTTATCAAATGTATATAAATCTAGTAAGATTATTTCAAAATTAAAAAACCAGTCCTAATTAATCCCATCAACTTTTAAAATTCCAAAAAAAATTATATTTTCAGAAGAATAATCAATTAAGAAATAAAATTAATATTCAAACTATACTAAAACCATCTCTTGACTTTTAGTTTTGGATTTTAAATACACTAAAACAGTTTTATGAGAATATTCAAGAAGTTCATTTTAATTTTCAAATAATGTTTTATAGCATGGAAGTAAAAAATATTGAATTGATTCATTTTAATTTTAAAATAAAAAATATTTTTCATTAAAATTAAATAAATTAAGTACAACCTCATTCATATAAATTCACACTCCTCATCAAAATATAAATATTTATCATCACCAAATGATTAAATTTCCTTAAAAGTAACATGACAGTCAACAATTCCATGACCATTTTCAATCAATTCAATTTCACTATACAATTAAAAAAATAATTTTTTAACAAGATGAGTTTCAAGTTCTAATTTATTGAAATAGGTCAATTCAGAAGCAATACCTTACACCCTATATAAAATTTTAGCTAAATAATCCATTTCCACTACTAACTTATTTTCAACAAGCAAGAACCCATTTCTAGTAGTAAAAATATAAGAATAATTTATTTTTCATAATTTATTTTAGCTTTAATTAGAGTATAAGAAGAATGAAACACCTCATCTAAGTTATATTCTACATGATATTATTTATTTCTTTTTCATTTATCATATGATAAATCATTTAAAATAAGTTATATAATTGATATTTATGTGTTTTATTCTTGAAATTTATGATTATTATCACTAAAATAATTTATATAAGTAAAAAATAAATATCATCCCAATGTGAGTAGTCCTTTTAAGAACCAATTTTGATGGATTACAACATGTTATCTCACAAAAAGAGCCATTTTTAGTGGAAAATAATTTTGAAACAATAGTAGAAGAATAAAAATAAGTGTATTGTCTATTCAAAATAGATTCAAATGGGATGTCAAATGAAGTAAATTCTATGTTAGGTTTATTAAAATCAAAATAAACAATAGATTCATCATTATCATCTTCAATTATAAGAGCTTTCATTTTCTATTTTTTCATAATTTAAAAAATAATGGTAAATTAGAGTTCATTTTAGCCTATATACAAGATATGTTTTCAAATTTTTTCTTAATTTCTTGTTAATAATCACTGAATATTTTTTAAAATTCTCTGGACTAATGATTTTAACAATTTTCATAAAAAAATTGTAGGTCTAATATTGATTATTTGATTTAAAAATTAATTAATTGGTTTACATTAAACCTTTTCATTAATTTTTTTGGCCATTTAAGTTAAAAGGTTAATTTTTTTAAAATTACATGGCTGTCCAAAGTTTATTTGATCAAAATAATCCCCACCATTTTGATTTTGAAAATAGAAATTTGGGTTATTTTGATTAAAAGGTTCATCTTTCCCCAAACCACCACAATTATAATTATTTTACAAGTTCTATGGTCCATTAATATTGTTACATTATTTCTCATCCCAAAATGATTTATAATTTTGATTATATGATGGAATCCATGGTTTTTGTTTACTGAAATAGTTTCATGGTGGTTGATTTAAAAAATTTTGATTATAAAAGTTTGATGGTGTTGATCCCAAGTACAGGTTGGTACCATTGGGGGTGGGGATGGTGAATTAGTGGTACACTATTTTAAAAATTATTTTATTTTAACTTTAACCACTAAATATAGTTAATTCCTTGATTATATAAATATGTAATCAATCAACCTCACATCATATGCAATAAATATGATGTAAACACAACACATAAGGATTTACATGTTTTGGTGTAAAATCCTACTCATTGTCACAGTTTTTTAGACACCCAAACCTATGGATTCTATACTATAATATTATTATCAATTATAATTGATATTGAGTCACATAGTATAATTATTGTTTATATTCACCAATCATAAGTATTTGATAAAAACTAGTTGTAGAACCCAATAGACGATCCTTTAGTTATGTCTAGTTATCCACCCCAATCACCAAATATTATTTCATGATTGGTTGTATGACCAAAACACTTATTCTACTTGTATGTTTATACACCATATACAATAATCTCTCAAACATTGATACAAAGGTAGAAATATATCCTTCTTTCTTCTGGTATATTTTTCACCACTTTAAAATAATATTCCACTATGAGCTTGCATTATCTGGTGCAATTATGTACGATTCTTCCAAATCTTTAATAGCTTCTTGGAAATACTCTACTGGTCTTGAAGCTATACTTAGATATTAAGCGATCTAGTTCTTTCTCAGTAATCATTAATGATCAGTTCTTATGATCTCCTTCTTTTAAGATCACCTAGATTCAACTCCTCTCCCATCCATACTATGCAATATCATATCTCTCAGTACTTTATTTCACAATGATTCAAGAGTTATCTCAATATTATCCATATTTATTCTTCTCACATGAAAAATATATACTCAAAAAGAAAAAAAATATGAATATTGTTTCTCATTTATTTATTAATATTATTTCATTTAATATTCTATAATTCTCAGAAGAATCTCTTTACTCTTCTTTATTCATCAAATATTTAGTTTATTATTATTTTAAATCACCGATAGACTCGACCAATAAAATTACATGGTATTTAAATAACTGAAACCTCATCATCTCCTAAAATATCATTCCTTAAAATCCATTTAAATTTTCCTCCACATATGCATGAATTTCATGTAACACCATGGCATAACCTGTAGCATAATAATCTCTATATTGGGATTTCAACATTGAGGACATCTCAAAATGACTATCATGAATAAACTATAGCATGGTTCATTAAATTATTATCCTTACTACTTCTTAAATATTTTAAGACACCATGTGTACCACAAAAAATGGGTACTATTATAATCTTGAATGCCCACAAAACAACCACATAATATACACTATAGTGTGTTCTTGTTCATCTCACAACTTCCTATAGTATAGGCTATATTTCATCAATGTGATATCCTTGGGATTATGTCGATATAAGAGAAGATGACATTTACATAGCTCACTGATTTAATAAGTCACCTTTTCACAGGTTATTTATTTTTAAAGTGACATTTACGTAGCCTTCATGTACCTCAGATGACCTTTACACAACTCCATATTTTTAGTATTACCTTAATGAAATACAATGAATTCATGAATTACCTTTATAGTGGATGGATCTTAACATTATGTATCCAATTAAATTCACTTATGGCCTTTAAACGACATGATTTCACCTTTACAAAATGCCTAATATATCCACATACCTTAACATAAATAGTGTAAATCTGAGACAATCTTTACATAACCAATGTTATTCATAGAATCCATTTACATAGGTGTACTAATTGAAGTTTAAATTTATGAAATAACTTAATTTAAACTCCAAATGACTTCAAGCATTTCTTATTCACTATCGAGGCCTACCAACTTCCTTAAAATGTTGTATCTAATTATCCCACCTTTATTACTTACATTTACCTTTAAGATCAACACACCAATCATCACATTATATTTGCTACTTTTTATTGAACCTATCCTATTGATTTATTCTAGTTTTGGACTAAAAAATACACAAAAGACAAATTGATTCATTGATAAAAAAATAAAATTCATCCAATGGGAACTTTATACGGTGGTGCATTATTGTTAAAAAGGTTTAGTTTTAATTTTTTTTGGCTTGAAAAATGTTTTGATTTTAAAAATTATTTTGACATTGAAAACTATTTTAGCCAGTTAAATTTTTATTAAAGATATTTAGAAATTGATTATAATTTAATTATTGAGGTTGATTTCTTTTAAAAATATTTTATTTAAATTGAAATGATCCATAAAATAATTTTTTCATGTTAAAATAGTTGTCACAACACAAAAGACATGTAGGATTTACTAAATTTTCTCATTTACTACAACAAACAACTCATAAAAAACATATAAAATAGTAAGTGAAAAGTGACAAATTTTTTTTCACAAAAAAAGTTCTAATTGTGATAGAAAACTAACCCTAACCAATTTTAAAAAATAGGAAAATAGAGAAGTTCATAGTATATGTTTTCTCATTAATTTCTAAATATTGTTATTTTTTTCTATTTTTTTTAAAATATTTTCTTTTGGAAAATTTTCCTTATCTGATGATGGTGATAAAATTTGGTGTGTTGAATATGTTGTCATTGGAATTACACACAAAATTTATAGCTTAACCTCACTAATGTTACATTAGTGTTGACCTCAGGTCATTCTTCTCTCAAGGAATATGCTTATTTACTTTTTCTAAGTTTTCTATTTGAATTAAGGTTGTTGAAATGTGATGCATATGGAAATAAGGTATTTGTGACGATTATATAATTAAAATATAAACTTGACAATAATTCATTGATTCTCAATCAATTTCTTAAAAAATAAACTCAAGTTGAATATTTAACCTTAAATAATTATAATTAATAATCAAACAAGATTTTAAAATATAAATTTACTATTAATATCTCAACCTGAGCGTTGATTGATTTTTTTTGATAATTTAAATAAAAATTTAACAAAGTCCTCAAGAATTGATAGAAAATAAATAATCAAACTCATAAAATACTCATATGGTTTTATGTTTAATCATAATAATCTTAATGATTTAAAATGATTAATTTGAATTTATAATTTTCCAAGAAAATGAATAAATCAAAGTGTTAAATCTAAAGGTTATGGGGAACAATAGAAGCAGTCAAGCCCATTCCCAATAATTTTTTTCATTGATTTATTTAGATTGAATCCTCATAAATATATGAATGGAACCCCATAATATTTTAAGATAAGTTATTTTACTTATAATTTATAATTAATTTAAAATAATAATTACCTTTTGTTGGGATTAATTATTTATTGATGATTATGGTTGAACTTCTTATTGTACCATAATTAAGATGAATGATCCTAGGAAGAATATATCTAGTGGTAATCAAAAATGCTCCTTGAACCTCAAAAAACTATCGAAGGAATTCTGTGTTATAGTGAAGAGGTACCTGTCACGACCCGACCCAAAGGGGATCGAGCCGCGACTCCCCAAGCCCGCCTCCAATAGGCCAGGGGCTAGCGTCTAGCGCCGAGTAGGCTATCACACACATGGGAGGAATTAGCCTAAAGTACCTGTACACACGCACCCACATACACCTCCATGAAACTATGAAGAGATATAAAACTGAAAAGTAAATTCATGCATACATCTAACCCAAACTAGAGTGCAACAACAGAAGTACAAAGGAAAAAACAGGGCCCACCAAAAGAAAACTACAAAGCGCGTCCAACCTACTCTGAAGAAGGGGAACACTACCACAAACACCTATCGGTAAGCTCCTCAGTATAACTCCGGTAAACATCCCAGTCAAACCCGCTCACTAAGCTCTGCCTACTCTGGGTCCTCCTGGGACTCCGTCGATAGGCCTGAGGTCTGCAGAAGACACAAATATGTGTGGGAAAAGTCTGTGTAAGGGTGAGTATAACAATACTCGGTAAGCACCCCAAATACCAAAAACAAAAGAGAGAAACTGAAAGGAAATAGTCCACTCATCCCAGCCAGATGGAACCCAAATAAGAGAGAAACCACATCTCATGACCATATTTGGCTAAACAAAACTAGTCAGCTCAGCTCAGGTGTATGCCCATACATACACCTTGAGCAATCCAGATATACTCAGCTCACGCACCAAGCCATAAGAGGTACCGACCTCATCACCAGTAACTGTCCACAAACAGGAGAGCACACCCCATGATCACTATCATCCAGATGACACTCATCTGAGTGATACACTCCATCAGGTCCCTCACAAACATCTCAGACTCTCACCCACAAGGTCATGCTCATCGGGTACCATCACTGAGGAAACCCCGATAAAACAACATAACCACCAAACTCCTCAGATAGGGGATTGCTCTTAAGGTCCACTAGGTGATACCAAAACCCACACCGGTATATGAATATCTCACATATAGAGGATCACTCTCAGGGTCCGCTGGGGGATACCATGACCCGATCTAGCACTCTTAGATCTCACATATAGGGGATCACACCTAGGATCCGCTGGTGGATACCAAAACCCAATTTGGTGCAAACAGAAACACATCACTCAGATAGAGGATCGTCGCCCGCGTAAAGGTGGTCATGACGATACCAGAATCCTATCTGGAACATCTCGCGCTGTAGGGGATTGAAATGACGATGCAAAAACCCTAACGAAACCACACACTAAGTAGGGGATCGTATAACCAACGATACCGCAACCCTACTATAATTCCCATGCTGAGTAGGGGATCGTATACCCGACAATGCCACAAACCCTATGGATTTAACCTGCTAGATAGGGGAATGCTGCCCGTGGAAAAGTGGTCATAGTGATACAATGAACCCGATCTAGGGTAACCATGCTAGAGGATCCTGCTCTGAGCCCACCGGAGGGATGCAACAACTCTAACATTTTAAACATCCTGTTGAGAGGATCACAAGACTATACTAGTGTTGTGATGCTGCACGAACCCTCGTAGAAATGAACCAAAGGAGTACCCTCAACCACTGTTGGCCTAGATGTCACTAACCTGAGCGACCCACAACAACGCCACACTGTATAGCACCAAGGCTGATACCGAGGCTATCATCGCGATCCATGCGAAAAAACACGCAGTATAAGCTGTTTAATTGCCTGAAACGGAAAACCGATGAAAAACACACTATTCACTATAGCTTTCCCATGAGGGGCCCATGAAACGATCCCAAAACTCATCAAGAGGATCATACCACGACGATCCCCTCGAAAAAACACAAGGAATCGACTACTCGTTTGTCCGAAACGGACACCCGGTGAAAAAGTCACTATTCACCGAAGCCAGCCCAGGCTGGGCCCACACCACGATCCCGATACTCATCGAGCAGATCACACTATTGCGATCCCCTTAGAAAACACGAAGAATCGACTACTCAAACGTCCCAAACAGACACTCGGCGGGAGAGTTGCGTTTCTCTGAAGACGCCCGAAACCCAGCCCCATGGGGCCCGCACCCTGTTCCTAGTCCCAACACCCGAAAAAAATCTCAAAATGTATGCCATACCATCAGGGTCTCAACTCCACTGATGAAATGTCATTCGGACGCTCTGGGTAGAAGTTACAACGACACGAAGTCATAAAATAATAAAATATTATTATTTTATACGACATTTCTAACTCCCAAGCCACGATCCCGAACCTTTAAACCCTAAAACTTACACCGTAGGGTTCACCTCATCCCCAGGGTCGCGCCTCCATAGACGGCGCATGAATCCGACATCCATAGGGCAGGAAACGGGGGTTTAGAAACCCCCGTGTACCAAACTGGGCTGACCTGCACAGGCCGACCCGGTCGCCGTCGGCAGCACTGGCCGACGGTATGCGCCACCGCAGCGTGCACGCGGGCAAGCGGCCGACCCCCCTCCGGGGTGGTCGCCGGTGATTGACACTAGACCGCAACAACAACGGCGGTCCTTAATTAAAACGCGGCCCACCACCGCGGGCCGCCCCTGCCGGTGTAGCTTCCGACCACCGCCGACGCCGCAGTGCCGGTGCCGCGCCGACAAACCTTGCAAGGTCCGCCGGAGGCACCCTGGAGGTCCAAACACAGATCTGAAAACATCTGCGTGCCCCCGAGACCTGATTTACCCATCTGCAGGTTCAAAATAGAGAAAAACGCAGAGATTTGGGATCCGAGATTTTCAAAACATAAAACACCTACCTGTTGGCGGATCGCCGACGCTTTGGGTACAGAACAACACCCGAAATGCCCTGAAGTTGGTTCCGCAGACGAACGACACTGAAAACAGACTCCCGGAGCTCGATTTGGCGAAGAATGGAGGAGATGGAGAGGGTTTCTTCCAGCGCTGCACGTAGGAGGTGAGGGAGGGGAGTGATGGATTTCTATTTTTCTTATTCATAAACCTTCATTTAAAACAACGCCCCTGACTAGACCTCCTAGAACAGAAGAAAAAAGCCACCCCTAGGATAAACACGCCATTCCGAACGCAACAACGGACTCAAATTTGCGATCCGAGACTCTGTTCATAAGTTATTTGAGCCGACACTCGTAATTAAACTTTCCACTTATTTACGAAAACGTCCTTAGTGGCGTTTTCCACCGCAGGCCCGTGCCTGAAAAGTTTACACCTCGCCTAGGGTAAAAGACATGTTCCAAACACAAACATGTCCTCATATTCCTGTTCTGAGATACCATTTAAGAGATATCATCCCCCTCCAGGTGAATAGTATAAAAATATTTAATATTTTTATAAAATTAATTCCGGGCACACCGGGCCTCGGAATCGCACCCCGTCTTCGCACATAGATCTGGAATTATTCATAGAAATATTCCAAAGTCTGACAGGGCAAAAAATCTGAGTCACTACATCCTCCCCCCTTAGAACTTTTCATCCCTGAAAAGTCCTAAGCACAAGGAAAGCAACTGGACTCTCAACTGGGTCTCTCACACCAGCGAGTTCTCCAACAAACTACCATTCCCGAACACACAAGTCAAAGGGACTCATCCACCACACCTCAACACTATCCTCTTTGGGCAGCACTGACTTGCCCGCATAGTTTTAATCGTGTCACAGAAACACGTCTTGGTGGGGGAAGGATCCCTCTTCCTCACGCATTCGAAGCATGATGAACAAAACCCTCACACATGGTCTTACCAACACCCTGAACAAAAAAACAAGCAAGCAATAGAATGGAAGGGTACCACTAAATAATGTCTATCAAACTACTGAAGAAAGTAGAAAGGAAACAAGGTGTACCTCGATCCATCCGCGGAGCCTCTCGGTCAACAGCCTCCAGGGCATGCAGTTGTCCTCGCCCTCGGCCACTAGCTCCCTGAGCTTGGTGTGGACCACATGGGGGTGGGGGTGGTGGAAACTGATAACACCTACCACCTCCTCTTGCTACACCAGCTCTGTCTCCACGTCCTCCACCCTGCGGACCTCCTTGCTTGAGAGGCTGCCTCTGCCAAGGCGGTCCATCGACCGGATCCCTCTTAGGAGCACGACGGGTCGGACAATCTATAGAAAGATGTCCCTGACCGTCGCAAGCGTAACACCGCCTCTCTTGTGACTGACCAAAACTGGCCTGTGAGCCCTGTGATCCCTGGGCCTCAGATCTTCCATCCTGGGGTCACCTCCGGAAATGTCACCCACACCCAGACCCCTGCGTCTTCTGTCATCTACCAAATGCCAACGTCTCCGCTCTCACGTGCCTAGAACTAACAGGGGGGATATGCTCTGCCAGAAAGCTCTCCACCACTAAAGCTCGCTCCAACACTCTAGCATAGGTGGGTAGGCTCAAAGAAACCACACCTGCTCGGATGTCCCTACGGAGGCCCTGTTCGAAGGTCCGAGCCCTAAAGAACGGGTCTCGAACCATATCCAGGGAGTAGCCCGACAGGTTTGTAAACCTCACTGAGTACTCTGAAACAGTCATGCCCTCATACCGAAGCTGTAGAAGCTCTTGAATCCGCACTGATCTCAGCGTCACCAGATAGAACTCCTACCCAAAGAGCCGCTCAAAATCTACCCACGCGAGTGTCTCCTCATCATGGGACTGTGTCACCAAACTCCACCATTGTCCTGTCAAACCATGTCGTAGGATCGCCACTAGGACCACCATCTGATATGGAGGTGTCCTCACTAGGTAGAAAACTCGAGTGACTACTTCGAGCCAATCATCAACTGCCTAGGGGTATGGATCACCCCGGAACCTCAGAGGTCACTGCCTCTGGACTCGTACAACACACTCAGCTTGTGCACATCCTCATCCCGCACTGCTGGCAGAACCAACTTCTCGACAGGTGGTGGCTCAACTAGTGGACCACCTGGAGGTGAAACCTTAGAACCTGCGCCCTAGTCCACAACCTCTACACGGGGTGGATCGTCACCACAATCCTGCTGCAGAACTCTCACTGACTGTCGTCGTGGAGGCATCCTGAAATACATTCAAGGCGCACCACAATCAAAGAGTATATCTGGTGAGCTGACTCAAGAAGGACAAGGAAAAACCCAAAACCCAGTCCTATATGATGCATGTATCATTTTTCCCCTACGACCAGTGTACGAATGTCCCAAGTCAAAAGTTAGGTTATCAGAGTCCTGGTGTATGGATATGTCAGCCGCTGCACCAACACTAGAGTCCCTGGCCTGAAATCCTAACTCGAAACATCCTAACACTGTCGCTATGCAACCCAAACCAAACTCACAGCTAGACCAGCTATGCTCTGAGATCCCAAAGGTTGAACCTTCTCTGATACCACTCTGTCACGACCTGACCCAAAGGGGCTCAAGCCACGACTCCCCAAGCCCACCTCCAATAGGCCAAGGGCTAGAATCTAGCGCCGAGTAGGATATCACACACATGAGAGGCATTATCCTAAAGTACCTGTACACACGCACCCACATACACCTCAATGCAACTGTACAGAGATATAAAACTGAAAAGTAAATTCATGCATGCATATAACCCAAACCAGAGTGTAATAGCATAAGTACAAAGGGAAAAACAGGGCCCACCAGAAGAAAACTACAAAGATCATCCAACCTGCTCTGAAGAAGGGGAACACTGCCACAAACACCTACCGGTAATCTCCTCGGTACAGCTCCGGTAAACACCCCGGTCAAACCCGATCACTAAGCTCCACCTGCTCCGGGTCCTCCTAGGACTCCGTCGATAGGCCTGAGGTCTGCACAAGACACAAACATGTGCAGGAAAAGCCAGTGCAGGGGTGAGTATAAAAATACTCAGTAGGCACCCCAAAAATCCAAAACAAAAGAGAGCAACTGAAAGGAAACATTCTGCTCATCCCAGCCAGAGGGAACCCAGACAAGAGAGAAACTCCATCTCGTGACCATCCTCGGCTAAACAAAACTAGTCAGCTCAGCTCAGGTGTATGCCCATATATACACCTTGAGCAATCCAGATATACTCAGCTCATGCACCAATCCACAAGAGGTACCAACCTCATCACCAATAACTGTTCATAAATAGGAGATCACACCGCACGATCACTATTATCCAAATGACACTTGTCTGAGAGATACACTCCATCGGGTCCCACACAAACATCTCAGACGCTCACCCATGAGGTCACGCTCGTTAGGTACCGTCACTGAGGAAACCCCGATAAAACAACATAACCACCAAACTCCTCGGATAGGGGATCTCTCCTAGGGTCTGCTAGGGGATACCAGAACCCACACTGGTATACAAAGATCTCACAGATAGGGGATCAATCCCAGGGTCCGCTGGGGGATACCAGGACCCGATCTAGCACTCTAGATCTCACAGATAGGGGATCACACCCAGGATCCACTGGGGGATTCCACAACCCGATCTGGCGTTCGACAGAAACACGTCACTCAGATAGAAAATCATCACCACTGTAAAGGTGGTCACGACGATACCAGAACCCTATCTGGTACATCTCGCGCTGTAGGGGATCGAACTGACGATGCCGCAACCCTATCGGAACCACGCGCTTAGTAGGGGATCGTATAACCAACGATACCACAACCCTAATATAATTTTCATGCTATGTAGGGGATCATATACCCAATGATTCCACAAACCCTACGGAGTTACCCTGCTAGATAGGGGATCTCCGCCCATGGATACGCAGTCACAGCGATACCAAGAACCCGATCTTGGGTAACGATGCTAGAGGATCCCGCTCCGGGCCCACCGGAGGGATGCCACAACTCTAACAATTTAAAAATCCCGTCGAGAGGATCACTAGACTATACTGGGGTTGTGATACTGCACAAAACCTAGTAGAAACGAATCAAGGGAGTACCCTACACCACTGCTAGTCCAGACGTCGTTAACCCAAGCGACCTGCAACAACGCCACACTGCATAGCACCAAGGCTGATACTGAGGCCACCATCACGATCCACTTGGAAAAACATGTAGGATAAGCTATTTAATCGCCTGAAACGGAAAACCGGTTAAAAAGGAATTATTCACCGTAGCATGCTTGTGCGGGGCCCACGTAACGATCTCGAAAATCATCAAGCGGATCATACCACGATGATTACCTCGGAAAAATACATGGAATCGACTACTCGTTCGTCTGAAACGGACACCCTGTGAAAAAGTTACTATTCACTGAATCCAGCCTGGGTGGAGCCCACACCACGATCCCGATACTCTTTGAGTGGATGACACTATTGCGATCCCCTCGGAAAAACACACATGATCGACTGCTAAAATGTTCCAAACAGACACTCGGCGGGAGAGTTGCATTTCTCTAAAGATGTCAAAAACCCAGTCTCGTGGGGCCCGCGCCCCATTCCCAGTCCCAACACCCGGAAACCATCTCAAAAAGTCCTCCGTACCATCAGGGTCTCAACACCACTGATGGAACGTCATTCGGACGCTTCGAGTTGAAGTTACAACGGCCCGAAGTCGTAAAATAATAAAATATTATTATTTTATACGACGTTCCAAATTTCCGAGCCACGATCCAAAACCTTTAAACCCTAAAACCCAATCCGGAGGGTTTGAATCGCCTCCAGGGTCGCGCCGTCGGAGACGGCTCACAAATCGAACATCCAGGGGGCAGGAAATAGGGGTTTAAAACCCCTGTGTACCAAACTGGGCCGGCCCGCGCCGGCCGACCCAGCCGTCGCCGCCGCCAGCCACATCGGTCGGCGGTCCACTCCATCGCGGCGTGGCGCGCGCGCACGCAAGTGGCCGACCCCTCACCGGGGGGGGGGGGGGGGTCAATGGTGATTGACACCAGACCACCGCAACAACGACAGTCCTTAATTGAAATGCGACCTGCTCCTGCCGGCCACCGCCGGCGCCGCCGCACTGGCGAACCTTCCAAGGTCCGCCGGAGGCACCCCTGAGGTCCAAACGCAGATCCGGAAACATCTACGCGCCCCCCGGGACCCGATCTACCCATCTGTAGGTTCAAAACATAGAAAAACACAGAGATTTGGGATCCAGGATTTTCAAAACTTAAAAGGCCTACCTGTTGGTGGATCGCCAACACTTTGGGTGCACAATGGCGCCCGTGACGCCCTGAAGCTGGATCCGCAGACGAACGATGCTGAAAACAGACTCCAAGAGCTCAATTTGGCGAATAAAGGAGGATATGGGGAGGGGTTCATCCGGCGTTCCACATAGGAGGTGAGGGAGGGGAGTGATGGATTTGTCTTTTTTATTTAAAAACCTTCATTTAAAACAACGCCCCCGACCAGACCTCCTTACACGGAGGAAGAAAGGTCACCCCTAGGATAAACATGCCGTTCCGAACGTAACAACAGACTCGAATTTGCGATCAGAGACTCCGTTCAGAAGTTATTTGAGCCGAATCTCATAATTAAACTTTCCACTTATTTACGAAAACGCCCCTGGTGGCATTTTCCACCACAGGCCCACGCCCACAAAGTTTACACCTCTCCTAGGGTAAACGACACGTTCTGGATGAAACCGTGCCCTCAGATTACCATTATGAGCTACCGTTTAGGAGATATCAAACCTCCGACACATGCATAGTATAAAAATACTTAATATTTTTATAAAATTAATTCCGAGCACACTGGGCCTCAGAATCGCACGCCGTCTTCGTGCCTAGCTATGAAATTATGCATAGAAATATTCCAAAGTCTAACAGGGCAAAAACACTGAGTCACTGCTGTACCAATCAGCTTCTGTCGCTCACTATTGATCACAACTATAATCCATTCAACCTTGAAGGATTTTTTCTAGTTATATCAATGTAGAGAGGGGGCTCAGAAGATAAATTTTCATTATTGAGAGTATTCTTGAGATATTTCTATTTGGTCTTGAGATAATTATCTTAAGAGGAATTTTATTCACAAAAAATCACAAAACCTAGAAATGATATAAGTTGGGTTATATACTTATGTTTATAGAATTAGTTATTGCATAAATGTATTTATCTAATTTCTTAATTATAAGTAAATTCCTATCTAATAATGATAATAATAATAATAATTTTATTATTTCATTGAATATGATAACTTTCAAATTTTTAATTATCATTTGTTAAATAAATAAATATGTTTAAATGATATTTAACAAAATATATCATTTCATCTGGACCCTTAATCCAACCCATTAATCCTCTTTGACATTTATCAAAGATTAAATAATAATAAATATTTTTTAATAAATATAATTAAATATTTCATTTAATAAATAAATAAATATTACATTCACTAAATCATGAATAAATATTTATTTAATATTAAAATCACATATATTACTTTTAGAATAACCAATGACTGAATTCATGTGACAAACATAACATGAATAATTATCATTCCTTGGACTTGAGAATAATATTTATTTAAATATCAAATTCAAATTGAATTTAACTAATGTTCTGGTTATAGTAAGTGTGTGATCCATTATGACTCTTTCCTAGTGGAATTGGTTCGATTAGACTAAGATCCAAAATTAAAATCTAAAAACACGTAAAGAAACCCATATAGAAAGATGTTTATGTTGAAATGACAGCAAACTCATATGAACATATAGTATTTAATATAACATCTTTATATTGATTTATAATCAAGTTGGTTATACACTAGTTTCATCAACCTATATTCTTAAATATCTTTCTTTAACTTCCTAAAATGAATGTAAAGATAAAATTCTATGGTCATTGAGTTAATTAGACAATTCTATTTCAATCAAAGGGTCTGGGATATCATCATTTTATCCATGAAGGAATTAATACTTTTTAAACTTATATTTTAATTTTATATCACTTATGAAACACCCAATATATCCTAACTTTCTATGAGCATATGATTTCATAGTTTTAGAAAATATATAAAAGTATGTAATTCATGACATAAAATAATAATAATCACAAGTATAAGGGAAAAACACACATCCATAAATAAGAATATATAATGAAACATATAACATGATAAATTCCCATTAGAGGTTCTATCCTCATGACCTACTCTTTTTGAGATTATGATGTTCAAAACTTCATGAGTTTAAGACCTATCCACTTATGAGCATCCAACATTTGATAGTCTAAAAATCATCTATTTACTATGAAATAATGTATTTCATACCATCAGACATATGTTTAAAAGAATATTTTCATAGCAATTAAAGGTCTTCATTATAGAGGAGAAATGCTATAACTTTTTGATGTGAAAAATACTCTAAGGACATTATTACATTACATTCCATATAAGAATAATAATTATGTGATAATAAATATAGTAATATTTATATATTTGAATATATAGTTAATCAAATGTACATAGTAAGTTGGTTCTAGGGAACTAACTCCAATAGACTCCCACTAACACTAGGGTCAACTGCTAATAAATTTCTGTTTGCTACCCCTCACATGATATTCCGGATTTTGATGAGATAATGATTTATTTAATGGGTCCACCATTTTATCCTATATAGAAGCTATGATTACACTGAATTTAACCCTTTACGAAAAAACTCTCAAGAGAAGATACTTTCGATGTATATGCTTTATCCATTTATGTGACCTTGTTTCATTATCTAGAACCATTTATATAGTATTATGAAAATACAATATGATAGCATATTTAATTTTAAGAACTACATCAAGCTCATAGATGATGTTTCATATCCAAACTACTTATTTAGATGTATTAGTAGCCACAATATATTCCGAATCTACTATAGAATCAGTGACCACTGACTGATTTGATCTCTTCTATCTCACACTCCTCTATTTTGGTAGCATAAATACCCTATTGTGATTTCAGATCATTCTTATATTTTTTGAAACTACAATCTGTATATCCCCTAATGACTAGTTCCCTATATCCTCCATAAACTGGGAATATATACTTAGTATGAGTCAAATACTTTATAATAATATTTATAGTAGTACAATGCCATTATCCTGGGTCTTATTGAAATATTCCTACCATGCTCATGGTGTAGGAAACATCAAGCCTACTACATAATATAGAATACATGAAATATCCCATAATTTTTTCATGAGGAATAATGCACATCCCCTATCTCTCCTCATATTTCTGAGGAAGCCTTTTCTTGGAGAAATGTATACCATGTAAAATTAGCACCAATCCCCTCTTGGTTTGTTACACAGTGAATCTATTTAGTACCTTATCAATGTAAATACCCTGAATTAGTATACAAGCCTCTTATATCCATCATAATGGATCTTGATCCAAAGAATATAGGCCACTCACCTGATTCTATCATAGAGAATAATGTGTTATACCATGTCTTAACATACCATAAAAATAGTATCTGAATTACCATAACTAATATATCATCAATATATTCTACTAAGAAATTACCCACTCTCGCACTATACCTTTATTAGAAACAGGTCTTATATTCATTCTTTATGAAACTAAATTATCTTAAGTATTCATCAAAATGAATATTCTTCGATTTGGATTCATTCTTAGATACATAAATGGATCTTTATAACTTTAATACCTTATTAGTATCCTTTAAAGTCACAAAACCTTTTGGTTGTGTCATATAGAAATCTTTTACAAGGTTCATGTGAAAGAAGGATTTTTTGATATCTTTTTTCCAAATATCATATTCATGTTAAAATTCTATGGAAAGAAAATTTTAATTGATTTTATCCTAGAAACTAGTGAAAAGGATTTATCATAGTATATGACTTTAAATTATTTAAACCGTTTTACAAGTAGTTTTTCCATATAGGTACTGACTTTACCACCCATGTCCAGTTTCTTATTGAATACCCATTTACAACCAATAGGATTTACATCTACTAGTGGATATAATAGAACCCACAATTGGTTTTAATATATAGAATTTATCTCATAATTCATACCTTCTAACCACCTTGAAACTTTTTATCTTCTTTCTGCTTCCTTATAGGATAATGGTTTATTATAATCAACTAATAATGAGTCACCATCCTTGGTGACTAGAAAACCATATATATATGGTTATCTAACATATCTAGTGCTTCTATGTAGTACTTGTGTATCTAGAACAAACTATTCTATAGTGATTTATGGAATTTGTTCCTATTCCAACTACAATGTATCTTGAGCCGTGAATTCATTGAGGTCCACCGTATTCCCACTATCACTTTTAGAGAAATACTATATCTCAAAAAACATGGAATTTTTGGACACTATTTTCTTTATATATAAGGGTTAATATAGATAAAATCTCATTTTTTCTTAGTATATCCTCTAGAGATTGATTTTTTTCCTCAGGGTGAAAGCTAGTTTCCAGAAGTGGCCTTAAAAAATACTTCTCATCCCCATACAGATAGATTTTACAACACAAATTTCCTTCCATAGCATAAATAATATGTGATTCCATTTTCCACTTTAGTTGGAACTTGGTTTAGTATTTATACCACAATATATAATGCATATTCCCAAAAGGATAATGGAAGACTCTCATGACTCATCATTAATCTCCCCATGGACAACAAGGTGAATTCTTCCTTTCACCAAAACCAATCCACTATGGTCTATAAGGATGAGTGAGTTGAGATAGAATCTCAAAATACCTTATATAATTTATGAATTATTGTTTAAGACATAATATATCATAGTATGAGAATATTTTCTTTATCTTTTTACCAAGTTGATTCTCTAATTAATTATTGTATTTCTAAATTTTTTCAAAGCAATCAGACTGATACTTCATTAAGTAGATATTTCTATATCTACAAAAATAACCAGTAAATTTTATGAAGTAAGAATATACACCCCTAGAATAAATTGAAAAAGTTCTACCTGTGTCTGTATGAATTAATTCAAGATGCTATAAGGCCCTTTCACCCTTTACAATGAATGGAGGTTTGGTCATTTTCCCTTAAAAACATTCGCAACATATATTAAGTGTATTTAGTTCAAAAGAATATAAATACCCTTGTTGATATAGATTTTCACTAACTTCTCATTTACATGAACAAGATATTTATTCCATAACTTGGTGTGATATGATTAATGTGAACTTAATTCATTATCTATTTTAAATAATTGGTTTTCCTATTCCAGTATATAAATACCATTATTAAGATCTCCCATACCATAATATATGTTATCTTTATAAAAGTAGTAGATCTTATTCTTGAACATGAAAATAAATCCATCCATGCCTAAAATGGACATGGATATTTTTTTTGTTACACTAGGATCATAATAAAAATTCCCTATGGCTAAAATTAATCCCATCATAAAAGTGAGATGGTTGTTTTGAAAAAGGATCAAACATGTATTGGAAAGCACTGTTGGGGGGGGGGGGGGGGTTAATCAGTGCTTATATTCTATTTAAGATACCTATATCCCCTTCTAATTATTTAATAGTAATCCTATAAAAAAAATAAATTATAATAGAATTGTAGAGATCAACACATTTGTTAATGATGTTTTACTCCATAAGGATCACTACATCCCCAATGTATGGTGGTTTTTATCCCACTCACACATAGATATTATCTTATTATCAAGATAACTATAGGATAGGGTATCATATTATACCTACTAAAAGATATAAATACTAAACATTGAAATAAAAACACTTACTTTTTGTAAAGTAACAATAACATATCTATAAAGAAAAATCATCAGTGAAGATCATGTGATTTGGTGGACTTGACAACATAAGATCTTATTTTAATTATCACAATAATATTCTGTAACTATTCCCAATACTCAAGATATTTTCACATACTGATATAACAATTATCAAATATCACATATTTTTCTTAAATGTTCTTTCTCATATATTCAAAAAATATCACAAACATAATATATATAATTCTTGATTCTTAAATTATCCTAAATTATCAGTATATTTGCATGATATAATAACTTACACATGATATCAGAAATATCAGGGTTCTTTATTCTAAATTATTATACATTTAAATAATTATAACTGTATAAAGACATGAAGTGAACCAACTGCAATCATGAAACCTCATATTGCTGTCTAAAATTTTCCATAACTTACTCCTTAATAACTTATTGAATCATGAATAAAAACATAATGATCATTTAGATATTGAAAGAAAAAATTACCTAGCGTCACCTAATTTAAATTCTAAATTTTGTATAAATTATAGAAACTCCTAGAATCTTTGTAAGAATAATATGATCATTGCAGGTTCATCCTTACGGCTCAGCATACTCATAAGGGTAAAATGATCCTTATAGGGCCATCCTTATAAAATACCATAGATTAATTCTTATAGGGTAATTTTTACACATAAGGATGGAATGATGCATATAGATCAGGAGGATTTTTACAAAACTCAACCTTACAACTTCATGTACATGAGATCAGGTCTTCCTTATGGTGCTCATACTTACATAGATCTTCCACAACCAATTTTTACAGAGGAATGATCCTTATAGGATCATAATTCTTGTTCAATGACTATTAAACATATCACCTAATATTTCATAACTCACTAAAATTGAAATTAGAACGTCTTAAAATCATTTTGAGGCCTCCTCTAACCTTCTTGCTACATCATCCAATAATCCTTTACAATATTTCCAAAATCCTTGAATTATCAAGAACCCTTGAATGGTTTCTACACTTTTTTAATAGATTCCTTATCAATAATGAAATCCAATGATAACTCAATCATTAACTAAAAACATCCAAAAAATATTGCATACAACACTTTCATATACAATACATGTCTTTGGAATTTGTAATATATCCACAATCATCACGTATGAGAACTCTTTCAACTCATCTCAACACATAACTATCATTCATAGATAAGTGATGAATAATATTTCATGAGTTCAAAGGTAGATATAGAAATATTTTAATGAAAATAAGGATCATAATCACCAAAAGTCACACACCCACTATAGAAAAATTTACATGAAACTGATCATCATAATTTCTAATGGTCGCACACCCAACATCAAGAGGGATCACATAACAAGTATTGAAAAAAATGTAACATCATACCCAAGAGGGTTTAAAAATATACCCCTATGGATTTATTCTCAATACTACTCATTCCTCTCCCCCTTGTTGAAAATAAAACCAAATAGAACAATTATCATAGATTCAGTCAATATTCTAAAAGAAAAGAGTCATGAAATATATAATTTTAAGATAACATGAGCTAGCTCAATATAGAAAAAGTGTGATTAAATAATAAATTAATTTTTCCTTAAAAATACTCATTTAAAAGACTTTATTATAATAATATCATTCAAATAGATAAATATAAAATAGATTTGACAAATTCTATCCTAAAACACTTAATACACACATTAAAACAGTTCAAAAACAGGAAGAATAACTTAATCCCTTGAATATTTCATATTCTAAAAAAATAAACATGATAATAAAGAGGTGGGAAGTAATGATTTTTTATACCTTAGCATTGGATATTGGGATACACTCCCATGTTCCACCTTAAATTCTCGAATAAATTAGTTGGGAGAAGATTTATTAAGATATCAAAAACTTGTTCATTGGATAAAAAAATTCAAGATTCAATGTTCCATCAAACAACTTCTCATTTATAAAATTATATTATCTTTCAAGGTGTGTTGACCTAGAATAATGCACTAGATTTTTATACTGATTAATAGAAGTTTGATTATCATAGTTGATAATCAATGTGCATTTGGTTGGTCATACATATCCTCAAGATGAGTCTTCATCCACATCATTTGATTATCTACATGTGATGTAACCACATATTTTTCCTCAACTGTACTCAATGTAACTATTTTTTTTATTTGAGTGATATTAAACACACTTATCTCTAATAAGAATACTATAACTATAGTGGACTTTATTTCAGTAATTTTCCTCCCCAATCATCATCTAAAAACCATTTTTATTAATTTTTTCTTCCTTTATATATAAAAGACTACGGTTGAGAGTATTTTAAATATATCTGAGAATTTTCTTGGATATGAGTAGATGAGATTCCATTAGATTGGATATAAACCTAGAAAAAAGTATGATGAAAATATGTATCCACCATAGAATTGGTTAGATACAAAAGACTTCCAATTATTTGATTGATTTCCCTTTGATTTACAGATTTCCCTTCATTATATGTTCTTATATTTGTTCCCACATATATAGGAGTAGATACCCTCTTTCTTCCACAATTATAAACCTTTTTAAAATCTATTCAGCATACTTTTATTATGAATTGAAAACATAACTAGTATCATAGGTTATTTTTAATCACAAAAAGTATTTTATTTCTTTAAGTTGATAAATTTAAAACCACTTCCTCATTTGTGTAGATAAATATTCACATGCTTTATCCTCATCAAAAAAATATTATATCATCAACATACACTATCAAAAAGAGTGGAGTGGTTTTGATCTTCTTAATGTGTAAAATATTGTCAACTTGTACCTTCTTGAACTCTATACTTATCAAATACTCATCCAACGCGAAGTACCAAGCCCTTGGAGCTTATTTTAATCCATAAATAGAATTATTTAGTTTAAATTTTTTATTCCATCATCATCAAACTAAAATCTCTCAAGCCATTCCATATAAACTTTTTCACTGAATTTTTTATTAAGAAATACTGACTTTGAATCCATAAGAAAAATTTAGAAGTTTATTTGAGTTGAAATTTCTATAAATATTCTAATTTTTTAAATCTTGACCATTGGGGAAAATTTATCATCAAAATTAATGCTCTCAATTTGAGAGTACCTCTTATATTTACGTCTGGCCTTGTTTAAAGATACGTATCCCTTCTCATTTATCTTATTCATAAAAAACCACATTGTTATAATAATATTTTTATCCATAGGTATTGGAATAGTTTTCCAAGTATCTGTGTTTAATATTTGATATAACTATCTATTCATATCTTGGATCCACTCCATGTGTTCAAAATCATCTTCATCATTTTTTTGGTTTTGTTTTGGAAATCAAGTTGGCAGAAGGGTTTCCCATAACTCTTCTTTTGGTTTGAAAACCCATATTTTGATCAAAAATTATATTTTTAGTATTCAAATACTTCCTTTCTATGAACTTGCACATGTATAATTTCGTATTGCTTGATCATATTTGGTATAAGCAGAATCTGTATCATGTTCTTGAGGATGTGGAACTTCTTCTTTGATTTTCACTCATCCAAAATCAACAACATCATCCTTAATGTATATCATAACAATATTATTGGAATATTATTTATTTTTAAAAACTATAACATCATCACAGTCAATAATAATCTTTGCTTTTTTGTTGTTGTAACATCTGTAGGAACTTTCATTTTTTGTGTATTTAAGGGATATTCATTCTTCTACTTTCTCATTAAACATTCTTATTGTTATTCGCTTACTTTTAATTAAGAATGGGATTCCAAAAATTCTAATGTTATTTAAACCTAGAATATTTATGAACCACATTTCATAGGGGGAAATTTTAGAGTTGGGTCTCAAATAGCATCTGAAATGAATAATCCTAGCTATTGTAATAGTTTTTATCCAATAGAACCTTTAAGTATCAAGATCAACAAGATTAGTTCTGGACATATCAACAAGATTCCTCTTTTTACCTTATTTCTAGGCCATTCCATTAATGGGTTTATGGAGAAATGAACTCATGTTTAATTCCATGTTTTTTTAAAAAGTCTAAGAATTGTCTGTTGGCATATTCTCTACCATTGTTTGATCCTAACCTTTTCTGAGTTAAACCTGTTTATTTTTCATCCAACCACTTGAATATTTTAAATATATCAATTTGATGAGATTTTTTGGGTCATGAATATCATACATGTCATTTTGGTGAAATTATCAATGAAAATGATGAAATACCAGTATCTATTTGGTTATTCTTTCCCATTAGGAAATAAAAATAAGTATGTATCAGTTAAAATTGTTACTCTATTTTAATATCAACTCCTTTGTGTGTTTTTCTCAATATTTTCATCTATTGAAAGTATTTTATATTGAGTTAGTTTCTTCCTCTAGGATAATATTGTTTCTCACTACTTATTCTTAAATCAACTTACTTATTTTCTTTTATCCCTAATAAACCTATATTTTTCACTATAAACTATTTTAAGCTTAAAAACATAGATAGTGGTTTTATTTTTCCTATCATATTTGAAATAAGTTTCCTTGAATTATTACCCCCTTAAAGATAATAACTATATATTTCAGTCAAATTACATGATATCTATTTATCCTAAGGTTCACTTCATTTCCGTTATCCTTAAAGTTTTGATAAATCAACAAATTCTTCTTTAACCCATCAATAAATTACACATTATTAAGACCATTATGATTCTTCACATGGTTACCCATACCAAAAAATTTAATTTTAAGGTTGGTTTCATTACCAAAATTAATATTTATACCATCATATTTCTCCACATTATTTAGGTTTTTTAGATCTCTAGTCAAACGAGAAGAAAAAACACTATCCATAATCCATGGATTTTCAGTTTTTCAAGATTTAAAAAAAAAATATATATATATAATGATATTGTTGATTTAGATTTTAAATATTCCTTGATTTTTAATGATTATTGTATTTTTATAGTGTAAATTAAACCCAATCATTTTATATATGTCCATCCTTACCATATCTTCCACAAGTTTCATATATACATTCAAAGTTGTTTTTCATCACAATATTAATTTTTTGGCTGTTGATACCTTAAAATATTTTGAAATTTATACTATTGATTTATCCCCATTTATGTATTCTATTTCCTTAAACTAGGAATAAATATGTTATACTTGAAATTGTATTCGTTATTTCCATGCACACCACAAAAATAACAATACCCTTGAAACCTAATTATTTGGTATAAATTATGTGTTTTCATTGAATTATATCCCTACTCATTTTGAGGCCTGTGTTGAGTAGCAGTTATCAAAAAACATTTATTTGTGCTCTTTTTCTATATATTCTAGAATGGAATGGAAATTGTGTCCGAATTTTTATCTTTGCATATGTGAGAATATTTTGAATTTTCTTCTATGTTATAACTAAGGTGATCTATGATATAATTCAATGGTGTATTGTGTTTTTTTCAATCTTTTATATGTTGATAAGTGAGTTTTAAATCCAAGATAGTTTTTTTTTGAAAAAAATGGAACCTTGGAAGGTATTTGAAAATGGTGAGTATGCAACCAACATTAGGTGTACAATAGGATTGGAGTATGGAGTAACAGAGAGTTATTCTTGGATTGACCATGAAGTCATGTATGTGGTCAAGCAGTAGAGTCCACAGTATGAAAATGAGAGTAGGTGATGTAGGATTAGAGGTGAGTAAATGATGTTGGAGTGAAGGTGAGTACACATAGGGGATTTACCAATGTCTTAAAAAGTAAATATAATGATTAGAAAGTTTCATGGATGGATTAGGATATAAATTCCTAGCTAAATCAATCATTAATCATCAATCAGAAGTTATGTAAAATACATATATAATTTAGAATTTCGATGAAGTAAAGAGTGTTCTACATAGTTATAACTGTGTAGTGACTACATAGTTTGTGTGGTAGTGTAAAATGTTGGCAAGGAGAGTATGTGGCTGAGGAATCAAGATTGTGGTAGTGGTATGCATAGTGGAGTAAATAGTCTATAGGGTTTTGTATATGTCTGGAAGGGGGTTATCAGTGAGGGTGGTCTGCAAAGTGAAATACACAGTTTGTAAAGGGGTGTACATGGTCTATGAGTTTAAGTACATAGTGAACTATGATTTGTGTGGTTACTTTGTGAAAGATAGTTTTAGGTAGGTTTTTTCATACAAACATCACATGTGATATTTTTTTCTATATATTTTGAATTTATTATAGAATCAAACTAAATATATCACAATTCAAGTCAGATTTCACTTTCTTGAAAACATAGAATTGACCTTCAATTTGATAAAATGAAGAAGAATTAATCAAAAGTAGTGCATAGGGAGGGGTTGGTAGAATTGATCCAAGAGACGAAATGAATTATCCCTAAACTCATTTTAAAGTTTCTAATGGAATACCCTGGGGATATAATATCAGATGGTAGTATTAGAATCCACCACTTTGATAGCATTATTAAAGGTATCACTGGTCATATCAATAATTGTAAAAATTGATTTTTATCCATTGCGGGCCACATTACACTGGTTAATATCATCCTCACATCCATACCCATGCATATACTCTCTTCCATTAAGGTTATGAAAAGGGTCATCTATGGAATCAAAAAAATCTTGGTTGCCTTCATATGGGCTTCTCACTAGGAAGGTAAATGCCACTAAGAATCATGGTCTTTCTTAGAAAGGCCTCTTAGAGAAAGAGGTATCAATGTTAGGAGTGAATTAGGAGAGATGCGTTGGATTCATTAAAAACTTTCTTGGTAGGTGATTAAGGGTCAAACATTGTGGGGGAAAACTCATGATGAAAAAAATGGGAGTAATCCCGATGTACCAAACAAGATCCCCTCTCCACTATGGACTATGATTCACCCACCCCTTCTACACCTTCACTACCTTTCTCACTAGATCATTGGTAATAGAGACCTATCCTTATAGAATCAAAATTGGTCAGGTGTCACCCTAGGCTTTCTGGGATTTCCAACACCAGCCATGTCTTCCAGGTAATCCAAAAATAACTTGAGTTTCACTCAAGCAGTCCTGGATGATAATAAAAATACCTTGTTTGATCTTATTGAGTTATAATCTTACTCTAATAATTTAATTTTAATACGAAGTATTTGGTAACCTTATTAGGGAGGGCATATATAGGTGTTCAGTATCCTCATACTGTGCAGGATATTTAGGGAGAACCTCTCTAGTGTAAATAAATTCCATAGAAACTGAAATTTATGATTTGGAATATATAGAATGATGTGTTAATAGCTGATGAAAAAGTAAAACACTTAGTGATTCATTTTGTATCCAAATGTTCATGCTCTGTGGGACCTCATGGAGAGACTACAAGGAACTTGTTTTTGGAGGGATACTAGGATCATGAAGTGTGGTTATCATTAGTATAACTAACAGGGATCCCTTCTCAGGCGGCTTTAGAGGACTCATTTTGAACAAGGCGGTTTCAAGTATTGAAGAGAAATTAACTGGAAAGGAAGGAAGGAGATTGTATTCTTATGGTATGATGTTGGTGTATTTAGGAGGCCATAAATAAGGCTCGATATGAAGAATTTACTTATTCCAAAATAGATGTGGTTTTCAGAACTAGATTCCTATTGCTCGACGTGTCCCATTTCATTTCTAACTAGAAGAAAGCCTTCTTGTTCAGACCTTTACTTCAATCCAGGTCATCCCATAATATTATGAATTGGGTGTGCCTATTTCACACCCATAGACATTAAAAAAAACTAACATGGATGACTCTTGTTCAATGGGCATGATGTGGGGAGGTGGTGTGGTTCGTGATTCCATGGGATCTTTTGTTCTCGCCTTTACTACATCTTTTGGTTAGGAGAATTATTTTTAATCTGAATCAAATGCTATGATGATGAGCCTTGAGCTTTGCATCCAGAATAATATATAACGGACAATAGTGGAAACTAACTCGAAAATCCATCAAGACTCTCTGATTGGGAATTGTAGCATCCCATGGAATGTCGTCTACTAAATCCTTAAGTGTAAGAAGCTTATCTATAGTGGAATGGAAATTATTCACACTTGGTGAGAAGGTAATAAAGTCATATAATTTCATGATTATAGTCCCCCCAAAGTGTGATGGTCACTTTCTTTTCTAGCTTCGATTTTTCCCTTTTGAAGGTGTCGATCTTGTCTGAGGGGATTCCCTTGGGCTTCATCATTTCATACCCCTATAGTTTTCTTTTTTTATACTAGTCTATACCTTATTTCTCCATGAATAAAAAAAACATTAGCATTAAAGTCATTATAAAGGACGTGTGTTTGATATGGGGTAACCATGGATTAAAATTTTTAATCCACAAAAACAAGTAAATTACAATGGATTTAGTATGACTGAAACATCATCGATGTATGGTCATTGGACTAGCCATTTCTGTGGAACCAAGTAAAATTTCTTATGCTCTGAATTTTAATACCTACATATGTGTTTTTTGTAGATGTGTGTTTTAAAGAAATAGGTTTAACATGTTCCTATTGATGCAGGTACAATATCTTAAATAATCAGAAGAATGTTTTTTGACCCTCATTCACCCCTCCCCTCTCCAGGTGTCTCAAGTTGAAAATATGGTATCATAGCATAGGTCTCATGTGTTAAATCTGTCATCATAAATTATTTTTGATGTATAATTCAGTTAATAATAATTTAATTACTCTATTTTGTGGAAGTAACTACTAGTTTTAGAAGAAGAAAATGATATATCATCTTTGATCTCTTAGGCTGGAATTTTTTTTGTTACTCTATATAGAATATAATTCAATGATATGATAAAGAAATCTATGGCTGAAGTATACTAAAAGTGGATGTATGCTAACACTAAAGATCAAAATGCTTTATTTATGGTTCTATTATATCATATCTATATTAAAGTGATGATATATACTAGTGTCAAGTCCATCTAGTAATTTTTTTCCAATATATATGAAGGTGATATAAGGCGAAGGAGGCCAAGCTGCAATTCCTCTATAAAATATTTTATGATTTGAAAATGATTCCAGATGAGAATAATGATAACTTATTAAATCAAATTATCAACATTTTTAGAGCCATATGATGACTTAGGGGGGGGGAGATAAGGGTTATCAATATTGTTAAAAATATTTTGTGATGAATTTCACCTCTATACAACCCAAAAGTCTTAGATCTAGAAGAGATGTATTTATAAATTTTCTCTCTAGATGATCTGTTAAGTATCTTGGTGGCCTATAAATTGGAAGTGAAGTTATAAGGGACATCAAGTAATGCAATTAAAGTGATTACATTCAAATCCATGGAAAATATTGACATTTATAGAGGTGAAAATTGTGAAGATGATGTATATGATGAACATCTCTATATTGTGGCTAGAAAATTCAAGATAAAAAATGGTAAATTTAAAGGAAAGACACCCTTTCATTGCTTTCGATGTGTTAAATATGGATATATTATAGAAAGGTTCCCAAAAATATTTGATTATGAAGAGCATAAGCTTCATATAGGCCATAAAGAAGCTTCCATACTAGAAAATACTTCAAAACCATGAGTACATCTTGAAATAAATTTTAGATAAACATATTTTTGAGAAAAATAAATAAAATTAGATTGAATAATATCTAGTAAAATTTGATACTAAATTAAAATAAAACATCAAAGATGCCTTTATGGTTACAAATAAAAATAAAGAACTTATAATGAATGAAGACAATAAACCAGTGGGTGTATTAATCTTTATACAGTTGAGATGAATTGTTTGGTTCTCTATAACACATTTCTTGGAAAAGTTACCTTCCCTTAGTCTATTGAGTAGTTTATTAGAAATTACAAGAGATCGGTGGATATATGAGTAGATATTCTTCACACATGGCATAAATCGAATGTAGTGGCTGAATTCTTGGTGTATAAGGAAACTCCTAATTAGTGGATCACATATTTCACTATCATGAGGTCCTTCCCTCTAAAGGGGATTAATTTTTTTTAAATATTATGCTCTAGGTATATACTATTACAGACCCCCATGATGCAAAAACCGTTTTAGTTTCTATATATTTTGGATTGGTAATAAAATAAAAATATTTTTTGGTAAAGGTTAATAATATCCTAAAATAATATTATAAATATGTGGATCATATCAAAGCATTGATTTATTAGCTACACAAAGAGTTAAATAATTAGTTGGCTAGTAAAGTAAATTCATAAGAAGTTATGTATTTCTATAAGATGTTTGAAGAATATACTAAGGTGGTTGATGAACTTAATACTTGTATAAAAGAATAAGTTAAGAATACAAAATATTTGGAAGAAGAAGTTTTTTCTTTGAGAAAAAAATGGAATAAAAAATGAAATCACATGATCTATAGAAGTTGATACACTTAAGGAGGCTCATTGATGGATAACTATTAAAAAGGGTCAAGCAAGGCTTAAAAAGTGTCAGTAATGTTCTGGATGAAAAAAGACCGAGTATTGTGGGTAAAAGTGGAATAAAATATGAAAAAACATTAAAAGTGGTAATAAAAATGGATTAGAAAAAGGGGAAAAATGTTGGAATTACTATTGTCAGATCTAAAGCACTTGCTTCTAAGAGTCAGAGAACTCCTTTTCAAAGTTAGGAATATTATATAATTTTATATTATATATGCGTTATTTATTTTCATTATTTTTTAAAATATTTTAAATTCCTCTAAATATATTTTTTTAAAAAATAATTTTAATTTTTTTGGCCACTCAATATCTTTATTTAATTATATTATATTTTATTAATTTTAGTTATCATTTTTTCTTATTATTTTTCTTATTATTTTTTATTTAACCTTGAGATAAATTAATTTTCTATGTATTTTATTTACCCTTATGTAACATGTTTTAATTTCTTTTTACCTTTATGAAAATTTTACAAATCTAGTTTTACCTTTACATGTGTCTTATAATTTTCTTATTACCCTTACATGAGATATGAAGTAACCTTACGTGAGCTTTTTAATCTTTGTTCTACCTTTACATGATGCTCTTATCCACACATACGTATGTTTTATAATTTTTTTTCTTAACTTTATATGATTTCTATTGTAAACTTACACATGTCTTAGAAATTTTTTATTATTTTTACATACGGGTTTTTATTACCCTTATGTAGTACATGAAATTCATGTATACCTTTACACAACACATGTTTTACCTTTACACATACTATTGAATTTTCACGTTACCCTTATGCAACCTATTGTATTTCATGGTTAACCTTATGTGAGTTAGATAAGTACAAGGTTACATTTACACATTGTACATATTACCCTTACACAACCTATTAAAAATTTATTTTTACCCCCACATAAGATATAGAATCCCCTTGCTTCTGGAGAATAACGACATTAGTGGATATTCTATTTTACAATATTCTAATGAAGCGATCACATTATATTTTCTACCTACTGTATGTGTATTGGTTTTATGGAAAATTGTTGAATCGATCGCATGAAGTAAGCATCATTGGTAAGAATTGATCATGAGTATTGAAAAAGTATATTGATCACAAGTTATGAAGGATTGATGATATGTTATGAGTATCAACCACACTATATATAACCCATGCTATGTGAATCAACTGTGAACCTAATAGTCACTCTAACACTTTTTCAATTTTCAAACTTTTCTGGAATTATACAGATTTCTATGTTTATTCATTATTTTGATATGATGTTTAACTGAATTTTTATTATTAGTATTTTTGATAATTTATTTACTTAATAGATTAATATAAATTCTATATAAAATAAATTTTTTTGATTTAAATTATTAGTAATTAACATTCCATCAATATATATTCTATTTAATGATGGATTTTGACATTTTAATTAATTACAAGCTTACTTAAATAATTTTAATAATTATATTTATTTCTAAAATAAATATATAATATAATGACTACATGTAATCTATTTGGCAGATAAAATATCAAAGAAATATTTTGGAGATTAATGTGTCACAAATTATTTATCTTATACTCTGTTTTATAATTTTTGAATTATCTAATTATTGATTGATTTTCATAATGGTTTGTATTGATTTGTTTATTTTAAAAACACTCATTTTTTATAATGATCATATTTGAAGCTATTTTAGTAAGTTAAATATAATATTACAGTGAAAAAAAAATATTCTCTAAAAATTCTAGAAATTTAAACAAGTTACAACATGTTTCCATACTTTTAAATATTTCTAACAGTTGAATAGAATTGATGAGTTTAAGAAAATCCAGCTCAACAAGAATTGATGGAGGGAGATAGATAGCCATCAATTATTTTCCTATAAATAATGATCAACAAATTCATTGGAAAAAATAATTTTCTTTATAGTCGACTAAGATCTTCTACAACTACTATTTTATTTGTGTGACCATGAAGAAATATAAAACATTACATTCATTGTTGCTGAAGTGATCAAAGTTCCATGAGCCACATTAGGTTTCACATATTCATCTCCCCAATGATCATAATTGTTTTCTTGTTTTCAACCTATTATATTTTATTTCATATTTTATTTAAAATATAAGAATCAGTTTATGATTTTCCCAATCAAAATAAAGCCTATTTTTTGTTATTATAACAACCAAAAGTAAGGTTCTTGGGTTGTTAACCCCGGAAAAAATTTAGCTAATTTTAGGTACGAATCCTATAAAAATTCAGGTATTATTTGTAGCTATAGGTATTGAAAATTTTAGTGTCTGTAAATAGGTTATCTCACATTTAAAAAGTGTGGTTTCATAGTGGATACAAATATTCTTTCCAAGTAGAGAAGATTTAATAGTAGAGTAGGATTTTGGTGATCCAAAATACTATACAAATATTGTGTTCATATTTTATTTCTACTTCATTATATTCTGAATAGTACATTACACTATTGTTTCAAACAATAACAACTTTTTATTTATTATTTTCTTTAAAAGTTTTAAAGGACTATTAACCACCCTCTAGTCCATTATTTCCATCTATTATAAACTAAGAATTAGTATCAGTGGATGGTTCCTTTGGATACATGTTTTTTAATATTTTTCTATTATAAAAACTTGAATATCCAAGAACTAACAATATGAGTAATAAATATAAGTTCTTTAATATGGTTGGTATTAATGAAAATGATGTTTGGATACCTCAAAAAACCCCAATAATCAATAGATGTGATTATGGTTATTGGAAAGACTGAATAGAAGCATAAATGAAGTAGTTAAGTATGTATTATTAAAAAATCATGGATAAACCATATTACATACACAAAACATAACTAGAGACACTTATAACTAATTATTTTGAAAAATTATTTTTTAAACTATAAATTAAAGAATATTTTTTACTGTTCTATAAGTAGAGGTTCTTACAACCATGTTTTATCTTGTAATATAACCCTATATTTTTTATAATTATATAAGTTACCCATTATGGAAAATAAAGATTAAAAGAACCAATATAGTAATCATACATGTAAAATACCAAGATTTCATGATGGGAGAATAGTAATCAATGAGCCAGATGTTTCACTAATTTATAAGTATTAAAAATGGAATGAGTGCACTTTGTGAAGTATTAGAAAACAAAACTTATGTTTAAAGGGTGATGGGAGAATTACTAAAAATATGTTTTGAAAATAAAGTGGTGATCGATTAAATTAATAATTTTAAATATTATACTTTAGATGAACTAATATGTTATTTGCTGTAGTATGGAATTGAATAGAAAATATTACTGATTATGAGTCTACAAAGAAGAAAGTTATTTCTTTTAATTAAAATGTTAATGAATCCTCTTACTCTTTTGAGTATGAGTCCTAGGAAAGTGATAAAAATATGGATAATTTTCGAAATAATATTTACATGTTTATAAAAAATAAAGGTGGTAAGAGGTAGTTCAAAAGGAAGTTAAAAAAGGAGTAAAAGAAATGTAATACTAGAAATAATAATGATTTTTAAAAATTATACTGTTATGAGTATAGGAAGAAAAAAACATATGAATCAATTTTTAAAAACTCAAGTATTCAATGAAATATAAAGGAAAAAGGATAAAGGAAAATAAATATTTGTTTATGGATGATGATATTGTTCAGATAGTTCAGATTTGATTAAATATGATAAGATTTTACAAATTTTGATAATGATTATAAGAATCTCAATCAATGAAATAAAAAATTGGGAAATAAAATTTTTGGTTATAATGAAAAAATGATACTAATTTAGTAGATATTCAAATAGAGAACATGGATTTGAATAGAGAAGTTTTTAATATTAAATAAACATTGTATGATTTTGTTCAAGTTAAAGATAAATAGGATTAAATTATGTTTATGATGAAACCAAACTATAAAAAGAGTGGTTTTGGTTTTAACATCTTTTCACTAAGGATGAATAATACTACTGATACTAAAATATCAAATGGTGTATTTCAAGTGAAATATAATTTAAATATATAATGAAAGAGAATTATGAAAATGAATAGAATTTTATATTTAATCAATAATTTGAGAATACTAAAAAACTGATTTATAAAGCTTTATTTTCTAAAAAACCAAATAATAGATGTTTTAAATATATTTGGATTTCAAAATGTTCTGCTACTATTTTAATTAGACCCAAGTTAACTTGTGTACCAAAAAATTATACTTGAATGATTAATTTTTGGAAATCTATCTTAGAAGTCTCAAATATTCATGGTATTTATATAGTGGTGTTTCTAGACACATTATATGTTATATTTATAATTTCCTATCTTTTAATTTATAAAATGGAGTCCTGGTTACATTTGGAGATAATTATAAATGAAAAATTAAAGGTATCAGAGAAGTTTATTTTTCTAAAACTATTATTATTTAAAAAGTGTTATTTATATATTGTTTAAATTTTTTTAATAACTATATAATAGTTATGTGATTATGGATTAAATTTAGTATTTGAAAATAATAAATATGCTATTTTATAAAATAAATCTATTTTATTTTTCAAAAATATAAAAGATAATGTTTACACTTTATTTTTATGATCTAACCAAAAAAATTTAAGTATTTTATTGTTCTACAAGAAGATGATATTTTTTGGAATAGGAGACTTAGACATGAAAAATTCAAATAATTGCACACGTTTTCAAATAATTAATAGGTTCTACAATTTTTAAAGTTAAATACAAGAAATTATTTTGTGTGTGACTTATATTTAATAGGTAAGCATCATAAATAATGGTTTAAATATGCGAATGCTATTAGTATGACTAGATGTATTGAATTTCTCCATATTGAGTTATTTTGTCCTATATAATCTACTAGTTTTGGTAGAAAAATACGTATGTATTTAAAATATTTTGTGATTATAGTAGATTCATTTGGATTTATTTTTTATCACACAAATGAGGAACTCTGAAAAAGTTTTATTCTATTTGAAAAATTATAAATTTTTCAAAAATCCTTCAATAATATCTATAATAAGTGATAGAGGTGGTGAAATTTTTTAATTATAATTTGATAATTTTTTTGAAGAAAATGGATAAAAAATTATTCTTTACCCCTAGGACACCACAAAAAAATAGTGTGGTTGAAAGAAATAATAGTTCAATTCAAGAAATTGCTAGATAAATGATTATTGAGTTTAATGTACGAAAATATTTTTGGGCTAAAGCTGTTAAAAAAACTTTTCATCTTTTAAATTGAGTTTATATTAGACCATTTTAAATAAAACTCTTTTTGAATTATTTTAAGGGTTTAAACCCAAAATTCAATATTTTAGGGTGTTTGGTTGGAAAGTTATTATTTTAAGTAAAAAAGATAATTATGAAAAGTTTGATTTTAAAAATAATGAAGGAATATTTTTAGGTTATTATAAAACTCCTAAGGCATATGAAGTTTTTAATAAGATAAATTTAGTTGTTGAAGAGTTTTTGCACGTTTAATTTAATGGAAATAATAATACTAGTCGAATTTAGATTTAAATAAAGATGTTGTTGAATTTAGGGTATTCAATTTTGGGGAAGGTAATGACCAAGAAAATAATAATAAATCAGTTGATAGGGAGTAAATAAATTCTAAAACAAAACCTAAAGGGTAGAAAAATATTTAAGATCATCCTATTGAAAATTAATTAGAAATGTTGAATATGGAATACAAACCCAAAAATCTATTGTAAATTATTGTGATAATTCTTTATTTGTGTATGATTTTATGCCTATTGATATTAAAAATGATTTAAATGATTCAAACTGGATTAATGACATTCATGATGAATTAAATAAATTTTAAAAAATAATGTGTGGATTTTTTTTGAATTTACAAATGATAAAAAAATAATTGGAATTAAGTTTATTTTTCATAATATACTTATTGAAGCTGATGACATAGTTAAAAATAAATCAATACTAGTGGATTATGGTTATTATTAGGAAGAGTAAATTGACATTCAAGATTATTTATCTCTTATTTCTTGTATAGAGGCTATTATAATTTTATTATCTTTTATATATTTTTATAATGTAAATTTTTTTCAAATTGATGCAAAGAGTGATTTTTTAAATTGAAAAATTTATGAAGAAGTATTTGTTATAAAACCCCTCGTTTTGAAAATGAAAAATTTAAAAATAATATTTTTAGAATTAATAAATATTTATATGATATTAAAAAATATCCTTGACCCTGGTATAAGAGACAAGATAAATATTTATTTCAAAATTATTTTTAAAAATAAAAGTTGATCCTACAGTGTTTATAAAGTTTCAAATAAAATTTTTATTATAAAAAAATATGTTTATGGAAAAATATTTGATTCTATAAATTATTTAATTTGTAATTATTTTTATAAATTAATGAATTGTGAGTTTTATATTAGTTTAATGGGAAAATTGATATTTGTTTCTTGGCATACAAATTAACTGAAGATACAATGATATTTTCTTAAATCAATCTAAGTATGATAAATAACTTATTAAAATGTTTGGACTTGATTCATTCTATTCTATTAGAAAAACAATTACTATAAATTACTGATTGGATTTGTATGAATCTTGAAAGTGTGTTGATGGTAACTGTATAGAGGCATGATTGGTAGCTTATATTATTTAACTGCATCTAGACTAGATATAATGTTTTCAGTTTGTTTGACTATAATATTTTAGTTGAATCCTATGGAAAGTCATATTATACTATTAATATATTTATTAGATAAATCAAATGAACTATTAATACTAGTTTATTTTATTCAAACTAGGATTATTTTGATTTATTATCATATTATGACTCTGATTTTAGAGGTTGTAGTCTTGACAGGAAAAGTGCAACATGTATGTGTCATTTTCTTTGTAAGAATTTAATTTAATAGAGTTCTAATTTTTTTTCCAGTTATGTTATTTAAAAATGAGACTGATTATATTGCTTATTTTAGTTTCTATTCTCAATGCATTTTAATCAAATAGACTTTATATGGTTTTAATATTGTCATTGGTAAAATTCCAATATTTTATGACAATTTTAGTGTTATTTGAATTTCTAAAAATCCTTTGTAAAACACTATAAAAAAACTAATAAATGTAAGATTAATTTTTTGAGGGATCATGTGAATAAATGATATGTTAGTTTAGAGTTTTTTACAATTGAAAAAAAACTTGACAACATATTTACTAAAGAGTTGGATTTTTATAGATGTTTGAAAATAAAATTTGAACTTGGAATATCAGAAATTTAGTTTGGGAATAGTATTTTTTTTATTAAGTGGGATATTTATTTATTTTTAATTTAAATATTTCCTATATTTTTTTGATCAATTTGAAAAAGGGGGATAATTTTTGAAAAATATTGTTTCTTTTTTAAATTTTCAAAAAGGTGGGAATTGTAAGAGTTGGGGAGAGTATTTTTATAATCTTGGAGTATATATGTGTCATTGATTTTCTTTAATTTTTTTAATATTAAAAATTCCACCCAATATTTTTATAATTATTTTTAAAAATAATATTTTTTAATTATATCTTATTTATCTCAATATTTTTATTTAATTATATTATATTTTATTAATTTTATTCATCATTTATTATTATTATTTTTGGTTAAACCGTATGAAAAATTAATTTTCTATGCATTTTATTTACCCTTACGTAACATGTTTTAATTTATCTTTTCCTTTAGACATGTTTTACAAATCTAGTTTTAACATTTTTTAAGTCTCATAAGTTTCCTGTTACCCATAATTGAGATTGGAAATACCATTACATGAGATTTTTAATCTTTGTTATTAATTTACGTGAAAATCCTATCTACCCTTACATAATTTTTATAATTTATTAATTACCATTATGTGATTTCTATTATACACTTACACATGTATTAGAATTTTTTTACCATTATATAATTTGTATATTACCCTTACATGGTGCATGAAATTTCTTTCTACATTTATGCAACATAAGTTTTACTTTTACACATACTATTGAATTTGCATGTTATCCAAACATAACTCTTTTAATTTCAAGGTTACCATTACATGAGATATATAAGTTCAAGGATACCTTTAAACATTAGAGAACTTACCCTTACGTAGCCTATGTAAAATTATTTTTTACCCTTATGAAAGATATTGAATTTACCATGATTTTGGTGAATAATAGTGATATATTATATTCTATTTTGTTGTAATTTAGTTAAGCGACCACATGTTATTTTCTACCTATAGTGTGTATATTGGTTTTGTTATCAAATTTTGAAGCAACATCACAAATAAATCATAAAATGTAAGGATATTTCATGAGTATTGATAAAGTACATCAACCACATGTTATGAAAGATCGACCACATGCTATAATGGATCTACCACATGTTATGAATGATCAAATGTGCATGATGATCATTGATGGCACAATATTAATCTAGAGTAGTTGGACCATTATATAGATTAGGTATGATATTTGGATAAATGTTGAAAATGGAACCTTTGTATTTTATTTATTTATTCCATATGTGTGGTGAGACCAGTGGGACACTAATTGATGTGATATAAGAGGACCATGAGTTTTTATGTTTCTATATTTCCTTTACCATAACATTATTCTATTTTTATATTTATTATATGTAATCTGATGTTCAAGGATGTGAATGTGTTTGGGTTATTTATGTTATTATTGCACACTGATACGAGGTATTAGTCTCTCCACTATATCTTTTTTGGCCTTCACTACTAGTCAGCATCCTCTGGCATATGAGGAGGTGTGCTAGAGGCCTTTACGCGAGCTAAATTGGGTGACACGTTAGGTTGAGCCAGGCCAAATCATGATAAGGAAACACTATATGAACAATTATAATTTGCAAAAAAAATACTAACACTCACATGGCATGTGAACTACGCTCTTTATATCCCTTGTTATATAGTGTGTAACTATAATAAGTGTATTACTATATGAAATGTTGTGATATTACATGGCATGTTTTTCCATAGGTCAAACTGTGTAGTCAATATGACATAAATGACCACACATCATGCCATTAATATTCCCCTATGTTCCATTGGAAATTCGTGCAAATCACACAGGGTGTATGAAAACCATAAAATTTATGTAGTTATAAAAAACATGGAAAATAATTAATTTAATAATTTAATTGTATACTACATATAAACTATTACTCAGTGTGAAATTCAGGTGGAAAACCATGTCACACGACATGTACAACCAACTATATGGTGTGTAGTTTAGTTTTACTATAATTTATATTCATTACATGTATTTGACTCACATGAAACACCTATCTTGTTGTAAAATCTACATGAGTGGGTTTGAGTTACACTACATGTATCATCAAATACACTTTGTGCACACCTTTATTTTACCACCTGTAGAATACACCTAGGGACATGGCCTGTATTACACTCAGGATGTTTATATGTTACATGACAGGAACACTACTTAAACTCTATGTCATCACATCTTTCATGTGTTTCTCAACTTTCAATCAATACATGAAGTTTATTAAGTACATGTAACATACTTTATCCACATAGATTTCATGATTCCCATGGGGTCTAACTATGTGGGGTTACATGATGTGTACACTAACTACATGTCATGTAAAACTGACTTATCATATTCCAACTAGTATTTAATATATGGCATGTGATTAATCCCTATACTATTCTCCCACACAATGTGTCATGATTCACATGGTTAATATTGGTGTGGTTTACATTGGGTACACAATGTGTACTTTTTTATTCAGATGTCATGCGTTCATTTCCTTCAACCATAATCTTTAGCCCCTATAGATGATGTCTTTGATATTTTTTCATCATTTATTTTCATTTTCTTGGTCATATGAAAGGGAATAATCATATTATATTGACTATTATATTAAATAACAAAAAACTGGAAATGAAAAACTAACAAATAAATGTCGAAATTGATCAATAAAAAATAAATATTTATAAATTAATACATGGCTTCTATAATAACACTTGAAGGTTCCATAGTGTAGTAGAAGAGGTCAGGTATATGATCAATTTTTTTTCATCATTTTCTTTTGATTAAATCCACAAAACAAGAAGAATGTAACCTAGTAATATTCGATGATAGGATGTTTCAAAAATAATTTTAATCAATTTATAAACTAAAATTTCCTTTTCTTATAATTATTTCCTCATTGATGAATATGGTTTAATTTATTTTTATACCATCATTGTGATGAAGGATCTAAGGTAGAATCCCTCTGGTGGTATCCACACATGATTCATGAACCTTATAATGTCATCTATAGAACTCTAGGTGCTAGTGCAGAGGTACCAATTATCTTAGATTGCTATCCATTAATTGCAATTAGAATCCATTTAGTCTTGAGGAATTATTACTGGTTCTCTCAATCTATAGAGTAAGTAAGAGAATGATATTTTCTTATCCTTGATAGCATTTTTAAGAGATTCCTCTTTGATCATGAGAGAATTTTCTAGAGATAAATTTTGTGTACAACAAATCACATAACCTAGATATGATATAAGTTGGCTTGTATACTTAGGTTTAGAGAATTAGTTATTACAAAAAGGCCATTAACTAATTTCTTAATTATAATTAAACCCAAAAACTACTACTAATAATATTATTTCTATTATTTCATGACATGTTCTAACTCATGGATATTTAAATATCATTTCTTAAATAAATAAATAAATTTTTATTTAAATGATATTAAATAAAATCTATCATTTCATCAAGAACCATAACTCAACCCATCATTCATCCTCTTAATTAATTGAACCCTGAATAATAATAAATATTTATTTAATAAATATTATTAAATTATTCATTCATTATATAAATATTTATTATATTCCCTTACTAGAGAATGTATATTTATTTTATTTTTTACTCACTTATATATTTATCAGAAAAACCAGTGGATGTATTTACGTGATCAATATAACATAAATAATTATCATTCCCTGATCTATAGAATAATATTTATTCCAATGTTAAATACAAGTAGAATTTAATTGAGGTTTAATTTACACTTTGTGTGACCCTATAGGCCTCTTTATTATTGTAATTAGGTGGGATGACATAAAGTTCAAGATTACCATCTATCAATAGGTCAATACACCCATAGAGAAAGAAGATAATGTCACATTAAAAAAAACCTTATATGAACACATACTATGTAATATAATCCTTTTTTATTAATATATCATCATCCAAGTTTCATAATATAATTATCAAACTATATGTTTTAAAATAATTCTTTGACTTTTTAAAATGAACTTGTTGATAAACCTCCATGTCCCTAGAATTAATAAGGTAGTTATATTTTGATTAAATGGATTGAGATACCACCTTCTAGGATGGAAAGGGACAAATACTTTCTTGACTTATCTATTAATTTCATATCACTTATGATACACCCAACATATACTACATTTTTGTGATCATATGGCGTCATGATTTTAGAAGTTATATAAAAGTATAAAAAGCATGATATAACTTAATAATAATATCAAGTCTAATAACCAATACACAAGTTAACAGATAGGAATATCTAATGACACATATAACATGTAGATTTTCTATTGGTGTTTTTTTCCTCATGACCTAATCTCTTAAAAATTACCAAGTGCGAAACTTTCGGAGTCAAAACATTATCTTCTTATGAGCATCCAGTACTTGATAGTCTAAACAATATCTATGTTTCATCAAAAAATGTATTCCAGACCATAATTTATATGTTTAATAATATTATCATATTATTTTAATGTTCTCATTATATTAGGGAATTATAATAACCTTTCAATGTGAAAAACTTTATAGTAAATTTTTACAATAATTTTAGTCAGTAAAACAATAATTATGTGATAAGATATCTATTACTATTAAGTTATTTGTATATAAAGGTAATAAAAAGTATATAGTAAGTTAGTTTCATGGAATTGACTCCAACAAAATATATAATATTTTTTTCAAGAATTAAAAATATAAAAGAAAAATTTAAATGAAATGAAAAAGAAGACACAACTAATGGATTACAGATACAAAAGTTAGAAAACATAGAGAAGAAAATCCTATATCTACCTATTCATGTGCTACTGGAACAAAAGAGAATATAAAAAGATTAAAAACACACTATACTATTTTAACTATTTATCTCACTACTTTATACTTTATTACACCTATCTTAATTATTATTCTATTACTCATAAATTTTTTTACTCCCCAAATTTACTGACCTCTTCTCTATTTTATACAAATTAAACATTGAAATTAGGTATATGAATCAATAGTTGGATCTTCTTTAATCAAATTGTATCAATGTATATTTATATTTAGGTTTTTTAGCATAAAAGTATTCATAGTCTTGATAACGGTTTCTCACATGAGTTATAGAAGCTTCAAGTTCAATCAGTGAGCTTCTTTCATTACCCAGTTTAAATTAAACTCCAAATAAAGAGGCTTTAATTGAATGATTATATAGGTTACACATTATTGACTAGTCTAAAATCATAGGTGAAAGCCTCTTCAATTAGTTTCTGTAGTTTACTAATCATATTTGGCTAATGGTCTCATAAAATTGGTTCAATTATTATCAATATGGAATTGGTTCATTTCTATGGTTTTTGTCATTATATTTTCTTGGATTCAATTGAAACTTATACGTCAATTGGGTTTAAGATTCCTATAGATTTGCTGATGCTTATTCAATTAGATTTTTGTAATCTATGATTAGCCATTAATAATTTTTATTGATCTTCAGTATCCTCAACAAAATCAATTGAATTTTTATTTCTGTTTTTTGAACTTTTTGTCACTATTTTTTTGATTTATAACTAGTTTTATGTCTCTGAATCGACCCCTAAAAACTCACCACATTTATTAGAATTTTTATATGCTGATTTTTTATTTTGACTTAATATTACATTACTAATTCATCTGAATATTTTAGTCTTATATGACTTCAATTTAATATTCTATAGTCATTACTGCTTTTGAAAATTTATATTACACACTTCCCATTTTCCATATTTATTCTTACATACCCCAAGGCCTTAAGATGATCATTGAATATTTATAATGAAATAGATCTTACATGATTGGGAAGTTCCCCTAAAATTAAAACAATACAAAAAATAATCATATGCTTAATATTAAAATTAAAAGTATAATAGTTATGCATGATTAAATTAATTGAATAATATTTAAATACATTATCCATTAATGCAATATTAAATTAAAAACTAAAACATGTAACATAATAGAAAACAAATTATTATGAAACTTACATAAGATTAAATTAATTCTAAACTACTTCATAATATTAAACTATAGACTATATTTTCATCTAAAATTAATCTTAACATAATTATAAAATATTATAAATTAAATAATATATAAATTTTTAAACTAAAATAATTATACTATATAACATTAAAATAAAATATAAAATACCAAAATAATTTTTTAGATTATTTATTATTAAACTATAATTAAAATTAATCAAAACATTAAAATGTAAACAAATAATTCATACTAAATATAAAAAAATAGTAATAGACTCAATAAAATTTAAAACTATTCATATAACATTAAAATATATTTATAGAAAATATTTACATGATTAGGGAAAATAAACTTAAACAAAACTAAATGAATGATAACTTATTAATGAAAAATTAAAATATTTATAAAACATAATATTTATCATAACAACTAATTAGGTATAATTTTAAATAATAAATTCATGAAAATAAAATCATATAATAAAATTACTAAAAATATCTTAAAATTATGAAAAAATAAATATGACTATAAAATGTTTATTACACTCTTATTTTTATTTAAGAGACAAAAAACTTAAACCCTTAATAGATAAATAGTAATAATATCATTAAAATAGGTATTATATCTTAGAAAGAAGAATAATTACATTTCGTTGTGAACTACAGATGCTAAATACATATCATCCACTCAAGATTATCACAACTCTTGTAAATGAAGGAAAAAATTGAGGATATTTTACTTAAAGTGAAATATATTTATCTAATTATCACAACCCCCACTATAATATCGCCCCTCTCAGGATGACAGTGCAGATGAGGATGATCCATGAATCCCTCCACTAATTAGCCACGAGTTTGAGTCTAGCACTAAGGGTATAAATCCATACAAATGAGAGGCATTACTTGTACCTATAATAGATAGGGAAAATATAAAATACGTACCACATAACTACATAACATATATAAATATTCAACCAATCCAAATAATTTTAATATCATATAATACAAGAATAAAAGAAAATAACCCTTGAACCATGCTGAGGTGTTGACCTCAATCTCTAACATCTCCTACAGACCTAGAAAATAGTTTATATATATATGGTATGAGAATAAATACATACTAAATATGATCCTCTATAAAACCTCTCATTAAAATAATAAATAAGCATATTAAAATCTAGTGAATAAATAAATGAAACCAACTCCTTACCTAAATCCATTGAACTACATCCCAACCTCACCAAGGTTCAATTTCTAAGTCATGCGCACAATATGTAACATATAATCAAAGCATATATATAAGAAGGTACCCCGCATCCACTTCCCCACTAGTATATCAATATCAAACCCCAACAACAAGTGTCACATGATTCTATACCTTCCATAAGTCATTATTCCCACCTGAGAAATTATATAACAACCATAACATCATCTCATATTTCACCATGTGAACATACATCCCAACTACATCTCATAACATATGAATCTAATCAGAAGTCAAAAATCCATTACATCCCATGCAATATGTGATATACCTCATTCCTCTATAGCCTATAAAATTAAACATATAGTAACCACAACCACTATATCCAGAATATATATATATATATATATATCTATGTGTGTATGTTATAACCTCAAGCTATTCCAGCCTGCCCAAACATGTATGGTAAAATTGAGAGCCATCACAACCAGCGTAGGGAAAATCCATATACATTAATCCATCATATCCTATATATACCTACACATAATTATACTTCTAAAGGGGGATAGGGGAAGAAGTATTGGTCATATATCTATTTCCTGACAAATCTGGATGTTGGAGAAAATACTTGAAACCCAAAAAAACTTGGGCATCGACTACCCACCTAACATAGGTGGTGAAGTTTATAAAATCATAAAATATAATGAATATACCCCACACAACAAAACTAATGAAAAGTAACTTTCCCTAGACTTTAACCACAATTACTACTCGTCATGATAACCCAACTGCCGCCATTGGGGTCTAGAAAACTAAAACTTAATAAACACACAAGCATTAAGGTCCAACACCACTCACATTCATATTAGTGATTTAGTAATTACTATTAATTTATTTACTCAAACATAAATTATAATTTAATAAATTCATATCATCACAAGCCAATGAAATTTTTAATTTCATATTTTGATTTTCAGATTTCCATTCCATGTTCTTAGATCATTTTCCTGAACCAATTATATGGTTTTTTACTTAATATATAATTAACATCATCAAAAAAAAATACCATGCATGAATTTATATTTCATAATCATTATATAATATGATTATAATAGTAAATGAAATGGAATACCACAAATAATATGAAATCATAGTGCATAGGCCAACTACAGTAGGCAGTTGGAAATCACAATAACTAATAATCAAGAAAACCATCCATAAAATTATAAAAAAAATCAAGAAATCCCCACTCTAAACCTAAAAAAAACTGATTAAAAATCTTACAATAATGACTAAGAAATTAGGCATGCTCCATTATCTACTTATGCCACCTATTTCATCCCCATCCATAATGAACCATTTCCACAACCAAGGCATCCAAACCATCATTATCCAAACATCTCAACCATACTAGGGTCACAAAAAATCATATCAAGGGATATACCATTCTATAGTGTACACCTAGCAGTAAATTGTATTTTCAACATAACATATTCATGCATAACTAAGGCCATCACAATAGATAAAAAAGATTAGAAACCAAGCTTAGATGATACCAAACCCAAGAATTTTAATTCCAAAAATCATCATTTTACATTACCATATTGAATTAAATGATTAATTATATATAGGTTCCAGTAAAAAAACTCTGTATTCAGATTTATCAATAGCTATGACAACCAATAAGAATGCTCAAGAGCACTTCCATGTCCAATAGATTTCAAGTATGAATTGTAATTTAACTCACTTACCACTTTTATTATTAATTTCATATTACTATATTAATATTTTTAACCAATTTTTGTAAGTAAATTATGCTATAAAATAATAATAAAAACAACCATTCTAATTCACACTACCTATAAAATGCTAAGAGGCACCATCAAAATGTATTATAGCCATATGCGAATTATAACACCCCTTTTATATTTCATTAATTATCAATTACTAGATTTTTTATATCAATTAAGATAAATTACATTAATTACTCAATGAAACTAAATAATTTTAATCCCACACTTTCACATAATGTAATAAAGGTCATGAATCCCCTACCTTTATATGAATCTTTCAATATTTTTAATGAAATAAAAGAAGACTAGGCATCGATATTTGATCACCTCTCTTATGAGGAACCCTTGTCCCATAAGGATAACACTCCACCAAGAATCATCCATTAGTCACTAATATAAAAGATTAATAACTGAGTAAAAAAATATTTCATATCCTAGAAAGAGAGAATAAGATAACAGAAAAACTATAGGGAATAAGGATAATTATCATAGATCTCCCACAAATAGACCTCTAGAATATATAGGATTAAATCCATAAAATGGGGATTGAAATACTCTGAAAGATATCCTTGGGTAACCTTTGGTTCAAAATAGAAAGAAGTAAATAAGATAAATCTTGTATAACTCTTGAATTTATATAGGATTAGTTTTTAATAGGGCCATGACATAATACCCCAAATCACACTAAAAATTTTATGGTTCTTACTAATACTACAACATAATAGGGATATACACAATAAAATGGTCCAGGTTAGAAATTTCCTTTAAAATCCATGACACAAATCCTCATATATCTCTCCCTTTGAAACCTTTCTCAAACCCCAATCCTATAAATCTGGGCAATGACCATGGATTATCCTAGCCACCAAGCCAAAATGATATCCCAAATAGTTGGGAAAAGATCCCAACCTTTAAGAATTCATGGTGTGGCCCATAGACCATACTGAAGTGACCCTAAAAATACATTTAAAAGGAATATATCACCTTATCTCCACAAAAAAACCCACAACGCTACACCACTTGGGTCTTTGGAATGGTAGAACCACCTGAACCAACCACTCAATGTAGTGGCCCAAAATCAGTATCCCAGATCCCATGTTTACCTTGTTACATTAGAATAATATATAAATAATTGAATCCCAAAAGACCAAATAGTATAGTAGTCTTGATAAAAAATAAAAATACTAGAAATTAACATTACATTTTAAAACAAAAAATACATAAATAATTTTCTTTGAGAATTCCATTATTCAACTTAGTGTATCCTTGTGTATTAATCACCAAACACTACCTCATATGATGGGGAAAATAAAACATAATAAAAGGGTGAGCTCATATACTCAGTAATGGTAAGAGTATAACAGAATCTATGAATAAATAAGGAATAATAAATATAGAAATCTAAATAACTGAAACCCATACTATTTTATCAATAAATTGAGCATAATATGGAAAGAATAAATGATGATCAAATAATTCCATATAAATAATCATATGATCATAAAACTTAACCATATATATTCAAAATTATCAAATAATTACATGGAATATCAATAAATTATTTCATAATGATGGAATTCATAATTATGGACATCTAAACCATACCATCTAGACCTTATGATAAGAAATTTGATACCTTTGAGGCCTTGTTCCAAGATATCTATATAAATGGGTAAGGCCTTACCCAAAACCCAAACTAGTTTATCTCATTGGAACTATTCATGCATCAAGGGGATATATCAATCCATTCCCATCACTTAAAAATACAATTAATTCTTCATATGAAAGGGGTGAAAAATAATCAACATAAACATTAATTTTGAAAAACAAGAATACAAAATGTTAATACTTTCCCGAATTAATAAACATAATAATAAACCATCCAAAGTAATATGGTGAATGATAAAAAATTTTAAATACTCAATCAAACTGATAATAAACCATAAAAATAAAGAATAAGGATGATATTAATTCAATATATCTATACTAGATCATAAGTTAAATAAAGGTTTGATGAAATTGATGAGTAGAAATACCAAGAAAAGATCTTTAAATTTTTTTTGAGGAAAATAACCTTTTCACTTTGAAAGTATTTTTAAAACTAAACATTAACAAAATGTTTTGAAAACCCTTTATTTGAAAATAACCTTTGAAAACTTGTAAAATAATCTTTAAAACATTGATTGTTCATTATGGGGGAAAATTACATTCATGATATACACATTAAAACAATGATTCCTTTCACATTTTTGATAAAATAAAAACATGAATTATTTTGAAAGACATGAATATTCCTTTATTTTTTTTAAAAAAATATTAAAAATGGTAAAAATTTCTTTAAAAAATCATTTTTTAAAGGATAAAAATATTTTATATAAAACAAGGGTTTTGATGAAAAATCATTTCTGACCAAAGAGAAAAAACATCATATTTTATTAAAAAACATTTTCTTAATAATTTTAAGTACTGAAGAGAGGAAAAATGGTACTATTATTTTAAAATGTTCTTGAATAACTAGAGGATAATAAAATATATTTAGTTTATGATATAAATAACAAATAATCCCCCTAGGGGAAACTTGAACAAAAATAATACTGAATAATGATGATATTGTGAAATATACCCTTACTGCTTTGTTAACATTTTAATCATAATCCACCTGAAAGAAATAAATTTAAATGAATCATTAAATAACATTAATAGAAATTAATTCATGATATAATATATAAAAAGGTTAGTATATACAACACACAAATGAAATAAGTGGTAAATATGGTGTATGTCTCACATAAGTAAAAGTGAGATGAGAAACCCTTACCATGAGTCTGACTAATCACATATCTTCTTTATATTAACGAATTATAAAATCATTTTAATTATTTACTTACTTAATAACCATTTTCAAGTTTATTATTCCTTTTATATCTATTATTAATATGTTATATATGATTACTTAATCAATTAATTTTATGTCGGATGTTTTGATGATATTTGGATTATGTTTCAAAAATGACTTTGGTAGGTTGACTCTGTTCAAAAGGTCATTATTTTAACATATCCATAATAGTAATAATTTAATAATTATTTTATTTATATATAAGTTATACTTTTAAAACTAAACATTAAATATGGTTATGTTAAATGAAGTACATTATGATTATGGAGACAGTAGACCGTATGTACACATGAGTAACATTTCCATTTTTTAACAATTATTATGGAAAGGGGTTAAGTAATATTTTTACCTCAAATAATGATAATAATATTATAAATAACATATTATTTATTTAAATATAATTATATATATCATCCATGTGGTTTGGTTATGAAAATATAGTCACATCTCTTCGTGAAGGCGGTAGTCCACACGTACACTAACGATGTTACCATTATTAAGTGAGTGAAAAGGTTAGAAAGAAAATGATATATTATATTTTCATAATGATAAATATGTTATTAAAATAATAGTTATTTCATTTTATCACATAAAATAATTAAAATTATTCTTATTACCTTCCATGAAAAGAGTTAGTGGAAAACAAATCACATCACTACGCGAGGGGGTAGTCGGTTGTACACACAAGCGACGTTATTGTATCCCCTAAGGAATGGAAAGTAAAAAAGTTATATATTATATAATGACTCAATATATATAATTATTTTATAAATATCATATATATACTTTATATCCATCATCATACCCAACCATGATAGTTGGTAATGAAAAAATGAATGACATCGGTTTGCAAGGAGGTAGTTCACGACACACACTAATGATGTTTTTGTAACCCATTTGATGGAATTGGGGAAATTTTAGGTAATTAAATTAAAATAATATAACCATATTATATTTTAAATACTAGTGTTATTATATAAGTATAAATGAATAATATTTTTAGGATGTAGAAGAATAAATAAAATAAAAATACATAGTTAGAAATTTTACCTCTTCTCAGACAACCTCTTTAGTATTATACATAAAGTATTAATAGAATGAATTTATAAAAAAAAAGAATCTATGATGAGGTTATAGAAGTTTTCAAGTGATTGGACAAACCAAATGGGTTTTAAGGTTTGAAGATGAGAGGAGAGTGAGTGGCCTTTTATAATTGAGGTGAGTGGCACACTTGTAATTTTTTGTAAAGAAAAAGGTATACCCATGTTTTTTCACATAATAAAAAGATAAAAAATGGAGTATTATATATAATTATAAATTATATGGTTTAAATATATACATAAAATATAATTTATACAAGTTTTTATATCATTTTAACCATAATAGTTTTAGTTTAACTCCTCTATAGATCAACTTTTACCTTAAGTGTGATAAATAATTGTTTCTATTTTTACTATTAATTATGGTTAAAAATTAATATCAAATTATGAGATAATTTAATTTTTTTATTATAAATATGGTATAAAATTTTCTAAATTACATTCATATATGTGGAAAAATTTAATTTAAATTTAATCCCATAGGAGTGATGGGAAAATGAGTTTTCAATGATAAAATATCCACAAGATTATAAAGTTTTTATATCAAAATTCAATATGAAAATGATTCCAATGAACTAAATTGTATTAACATATATATATATAATTTAACTAATTTTACTTTAAAAATAATTTAATATATAATTTATGTTTATAAATAATTTAAACGAAAAGATTGTTTTCAATTAAAATTCAGTATTTTTGACTATTCATCGAAAAGTGAAACATTTTAGAAAAATAAAAAATAAAATAACACTAAGATAATTTTTATTTTATAATTTATAAATTTTATTAAATTTTTAATAATCAATTTTAAATTATTTGTGAAAAAATTGACTCAGTCATCATTTATAAAAATATAGTTTTTCAAAAAACATTTTTTTATTTTAAATGATTCTTATTTTATTTCTAATCAATAAATAACCATAATTTTCATAATTTAGTTAGTAATATTCATAAATAAAATTTTAATGGATATGTTATAATGATATAATATGTTTTATTTTATTTTGACTCTAAATTGTGTGTTCTACAAGTTATCAAGGAGATTAAATTGAAAGAAATATATTTTGTGGCTGTTTAGGCTCGGTGTTGCATGTCACATACACAATAAAATACAATATTATTATTTTATAATTTCAAAGTGTTAAACTTAGGATCCATTCCACAGGAATAAGGCCTCATTGTAATGGTCATCCACTTAGGACTACACCACAACACAACCACAACAACCACACTCCACACCCCATTCTCCAACTAAAATTCCATCTTAATGAAACTTCTGATCCTCTATCCTTTCCCATAAATATCCAATCACCTAAAAACAAAAAGTAAGGGCCAAAGAAGGATCAATACCTTACATAAGATACCTATCAAACAATTACCACCCTTTAGAATTTAAACCAAAACCCAAGAAGTTAGAAAAAGGGAAGACACATCTAAGTGATCTCACTTTAATAAGAAATCAACTAACACATCATAGGAATTAGGTACTAGAAAAAACAACATCAATAATAATATCATAAATTAACAAGATTCCATACACATCATTTCAATAAAATAAAACATAAAAAATACAATATATTGAGAGCGCATTTTCAACTCAAATTATAAAGTACACTCCTCTAAGCCACCATGTTACCATAGGACATAAACCAAGGGAATAACATTCCCAAACAACACCTTCTATAGATAGTCATGGATAATGATATACCACTCCTCAATGGATACATTATCTTCAAATTACATATTAAACTAATCAAAAGAATGAGAATAATCACAAAGATACTAGTGATGCTAAGAAACATCAAATAAATCATGAATTTGAATCATCTATGTGGGTAGTTCAAACCCATACACAATAAATCCAATATGCTCTACAATTTCATAAGGTCAAAAAAATTAGGCATAAATCTTACTCCTATAAGAAAAACTTCACTGTAAATGACAAGGAGATACATTTAAGAATACATTATATAAAACTTCAAACTTTATAGGCATATCCTATTACGACTAGTATAATAATTTTGATGACCTTGAACTGCCTTCATACACTTTGGAATCACCCACACCTTCTCAATGATTCTTTATACCAATTCCAGTCTTGGAATTTTTGACTCTCTAATATTAGTAAGTGTCTAATTGATGAACCTTCAAAATCCATAATAAATGTGTAAAACATCTCTTCTAATGTCTAGATAGTATGCTCTATTTGACTATCCATATGTGGATGAAAATTGGTGCTGAGTCATAGATGAAAGCATGATAAAGACCTCTAAACATTCTATAGGTAAAATGGGGATCATAATTAGAGATGATAATTTTTAGAACCCCATTAATACTCACCATCTTCAATAGATACAACTTTGACAAAATATCCACTAAGCTCAACTCCTTAATCACTAAGAAGTAAGATGACTTCATCGAACTATCCAATATCACCTATATAACATTACATCCACCCTACACTCAAGGAAAACTATTATATAATCTCATTTATAATTCCTACCACTTCAATTGGGGAACATCATATAGCTAAATGAACTGAACATAATGTTGAGCATAAACCCTTTGGAAAACCAAACACTAAGACATGGACTCTATAACTAATCTCTTCATCCCAGACCAACAAAATTAAACTCTCTGGGCATGATAAATCATAGCTACATCACATTTAATTAATAAAGGATAACTATATAACCCATATATAAACAACTTATGCATCATCAAAGTAAAGAAGAGACCCTTGGAATAATACCCAATATTGCCTATCCTCAGATAATTCCTTAAGAACATCATTAAAAATAACTCTATCTCACCAAAAATCCACCTCATAATCCATTTCTTAGAATTATCCACCTATTATAATAAATAAGACTACACCATAATTTGATAAATATATCAGATACCATCAAATTCTATCTATTACATCTCTCACTAAGTATCTCTGGACTCACACATAACATCACCAATTGGATTCCTACTCAAAAAACCAACCACAAATTTAACCTTCCCTGATGTATATGAAATAAGGAAATCATAATCCTATAATAATTCAATTCACTACCACTAATACAGGTTAAAATATAGATGGGAAAAGATATACCTCATGATACTGTGATTTTTGGAGACCAGTAAGTGATCACCAATGAGGTAATGCTATCACAACTTCAAATAAAACACAACTATAGAAAGCTAAAGATCATGAGTAGCATAGTTAAATTCATGAAGATTTAAATTTAAAGACCCATATGAGATAAAAATATCCTCTATATAAAAAATAAAAAGAATAAGGTGTGAAGAATTACAATAAACCTTGAACACAACTCCCTCCTCCAGTAAATAAAGAACCAAAGCAATGATATAATTATACTTTAAATACTCATAAACTTCCTTGTACTAGCCAGTCTACAGAAAGGCCTGATCCTTCCCAGAAGATACTAATAGAGAATTCACATTCCAAGAGAATTCATGCATGAACCAATGGTAATAGTCAACAAGAACAAGAAAAAATTACAATTCAACAAAATTATTGGGGGCTACCCTAAGAAACAACCAAATCAATATTCAAAGGATCCATGACTACTCCATGTTGATACATGGAATTATCGAAATAAATGAAACTCATGAGCCTAGAACTTACACATTGATATCTTACGAAATAAATGATGATTTCAAAGAGCTTCCAAAATATCTAACATATTCTCTATATTTTCCTACAATAAATTAGAATACACCTGGATGTTTTCAATGAAAACCAATATGAACTGATCTAAAAACCCACGGAACATAAAATTCATAAGTCCTATGAACATGGTTGGATTGTTTGTAATACTGTATGAAAGCACAATAAACTCATAATACCTATAAAAATATCTGAAAGCAGTCTTCAGAATATCCTCATCCTTTATTAGTAATTGACGATATTCTAACCAAGAATAATACTTCATGAACTAGATAGAACCCTAAAGATGATTGAACAAATAGATGATCCACATGAATGGATCGTGGTTCTTTACTATCACCTGGTTTATGTAATTATAATTAATAAATGCATAGGAATTTATATAAGAGTGACACATAACTCAAAATATATCCCAAATAAGATCTATCATTGAGGAGATAGTATGATAACATATTCTGTAAAGGCATCAGGGTACTCTTTGACAACCCTAGGAAACACCATTGGATTATCCTCCCCAAAAATCAACAATATATTGTAATCAAAGAATATTAGAACTTGATACACCTTCAACCCATTAAAGGGTCTCTCTCACCAATAAACAAGACATGTTCTCTGTTAACATATAAGAATATACATTTCCTCCTAAATAAATCAATAATTTCTAAAACTAAATACACCCAGTCCATGGTGAGGATGATGTTGTATGAATATATCCACAAACATAGAAAATATACCCTAGAGTGATGTTTCCCTAGAATCCGCTCATAGTCTCTCCACACAATATATAAGTTAGCTTGGCCTCCAATAGAGATTATCAATTCCAAGTTCACTAGAAACCTCTCAACCTAATGTATCAAAAAATGGTCTAGGGTGATTAAAATGAAGAAGTGTGTAGCTCCTGAATCAAACAAATCATAAAACCCAGTATAAAATAAGAAAATAACACATCATAAGACATATGGATTTCATGGTTCTGAAAACTCTAAGGCATGAATATAACTAACTATTACTCCAGGAACTCCATATCTATGATGTTGACCACCTATATAGTCATATTCCTCTCACTATCCTTGAGGGTGAGGGGAATTATTGGGTTTTCCACTAGATTAACAATATCTTCTATACTAATCAAAAGTTATAAGAGCTTGATGAACATGAATTAGAGGATACAACTACAATGGAAGAGTTTGAATATGGACACTGACCCCATATTTATTATCGATAAAGGTTAGATACACAAGCTTCCAATGGCCACAACCTTGTCTTGAGAAATAGACCATGTCCTATCCAATAGTTGGAGTCTGAGAACTACCTGATCTAGTGAAATTGGATGAATAAAGATGTAATTGACTCCCTATTATTTGAGACCACTTTTTCTAGTTAACTAAGAATCTTTGGATATATATCTTGTTAGCTATGTGTCTTGAAAACTCCCATACCATGATGATTTGTTCCTATCTAACATCCTCTTGATGACCTATATTTTCTCCAATACCTCAAGGTATATTAGAAAAGTGAATAGGGTGACCTAAAACTGTGTCTATGGATGAAAATATTTCAAAAAATCTCTCACCCTATCCTATTGATCTATAATAAGGTCCAAATAATGATGAAAGATGTTATTATACCATATACTAAACTCATTCACACTAGTATTTCCCATGCATAGAGTATGAATCTCACAATAAATGGACGCCTTCATGGTCAATGAAATTAACCTAGCTTGAATCTGATCACAAAACTTCTACCATGTAATGTATGACTCATTATAACCCATAAGGAATAAGAACCACCACTTCCAAGTAGCTCCATCCAAAATACGAACAACTACTGGAATCCAGTGCTCCCTTTGAGAATGAATCAAGGTAAAGACAATATCCAACTCCTCCAACAAAGACTCGATATCTTGATTTGAAATAGATACCTCATTCTTTTGAACATTTTTTGGAATTGAAACTCTCAAATAATCTTTCTACAAGTGTCATAGTCATCGATATCAACTTCTTAATTATCTATAAGTGAATCGCACCAAAAATCATCGACACAAATCTGATGGGAACATCGACCTGAAACCATACCTATAAAATAGAAAATGTTAGGGAATCATTAAACCCAAAATATTGAATAATTATGGTTCATATTAATTCCCATTTTTATCCAATTTAATCATTGGAATAAACAATCATGATGCATGACCCTTACCTAGGTCTCTACCTTGCAAGAAGCACCACTTTACTCAGTACATTAAATATGATTAATTCCCTTTCATTAGATGATAAAGAGCCCTAAAATCCCATATCCAATCTTTTATCCCTTACTTGAGCCATGTGTTATTTTTTTCTATCATTGTTTCCCTACTAACCCTTGAAATTTTCAATAGTTTCCATCACTAAGAATAATCTTTTATCTCAACCATTGGATTTTATATCCCTCTATAATGATCCCACCCCATGCATTGGTACCACTTTTTGGATAGAATTAAAGATATGTATGACCACTAAAGCCCACTTCTAATTGGTCATGGGTTGGTGACTAGAACTGAGGGTATATAATGTATACAAATGGGAGGAATTACACTCATCTATAATAAATTGGAATGTGATATAAGATACACCAGACAACTCCAAAGAATAAATTAATAGGTAACCACCATAATATATATAATTTTATATAATTTGAAAACAAAATAAAAAACCCCATAAACCACGATTAGGAAGCGATCAAAAAAATAAACAACTCCAGTAGACCAAAAAAATAGTTTTTATATATATGGGGAGAGCATACACATATACTCAGTTGGAACCTTCCCAAAAACACTTCTTTAAATTTTTAAAATTATACTAAATTTTAAGGAATAAATAAATGAAACCAACTCATTACATAAATCAAGTGAACTACATCCCAACCTCACCATGGATTGCTCACCGAGTCATGTAAAGAATATGAAATATATAATCAAATAATATATATAATAAGGTACCAAGAATACAATTTCCCACTTTTTTATTACTCTCACAGCCAAAAAAAAGTAACATGCTTTAATCCATTCCGTTAAAAATTCTTCCTACCTAAGCAATCATATCAGAACCATAAAATGATCTCATCCTGAACCCTGTGCACACATATCCCAACCACATCTCATTACATCTATATCTAAGTAAGATTATAAAATCTATTATTTCCTGTGTGATATATGTTATACCACAAGATGATAAAACCACTTCATGTATATATATAGTAACTTTAGTCACTACAGTCAGAATAAATGTATGTGTTATAACCTTAAGTTATTATAATCCACACTCACATATTTGTTAAATATGTGATCCATTAAAACCCATTTAAAAACACACCCTATAGTTTAATCCATCATTGTAACGCCTTAACCCTTGTTACCCAGAGTTAGTGCATTATTAAATAACATTAGCATGATCACAAGGGATAAAATCCCGAAAGACTGATTAGTTTAGTAGCCTTGGAAGTACTTGATACATTCATAAGTTTTATATTACATTATAAAATGAAAAACAACAAAAACACTGTCTCCATCGACCACATTCATATCCCTTAGACTATCCCTGTAGGTCATTCATAATATACTTCTTTTCATCCAAGTAAAAATAAATCATAGAAAGGGGTGAGCTCATATGATTAGTTAGGATAACAATATAGAGGAAACTGTTATAAATAAGCACAAACATTTAAGGCAATGTATAAGACTAAAACATAAGCATTTTGAACTTAAACTTCAGAATAATGTGGAAAATATAAATCAAATAATACCATTTACATATTCACATGGATATTCTACTAGTCTAATAATCACATGCCATATCAATAGCCAATTTCATAACGATGGAATGCATAATGCCAAACTTCATAAACACATAGCCAAGACCTTGTGCCAAGACTACATATAAGATTTTGTCAAGGACTTATGCCAAGACACTAGTTTGTCTCATGAGACCTAACGATACATTGAGGAGCTATAGCGGGCTCCACCCATCACTTACTAAGTCCAATGCATTCCTCATATAAAAAGTTGAAACATAACAAAAACATTCATTTTAAAACTAGCATACGAAATGTTAATACTTAAACAATAAACCATGAATGGAATAAAACTAATATATCCATAGTCAAAAATATCAAAAAACCTTCAATACAATATGGAAGATTTTTATCATAATGAATCAATTTCAAATAAGTGTAAAATCCATCAAAGGATGTTGACATAGATGAAATCAAAACTATTTGAAAGAAATGTATCTTTTTTTTGAAATCATTTAAAAGTCACATAATTATAAAAGAAAACTTTTATTTTGAAAATATTCTTATAATCCTATAAGGGATGCTTAGATGATGTTATAATGTCAGAAAATAGCCGCACCCACCATATAAGTTAAAAAAAGACATTCTTACCTTAATTTGGTCGAAAAGGTCATAAAGTACCTTGTTTGGAAAATGACGAAAAGATTCCTTTCAAAAAATATATGGTCAAATATGAATTTAAATGAATTTAAACTATATTATATTAAATAGTAAAAATTAGTTGAAATAAAGTTTTAAGAAAACACGGATGTGGATGATAAAGAGGTCCCAGTAGATACTTACATATTAACAACCTCAAATAAGTAAAGAGATTGTAGAATTAACGCTTACCTTGTACTTTTCCTTGGTCAAGGGTACGTTAAACTCCTATATAATAGTTAAATAATTGGTATTAAATTATACAAGAAATATATACATAAATATGATATCATATATTATCCTCTAATATTTCTTTGATAATAATATTTCAGTAGTATCATCATTTCGGGTGTTAACTGATTAGTTTTACTTTATATGCTTGGTTAAGTAAGACATATTTGTTATGTATAGGATGTATTTTATTCATATCCATAATTATATTAAGTTATTAAACATTATTTTTAATCATAAAATGATAATTATTCTTGAATGATTATGATGGGGAATGAATCTCATCGCATTCATGGAGACGATAATCTGTACGTATGCACGAGAGAAAATATCATTATATTGATGGTGAAATCATATATAATTGAATGGTATATCATATGTACAGAATAATTGATATGTTATATTTATTATTTACATAAATTATACTCATTATTATACCCATCCAAAAAATGAGGTGTTTGAATAACAAACTACACCACGACGTGGAGACGGTAAGCTGTACGTACGCACGTATGGTGACTTTTTCATTTATAGGATGGATAGAATAACGAATATGGTTGTACCATATTTATAATAACATAATAGTATATAGGAGGTACTGGAGTTATTATTTTTTTATAGAAACAACAAATAAATAGAAAGTTGGAGAAGAAAAGTACTTGAAAGATGGTGGTGAAATTGTTACCTATTCTTTGGGTGTTTCCTTTTTAGTTGATCAAAATGGATCCTTAGGTTGGATTTATGATCCAATTAAGGACTATAAGTTGTTTTTAGGAAAGTTGGGAGGATATTTTTCAGGTTTTGGCCGAGAAAAATGGATTTGGTGGTGTGATTTTGGGAGAAGGGGAAGTTCCCTTTTATAAGAGGGGTGAGGGGCACCTTAGGAAAATCTTGAAATATTATTTTATTATAAAATAATTTTTGGTTTCTAATGTCTCCAAAATGATTTATTTATAGGATAATGTGGGGATGAGTCTAAAACATCTCAACAAATAAGTTTTAGATAGGTTTAGATCACCATATTAACCTTATCTTTTAGATTTAACTCTTTGTTTAATAGTTTGACATTTACCATGTCTCTTTAAATTTTTATATTATATGGTTAATAAACATACTATAAATTGATAAGAAAACCTAAAGTGGTTCATTAATGACATATATAATATTATTTAATTTCTTTGGCTAAACAATATATTTTTAGGAATATTATATCAACCAATAATAGAGTATTTGTTTTAAAAATTCATTTATGTCAATTTTGACACTATTTAGTATTTGGTTTTTGTGAAAACCATAAAAGAATGACTACTTAGAAAACAATTATTTAATCAACACTAACATGTCATATTAAACTATAAAATTAGTGGAATTCATCAAAAGTATTAAATTACATTTATTTGGATATTTATAATATCAATTATTTTAATCCTTCATTAATAAGGTAATTACTGCATCATCATTGTGTCATAAATAAATTTAATATTTAATGTCTAAAATTTATAAATAAAATACCATTATGTAGAAAATATTTTTATCTTTCTAATGAATGTTTATAGTCTAATCTATCTTTTGTATAACCATATATTAAAAATGGTTTAGTTATTAGACTTTGAATTTAACACTTTTAACTCTTCTTTAAATAAAATAATAATAAATGTCCTAATCTAATCCAAGTGGACCCAAGGGGATCATATTTTATTAAAAAAGCTATTTTTGGTAGAATTACACTTATCCAATAGAATTAGGACATGTGTTAGGATAAATATAATACCATTTTTACCCTTAATTACCCTATTTACTTTTAACCGTGGTAAATAAATGTCAAAAGTTACTATTCACCAAAAATTATTTTCATCTAATTGAACCAAATTTTACTTAATGATGTTAACTATGTCTCTTGGATTTTTGAAATTCGACTCACAGAAGTGGTAAAATTAAGTTTTATGAAAATTCTCAAATGCTCATAGAAGGTGGGTAAAAGACGGTAAAAAGTTCAATAAAATTTTATATATCTAAACTTATTATAAAATGACTCCAATGAATTACATTAAACATATATAGTTATTATGTATATATTTTGACCTAAAATAAATAAAAATAAAATAACTAATTACTTAAATAAAAAGTCGGTTTTAAACAATAACGCAGTGTTTTTCACTATTAATAAAAAATTGAATGTTTTTAGAAAAATACAAAAAATTAACCTTATGCTAATTTTGATATTCTAAATCCAAAAAAGAAGTCCATTTTGAAAAATAAAATTTATAAAATGTCAAAAAGTGGGTATTACTATTCATAATGGCTAGTTTGATTGGTCGTGGTGTGTTAATACTCCAAGTTGTGTACAATGCAAGCTACTGCATTATTCAAAGGTGAACGTACCATGGAAGCTTTGGGTGTTACATTCTACTCTCCTTAAATAATTTTGTCCTAAATTTTTTTAAAATATTACTGCATAAAAATATTCGGGTGGTTCTTCATCATAAGTTCCTTGGGTTCCCATATTGCCTCTTCCATCTTATAGTTTCTCCATAGAACTTTCACCTGACGAGTCGTCTGGTTTCTCAACACTTGTTCTCTGGTATCAAGAATTTTGATAGGATCTTCGCAACAAGACCAATTAGGTGATTACATGCATTGGGTCAGGCATGTATTTTCTCAATAGTGATATGTGGAACACATCATGAACTTTGGAGAGACTTAGAGGCATTTTCAAATGATAAGCTACAACTCTAATTCATTATAGAATTTTGAAAGGTCTAATGTACCTGGGACTTAATTTACCCTTCTTACCAAATCGTATAACACCCTTCCAGGGAGATACCTTCAAGAAAACATGGTCTCTTACTTGAAATTCCAAATCCTTCCTTCGGTTATCGGCATAGATCTTTTGCCTACTTTGAGATGCATTGATGTGGGTTTGGATAACCCTCATCTTTTCCATTGTTTCCTTAACAAGTTCTGGGCCTATGAGTTTTCTTTAACCAACATCATCCCAACAAGTTGGTGTGCGACATATCTTTCCATATAACGCTTCATATGATTCCATTTGAATACTTGAATGGAAGCCATTGTTATAGAAAAATTATAGCAGTGGTAAATATTGATCCCACATACCTTGAAAGTCAAGTGATCAAGATCTCATCATGTCTTCTAATGTTTGAATAGTTCATACTGATTGTCCATCAATTTGAGGGTGGTAGACAGTGCTCAAATGAAGTTCAGTATCCAGGGCCTTCTGAAGACTTTTCCCAAATCTTGATGTAAAATGGGGATCATGATCAGAAACAATCGATAAGGGTACACCATGATGTCTTAAAAATTCATTAATATATAGTCTTTCCAGATGTTCAAGTGGTAAATATTCTCTTACAACAAGAAAATGAGATGACTTGGTAAGATGATCAACAATGACCCATATTGAATCATTACTTCTTTGAGTGTTTGGTAGCCCCATGTAAAGGTTCATCATAATATCATCCTATTTCCACTTAGGTATAAGAAGAGGATGCATGACTCCTCTAGGATGTTGTCTTCCAGCTATCACTTGTTGACAAACCATACATCTTGACACATAATCAGCAATCTCTCTCTTCATTTTGTCCAACAAAAAATGTTCCTTCAAATATCTATACATCTTAGTGCTCCTAGGTTGTATAGAGAAAGTGGAGATATGAACATCATACAACAAATATCTTTATAGATCAGGTATATCAGGAACACAAAGGCTCTTCCCAAATTTAAAAATTCTATCTTCATATACGAATTCACTCAATCTCCCATCATTCACAGCTTTAATCTTCTTTTGAAAATCCTCTTCACCAGTCTGAGAACTTTTTATCCTTTCTAGTAAAGATGGGTTGGAAACCATTTGAAAAAGTATCGATGTTTCAACTTATATGGTTATTCCCATATCCATCTTTACCAGATCCATGAAAATAGGATCCCTTTCAACTCTCATCTTGTTCAAAACTCCATGATCTTTTATGGTCAAAGCATCTGTCAACTTATTTTCCTTCCCCGGGTGGTTGTGTATAGTGCAATCATAATATTTGAGTAGTTAAAGCCATCATATTTTTCTCATGTTGAGTTCTTTCTATGAGAAAATATAATTTAAACTCTTGTGATCAGTATAAATCTCACATTTTCACCATAGAGATAGTGTCTCCATATTTTTAGATCAAATATTACATCTTCTAACTCAAGATCATGAGTAGGATAGTTTTTTTCATGAATTTTTAGATGTCGTGATGCATAGGAAATAACTCTATCATTCTACACAAAGACACAACAAAGTCCTTTCTTTGAAGCATCACAATAAACAACAAACCCATCATTCCCTGATGGTAGAGTCAAGATAGAATCATTGACTAATCTTCTATTTTGTTCTTCAAAACATTCTTCACACTCTTTTGTCCAAAAAATTTTAACCCCTTTAAGTGTGAGCTTGGTTAATGGGTTAGTCAACCGTGAAAAATTCTGGACGAAATGTTGATAATAACCTGATAAACCAATAAAACTACGTACCTCAGTTATACTCATCGGTGCTGGCCATTCTTGGATTTCCTTGGTCTTTGAAGGATCAACAAAGATTCCATCCTTAGAGACAATATAGCCAAGAAAAAAATCTCTTGAATCCAGAATTCACACTTGCTAAACTTCCCATATAATTCATTTCTCTTGAGTGTTTTCATAATTGTGCGCAAGTGATTTTCATGATCTTCATAGATTTTTGAGTATACCAAGATATCATCAAAAAATACTACTAAATATTCATCAAGATATTATTTGAAAACTCTATTTATTAGATCCATGAAGACAGAGGGTGCATTAGTCAATCCAAAAGGAATTACTATAAACTCGTAATGCCCATACCTGGTTCAAAATAGTGTCTTCAGAATGTCTTCCTTCTTCACGCACAACTGATGGTATCTAAATCTAAGGTCAATATTTGAAAAATATTGAGCTCCTTGAAGTTGATCAAATAAATCATCAATGCGAGGTAGGGGATACTTTTTCTTTATTGTTATAGCATTGATCTCCCTGTAGTCAATGAACAACCTCATATATCTATATTTATTCTCAACAAAAAGGACAGAGGATCCCCATGGAGAAACAATAGGTACAATGAAACCCTTATTACTCAATTCCTATAGTTGTTTATTTAGTCCCTCTAGTTCCACAGTGGCCATTAAATAAGGGGTCTTCTATATGGGCCTCGAACTAGTAATTAAGTTAATGGAAAACTCAATTTCTCGTTCTGGAGGATGTCTAGGTAAATACTCTAGAAACACATCAACATATTCTAGCATAATAGGTATGTCCTCTATTAAAACATTATTTTCATCACCCATAGTTATTTCATTCTCTTATTCCCTAATAATTGAATTTTTTAGAGCTACTGTGGGTGGATCTAGATAAGAATCAGGTGGTGATGTTTCTACTCTAAAGATAAGGTACTTCTTGTCATCATAGAAAATTGTAACCTCCATCTTCTTACAATAAATTTTCACATCATGGTCTAAAATCCAATCCATACCGAGGATTATATAAATTCAATCATGGGTATGATGATGAGATCAGAAAATAAATAACATTTATATGACCTAATGGGAACTAATTCACAAAACTTTATTGTGATGACACTTCCCTTTAGAGTTTTGACTGAAAACTCCCTTATTATGTCAATTTTAAAATATCTAATTTTCTTAGAAAAATGGGAAGTTATGAAATAATGCGATCATCCAGAATCAAATAAAGCAATGGATAAACTTGAGGAAACCATTAAATTACTTTCCACCACATATTTCAAAGCTTCAACCTCATCAACAGTGATTGAATAAGCTTATCCGTGCTCCCTTGTCCTTTTATGAGGTAGGTTTCCTTGGATCTTAGTAAATTCATTTGCATAATTCCCCTTTTCTCTACAATTGTATCATTCAAAATTGATAGCATATTTCTTTCCCTTGCAATAATGAGATTGGTGGCCTTTTTCACCACACTTGTAACAGACTACCATTCCCTTCAGGCAAGTACCGGGGTGCTTCATCCCACATTTACTGTAGGATGGATACTAAAATTTTCTATTCTTACCCTTATTTCCATTTACAGAGTGTTCAACAGATCTCTTCTTCTCTTTCTTTTCTTTAAAGTCGTAAGACTTAGAAAATTCCTTTTCTATTTTGATAGCACATGAGACAATATCTTCGTACAATGAGATGGATTGTGAGACTAATGGAAAATGAAGAAATGTTTGTAAAACAACAAATAACCGATCAATTTTACTCATTGGGTTACGTATATAATCTCCTTCATGCCTTTCTAACCTTGTAAAGTTAGCCTTATACTTTGAGACATTATCATCCTCCTTTTTCCTCAGACTCAGAAATCATCTTTCCATATCTGCTCGATGGTCACGAGGAAAGTATTTTTCTAATAAAATCTCTTTATAATACCTCCATTCCATGTTCAATACTTCTCCATCTTCCTTTGTGTTTTGGATTAATAACCACCATTGATCTGCATCTCCTGTTAGGTGATAAATTTCCATGATAACTTTTTCCCTTTCCATACTCTCCAAAGCATGAAATATTTTATCTGAGGAACATATCCATTGTTCATATACTAATGGATTTGTACTACCATTGAATTTTGGTGGTTGTTACCTCATGAAGCAGCCTAACATTGATCCTCCATGTTGAGGATTAGGGTTCTCCATATGGGTAAGGTTATTATTCGTAACCTGATTGAGTTTTTCAAGTATAGTGACAAGCTGATCAACACCAATTATATCACTTGCTCCATTATAATTATATTGAGTAGGAGGTAAATACCTACATGAATTACATGTGTTGATATGGTTTCCATTCCTTCTACTAGGCACCATTTCTAAACAATGACATACAATAGATTAGTTTATGAATCACAATACATAATTCCAAACTTGTAAAACACTTAACATAAATTGAATAGTTTATGGATATAATCCATAATCATAAAATGTTTTCTTTGAGGAGGTATATACTCATAAATCCTTGATAATGGTTTGTAAAGATAATGTGAATTTTCCTAAGAATATCCCCCAGGAGTTTTGTAACCAAGAGTGCAACAAAGGTCTGTTGTCATGTACCAGGATACCACAGGTCAAGCTCGAAACTCCTTGTCGAAGTTTTCACTCCTAGGTACATCTTTTCCAGATTTTCCTATACTTACTCATATCCAGACACGGATGTATTTCTTGGAACATTCAAAAAATCTCTACATTACAAAAATTCTAGGAATTTCTTCTATACTAATCCTCAAAGTCCATCTTAGGGTAATGTTCTCTAATCAAAGTTTATCTAAATCTAGTTTCCAAGGTTTGTACCAAACTTCCTCTGATATCAACTGTAACGCCCCGACCTAATTTACCCAGAGTTAGTGCATTATTACATAATATTGACATGATCAAAAGGGATCAAATCCCGAAATATCGATCAATTTAGTATCCTTGGAAGTATTAGAGACATTTATAAGTTTTACATTACATTATAAAATGAAAAACAACAACAAAATTGTCTCCATTGACCACATTCATATCCCTTAGACTATCCCTATAGGTCAGTCATTATATAATTCTTCTCATCCTGGGAAAAATAAAACACAGAAAGGGGTGAGCTCAGATGTTCAGTAAGGATAAAAATATATTAGAAAATTTCATAAATAAGCATAAATATTTAAGGAAATGTATAAGAATAAAAAATAATCCTTTTAAACTTAAACTTCAGCATAATATGGAAAATATAAATCAAATAATTCCATTTACTTATTCACACGGATATTCTACTAGTCTAATAATCACATGAAATATCAATATCCAAATTCATATTGATGTAATGCATAATGCCAGACTTCATAACCACATAGTGAAGGCCTTATGGAAAGACTAAAAATAATATTTTGTCAAGGCCTTATAACAAGACACTAGTTTATCTCATGAGACCTATCGATGCATCAAGAAGCTATAATGGTCTCCACCTGTCACTTACTAAGTCCAATGCATTCCTCATATGAAAAGGTTATAACATAACATAAACATTTGTATTAAAACTATCATATCAAGTGTTAATATTTTAACAATAAACCATGAATGGTATAAAAATAACATATCCATATTCAAAAATATCTCAAAACTTCAATACAATATGGAAGATTTGTATCCTAATGAATCATTTTCAAACAACTATAAAATCCATCAAAGGATGTTGACATAGATGAAATCAAATCTATTTGAAAGAAATATCTCTTTATTTCTTTTAAAATTATTTAAAAGTCACATAATTATAAAAGAAAACTTTTATTTTGAAAATATTATTATAATATTGTAAGGTAAGATTTGGCGATGTTATAATGGTTGAAAATAGCCGCACCCACCGTATAATTTAAAAAAATACATTCTTACCGTCATTTTATCGAAAAGGTCATAAAGTACCTTGGTTGGAAAACAAAAGAAAGATTTATTTCAAAAAATATAAGGTCAAATAAGGGTATGAATGACTTTAAACCATACTCTATTAAATAGTAAAAATTATTTGAAAAACATTTTTATGAAAACAAGGATGTGGATGATAAAGAGATCCTAGAATATACATACATATTAACAACATCGAATAAGTAAAGAGATTGTAAAATTAACCCTTAAATTGTAATTTTTATTGGTTGAGGGTACGTTAAACTCTTGTATAATATTTAAATAATTGTTATTAAATTATACAAGAACTATATACAAAAATATGATATCATATATGATCCTCTAATATTGCTTTGTTAATAATGTTTTAGTAATATCATCATTTCGGGTGTTAACTGATTCGTTTTCCTTTATATTATTGGTTACGTAAGCCATATTTATTATGGATAAAATGTATTTGATTCATATAAATAATTATATTAAGTTCTTAAACATTATTTTTAATTATAAAATGAAAATTATTTTTGAATGATTACAATGGAGAATGAATCTCATCGCGTTCGTGGAGGTGGTAATCCGTACGTACGCACGAGCGACAATATCACTATATTGATTGTGAAATCGTATGTAATTGGATGTTATATCATATATACATAATAATTAACATGTTATATTTATTATTTACCTCAATTATACTCATTATTATACCCATCCAAATAATGAAGTGTTTGAATAACAAACTACACCACGACGTGGAGACGGTAAGCCGTACGTACACACGCATGGTGACTTTGTCATTAATAGGATAGATATAACCACAAATATGGTTTTAACATATTTATAATAACATCACAGTATGTAGGAGGTACTATAGTCATTATTTTGGTATGGAAATAACAAATAAAGAAGAAGTGAAATAAGAAAATAACTTGAAAGAGGGTGGGGAAATTATTACCTCTTCTTCAAGTGTTTCCTTCTGAGTTGATCAAAAGGTCTCATTAGGTTGGATTCATGATCAAAGTAAAGACTCTAAGTTTATTTGAGAAATTTTGGGAGGATATTTGGGTAGGTTTTGGCCTAGACAAATGGCTTTAGAGGTGTGATTTTGGGAGAAGGGGAGTGCCCTTTTATAAGAGGGGTGAGGGGCACCTTAGGAAAATCTTGAAATATTATTTTATTATAAAATAATTTTTGGTTTCTAATGGATAAAAAATGATTTATTTCTAGAATAAGGTGGGTATGGGTCGAAAAAATCTCATATAATAGGTTTTAGATAGGCTTAGGTCACCCTATTAACCTTATATTTTAGATTTAACTCTTAGTTAAATAGTTTGGCATTTACCATGTCTCTTTGTATTTTTATATTACATGGTTAATAAACATACTATTAATTTCCAAGAGAACCTCAAGTAGTTAATTAATGACATATATAATATTATTTAATCCCTTTTTACTAACCTTAGATTTTTAAGAATATTATATCAACCAATAATATCATATTTTTTTAAAAATTCATTCATGTCAATTTTCACACTATTTAGTATTTGGTTTTTGTGAAAATCATAACAGCATGATTACTTTGAAAAATAATTATTTAATCAACCCTAAAATGTCATATTAACCTATAATATTAGTTTAATTAATCAAAAGTCTCAAATTACATTTTTTGGATATTTATAATATCAATTATTTTAATCTTTCATTAATATGGTAATTACTGCGTCATCATTATGTCAAAAATAAATTTAATTATTTAATGTCTAAAAATTATAAATAAAATACCATTATGTAGGAAATATTTTTATCTTTCTAATTAATATTTATAGTATATTTTATCTTTTGTATAACCCTATATTAAAAATGGTTTAGTTATTAAACTTTGAATTTAGCACTTTTAACTCTTCTTTGAATAAAATAATAAGAAATGTCCTAATCTAATCCACGTGGACCAAAGGGGATCATATTTTATTCCTAAGGTTATTTTTAATAGAATTACAATTATAAAATAGAATTAAGAAATGTGTTAGGGTGATCATATTAACATATTTACCCTTAATTACCCTATTTACTTTTAACCGTGGTAAATAAGTCAAAAGTTACTATTCATCAAAAAAATTATTTTCATCTTATTGAACCACATTTTACTTGATTATGTTAATGTGTCTCTCTAATTTTTGAAATTCAACTCACATAAGCGATAAAATTATGTTTTATGCAAATTTTCAAATGTTCCTTGAAGGTGGGTAAAACATGATAAAAAGTTCAATAAAATTTTATATATCTAAACTTATTATAAAATGACTACAGTGAATTACATTGAAAATATATAGGTATTATGTTTCTATTTTAACCTAAAATAAATTAAAATAAAATAACTAATTACTTAAATAAAAAGTTAGTTTTAAATAATAATGTAGTGTTTTTCACTATTAATCAAAAATTGAAAGTTTTTAGAAAACTACCAAAAATCCACCCTAAGATAATTTTGATTTTTCAAATCCAAAAATTATGTCCATTTTGAAAAATAAAATTTATAAAATTTCAAAAAGTGGGTATTACTATTTATAACGGCTAGTTTGATTTATCGTGGTGTGTTAAAACTCTAAGTTGCGTACAACGCAAGATACAACATTATTCAAAAGGAAATATACCGTGGAAGCTTGGGGTGTTACAATAATATCCCATATATACCTATAAATCATGCTATGCCGGAATGGAATGTGGGGGAGTGTGAGTATTTATCCACCAGTTCCCTCACCAACCTAGATATTGGAGAAAACACCTGAAACCCAAAAAATTTGGGCCTCAAATTCCTACCTATATTATATTGAGTAGAATTCGGAATTATAAAACATAATTAAAATATCAGAAATAATAAAATTTTGTAAACTACCTAGACTTATTCTTAGACTAAAACTACCATCCCACATGAAAACTCAGATACTATCACCGGGGTCTAGAAAGAGAGAACTTAATAAGATTACCGACATAAAAGTCCACCATCATTTGAATTTATCTTATTAATTTAGAAATTACTATTCTTTTATTCACCACATCATAAATTTCAATTTAATAAATTCATGTAATCACAGTCAAAAACACCTTTTAAATTCATATTCTTATTTTGAGATTTCCATTCCATGCTCTTATAGAATTTATCCCAACCAATTATATGGTTTTTACATAATATATCATCAACATAATAAAAACCCAATCCCATGAGTTTAGTTATAATTAAACATTATTTCATAATATGGGTAATCTAATAATCGATTAGAATGACCACAAGGAAGATACACTCATGATGCATAGGCCAACTGTAACATGTAGTTAGAAATCCTAATAACCCATCATAAAAAAAATCCATCAATAAATAAATAAATTGGGTAATCATTACTCTCAAACCAGACCTAAAAACCCATTAATAATCCCAAAATAATGATATAAAAAATATCAAGCATCATTATCAATCTATTCTACCCATTCTAGCCCCATCCATAATAAACCACTACCACAACCAAGGATTCCAACCCATCCATTTCAATTTATACCAACCATACCATGTTCAAAAATAATCTTAGAAATATCTATACCATCCTATGATATACACATGGTATAATGTTTTTTAGTATGAAAAATTTAGGGGAAAACTAATCCCATCACAATAAGTAAACATGCTTAGAAACAAAGATAATATCATAACAACCCATATCATTTTAATTATAGCAATCATAATTTTACATTACCATTTTTAATTTATTAATTAATTATACATAGGTTCCAATAAAAAACCTAATATTTAGATTTATCAATTTCTACCATAACCAATAATAATTCTCAAGAAATGCTTGCATTTTCAATAGATTTCAATGAAGAACAATAATTAAATTAATATGTCTCTTTCATTATTAATTTCATATTGCCATATTTGTATTTTTATCCAATTATAAAAAGAAAATTATATTATTAAATAAAAAAATACAACATTTCTAAGAAAAACTACCTAGAAAATATCAAGAGGCACCATCAAATCATATCAAAACCACCAGAGAATTACAAAAACCCTTCCACATATCATCCATTCTCAATTATTAGTTTTTTTATCTTCATTAAAGTATGTTACATTTCTTACTCAAAGAAACTAAATAATGTTAATCCTATACTTTAATATAATGATAACTGGTCATGAAACCCCAAACTATATTTGAATCTTTCAATGTTCTAGAAGCAAGAATAGAAGAACAAACATAGATCTTCAATCACCTCTACCGTGAGGATCTCATAATCCCTATGGATGACACCCCACCAAGAATCCTCCATCAATCACCAATAGAAAAACTCATGAACCAAATCCATTATATCATGGAAAGAGATAATATTGGAGAAAAACAAACACTTGAAAAAAGGAGTCTCACCAAAGTTCACCCATGAAATGACCTTTAAAAGTTATAGGATTAAGGATAAGAAATGGGTATTAAAATCCTCTATAATAGATCCTTAGGTTTCCTTGGGATTTAAGTTGAAGTAATGAAATAATAAGAATATGATAGAACTACTGAATTTATATGTGTTGGGGTATTAATAGGACCATAGGGAAACACCCCAAACGAATCTATAATGACGAAGGTTCAAACTAAAACAATAGTGCAACATGGAAGACCATTCAATAATGGTCCTAGTCAAAACCTCTCTCCAGAGTCCACAATATAAATCCCCCTCTATATAATCCTTTAAACCCTTAGTCAAAAAATAATATTAAAAACCCATGTAAGGATGTGATGAAACCTTATCAACATTCCATAGCAATCCACAAATAGGAGGGATAATGTGTTGACCTTTAATACTCTGTGATACATCACATAGCTCATTCTTAGTTACCTTTAAAAATATAGTGATAAGAAATCCGACCTCGGCTTCATGAAACCTCCCACAAAACCATGCTGAAAGGGTTTTTGACAATGTATAAAAAAACAATCACTCAAGATATATTGATCAATAACATGGAAACACTTCAAAGGGCCATCCACCTGAGACTACACCACACTAGAACCTCAATAACCATGCCAGAACACCCCCTTATCCATATAAAATCATAGATCAATGACACTTATGATCTTCTATCCTTTACCAGACACCTCTAATCACCCAGAAACATGAAATAAGAGAATTTAAAGGATCGGTTCCCTACAATAATCAAGAATTATAACTCAAAATGATATTAATTTTAGAAAAAAAATCCAATTCATCACTTTATTAAGGAGATGGTTAAATAAGGGATAGTGATGTTATAGTATGTTTCTACATTAAATCAAGACTTTTATAACAAGGAAAAGGCACATACCAATGAAGTGTTTAAAATAGAATAGTTTAATCTTAGATATCAACTATATCCATATAGTTAGATGGTCTATAGATGGCCCCCTCACTCCTCTAAAGTGTTTATTGTTCCATAAATGGTGCTCAAAAAGTATTATTTTCAATATGTAGTTCATGTTAGGTATAATTCTTATCATGGTATAATTTATTGAGTTTCTAAATATCTATTATAAAATTTTAGAGAATATATTTTTCTTTATTAAAAAAGGATGGATTTAACCCACAGTAAGCTCAAATATTTCTAAAATTGGAGATATAACTAAAGGAAGTTTATTGAGGTGTTTTATTTTCTTATTGAAAAAGTGGGGAACTCTGCCATGTTAACAAAATAGGGAAAATATTTTCATTGAGAAGTTTACGAGGAAGAGTATTTGAATGTTTATGTAGGGGAATGAGTTTATTAATAATTTATTATAATGTAATGTTTCTAATTACAGGTGGTTTCATGGAAGTGATGTTCTATTACCAAGTGGTTTCTAGAGATTTTGAAGAGTTATTATCAACAAGTAGTTTGTAGATCAAATAATTAAGTCTTATAAAGTGTTTCATGAGGGATTTTTCATTTTATTATCATTTCTCAGGAATATAATGACTCATATATGTTTAGTGTTAATAATTAGAAAATAATTTATTAAACTATCTGAAGATGTAGGTTGTAGCCAAAGTATTTTGTTTAAAAGATGTAAATTGCAGTTGTGGTGTTTTTTCAACCAACCCATAGGGGGATATTGTTTTAAAAAAAACCTTTCAATAATTTTTAGGTCATTATTTTTGAAAAACAAGATAAATATACTCTAAAAGACTCATATATTAACCATGGGCATGTGTTATGGATTTTGGATAAGTTTAGAGGAAGCATAGAGATATTCTATCCTAGAGAGAAAAAATAAAATTGTAATGATATTTACTACACCATGAAGTTTACATTCCCACTTTAAGGGGAACCCCCATGAAATTTTTTTGTAGGTCTATTGGAGATATAAGAATAATTTTACTGTGAACAAGAAGAACACACCAAAATAGTTCTATATAAGATTATAAATTTACTACATAATAATAGTTTTAGAAGAATCACTTTGCAAGGTGTTTTTACCAAACCAAAATGGATGTTCTGTATGAATAAATGGATTTGAGGTTGGATGAAGTATTTATATATGAAGGAAGAAAGGAAAAATTTAATGTATCTATGTAAGATTAAGATTCTGTAAAGAGTTGATCATAAATAAAGGTCACCCCATAACTCTGCAAGTCATGATGTGAAGAAGGAGCTTATGTCACGGTAAGGAGGTCACATGTTAAGATCACTTAAATGATGGATAAATCCTAGGAGCGGGGATGAATCAATGTTTTTTATTTTTTCAAATCACAACCACTCTCATAATTGTTTAGTATTAATATCCTTAAATCACTTGTTGTAGAAAACAAATAGGTAAAGTATCAGTTTTTTTAACGAGGCCCACCTCCAATATGGATGACTACATCCCTAGTGTATTTTTGTTTTTATCCCCCCTCACAAAAAATACTTTATTTTTATTATTATGAATTTAGTTGTAAGGGAAAACCCTACAATTTATACAATGTTTTCACCAACTTGTTAAAAAAATCATCCACATGTCTCATAATATCATAAAATTTTTTTTATCGAAGAATGATCACCAGAGAAAGCACATGTCTTCAATAGACTCGATAAATACTATATTTTTCCTCTTTATCCACATAGAAACTTATTTGGGATATATTCATCTCACACTCATATTAGAATAATTTTAGCATTCTAACTTTTCAATTGACTGATTTTTTATCTTTTTTGGTTTCAAAAAATTCACTATTGATCACAAATATATTTTCTAATATTCAGTTTTAGAAAACTCCTTTAAAAATTTCCCCTTGATCTTCAAATTAAAAATGGGTGAAATACCCTTTTGAGATATATTCCTACATTTATTCTCATAGAGAAGAATAAAATATTCTTATTCAAAACTCATCTAATATTTTTTAAAGATCTTCTCATTTAAATTCCCATAAAGGATTAACTTCTAATTTCCTTTAATCTTCCACAAAATGTGATTCTTATTTTCCACATATGTATACTCACATGAAAAAAATACACTCATGATGATAAACTTTAGCTCATAGACTAATATCCTTCTTCAAGTTCTAGGACCAATCTTGGCTTGAATAAAGAAATAACACTTAGAATCATGATGTTTACACATTGAAGAATAAAACAAGATCGTTAATATAAATCTTGAATTTTACATGAAAAAAATAATTTTAATCTTACATGACCTTTTTAATGATCTCAGGTATTATTTGAAAAATCATTTTAGTCTTATGTATCATCAGATCTTCTCTTACATGAGAAAATTTTCTTCTTATGTATTCCTCGGAACCTTGGGGTTATTCTTATGCATCCTCAAATTTTTTCTCATATAATATGAAAAATTTCAAGGTTTCTAGAACCTTTTGAATTTATTAAAAGATCATTCACATTACTTTTCCATATTTTCAATGAGATATCACATATCACCACATAAAATCACTACTAATTTTCTAATTTCTTAAAAGATCATTCAGATTCCTTTTACAAACATTATACAAACTGAATAATATTATGCATGAACTCTAGCCTTATTAGATTAACTCAAAAAACCTTCAAAACCCATTTCAAATATTCTGAACTCATTTACAAACATCTTCATTCAACTCTTCATCAATTTTAAATATATTGGAATCCCATTCATATATATTGATAACAAATACAACATCATCCTCAATGGGATAAGAAACCCCCCTTGTATTTTTTTTCAATAACCTATATTTTAGTTATTTTTCATCTTCTATACTCTTATTTAAAAATATTCTCTTCTCCCCCTTAACCATTGTAATTTAAATTTTAAGATCTCTTTTATCCCCCTTGTTGAAAATAAAGAAAAAAGACTCATAAAAAGGGTGGTCTCATTATTCTCAAATAAACAATCCATGAATTAATCACCTCTAAGCCTATGTGAGATATTTTGATATAGAAAACAATAGATATTAACTCAGGAATCAAATATATCCACAAATAATTTAAGTTATTGATACTAAATCAAACAAAACATTATTTCAAGAGTTCTTCAAACATATTTTCACGATGTATCTTCCATTAAACTCAATAAATACATTAAAAACATTAATGTTTAAGTAGATTCCCCCTAAAAGTCATACTTAAAACTTTGTAACAAATAATATATGATTAAAAGTTGAAGAATACTCAAACACGTTCCTCAGTGGTATTGGGAAATGGTCCGCACACCCATTTGAATCCTCATCTTCTCAAAATTTTTAATTGATAGAGGTTTGTTAAAAATGTAAGAAATATTCTTCTTGGATGGAACAAATTCCATTTTCAAAATTCCTTTAGTCACATTATCATTGAATAAATTATATTTAATATCTTTGTACTTTGGTTTTTAATGTTATACAAGATTATTGGATATATTTATAGTTATTTAGTTATTAATCCAATAACTAATGGATACTTAACTACAATATGAATATATTCAAGTTGAGTCTTTATCTAAATAAATTGTGTAGCCTTTTCGGATGAAAAAATATACTTATCTTCAATATAACTCAATGTAATTAGTTATTGATTCTTTTAATTCCATTCCACACATATTATACCAATGAAAAATTATATTTTGATGTGTATTTTCTATCATCAACATGACTATCCCAAAAAGCATATGTAAAGCCCTGTAATTCCCACTTACCTTTATTCTCATACAAATGACATAATTGTATATACTTTTGATATATCTTAGAATTATATTATTTTCCATTAAGTGCGACTCTTTAGTAGTTTATTAACATCTTGAAGAAAGAGTGATGAAATAACCAATGTATGGACTTGAGGTAGTTATATAAAAATGAATAACTGTTAAATTTCGAAATTATTTCTTTTAAACATCATAAACTTCATCATATTTACTAATTTTTTTCACGTATTTCAATTAGTGTATAAATTCCTATATATTATTCCATTACAAGTATTTTCAATAAATCCATCTAATAAATTTATTAAGAGATGAAATTATGACCAGTAGTTTGGGTAATTTGAAAACCCAAAAAGAAATTCACCTCACCAAGTAAGAGAATTTCATATTTCTTATTCATTTGTGTATAAAAATATTCACATAAATTTTATTCATTACTCAGAAATATTATATCATCAACATATACAATCATAATATATGATTTAGTGTTGGATATATATATATATATATATCATTGTCCACTCATTCGTTTTTGAATTTCACGCTTCTTAAATATTCATATAGCATGAAATTCCAAGCTATTGGGGATTATTTCAACCCATATAGTGATTTATTCTATTTTCATACTTTTATTCAATTATTATCAAGTATAAATCCCTTATCATTTTGGAATGATAATTTTACATCAATTTGATAGGATTTATAGTTTATTTTGTGTAAAATATAAATAAATACCATGATGGTATCAAATTTTTATACAAGGGAAATTTTTTGTCAAATTCAATTCCTTCAATTTGTGAGTACCCCTTGAAAATAAATCTAGATTTTTTCCACGAAACCTCACCTTTTTCAATCACCATGTATCTAAAAACCTATTTTTTTCCAATGATGTTTTTCACTTTAGGCCTAGGTATATAATCACATGTCTAATTATTCTCAATTTTGTTAAGATATTAATTCATATATTCAATCCATTATTTGTGCTCAAAATCCTAATCAACAATTTGGGGATAAAAATTTGAAATCAAACTACTGTGATAAGATGTTATTATTTTTCTTCTTATTTATACCCCTTGATTTTGATCTCTAATGATATTATTGATATCAACATGATTTATCAATATTTTATTTATCTTTGTGGTTCTAGAATCTATTGAATCATTACTTGAATAAGTATAATCTATATCCTTATCATGGAATTACATATTTTTTCAAAATGTTTAGCTAGTTCCGTAGTGATAACATTACCCTCATTATCATCATTCATTATTGATTTTTTGATCTCATATTTATTTTCAAATACTTTCACATCATTATAGTAAATTATACATTTAGGTTTATTATTATAGAGTTTTTATAAAATTATTATTTTTTAAATCTTTGAAATATTTCATCTTCCACTTTCACATTAAAATTTCTTCCACCTTTTCCATTATTTTTGATCATGCATAGTCTCCCAAACACTCTAAAGTTATAAATATTTGGATTAATTTTAAAGCATATTAATTATTGAGTCATATCTAAATTTAACCTCAATAAATACTTATTTTGAATAATTTGAGTAGTTTTAATGGATTTCATCTAGAAATACCTTGAAGTATTATGCCAAATTATCATGGTTCTCGGAATATTTACAAGGCTCATATTCTTCCATTTAGAAACTCCATTTTGTTATGGAGTGTAGGGTGCATTGAAATCATGACTTATATCATGTTTATTAATATATTCTAAAAATTTATTTTTGGTTTATTCACTTCCATTTTCATATTTTAGCCTATTTAGATAATAAATTTTTTTCTTATCCATTTTTTTGAAAATAATCAATGTTTTGGATTTAAAAGACATAAAAATAATGCATTTAAATCAAGTGAAATCATCCATGAATGCAATTAAATACTTATATACACCTATTTAATTATTTCTCATAGGCCCACAAAAATCAGAGTAAACAAACACCAATTTTCATTAAGTTTGAATATCAAATCTTCTATGAATTTTATTCATTATATTTCCCTTTTTTATGTTTTTCAAATAGTGATAGTGACTTACTTCATGACTTGAAATTTTTTATATGCTCATCTTAGATTAAAATTTTCATAAAAATTCAAATAAGATGACTAATACTTCTATTCCATAAGTTATTATCAAATTTCATACTCATATAATAACCATTTTTGGATTCTCTAACATAAATCATATTACCACGGGTTATCAGCCCTCTTGATATAACTACTCAATATTTCATGATATTTACTTAACAAACATTCTTTCTAAAAATAAACTCATTTAAATTATCATAATTTTGTGAAACACTCAACATATTATTCTTAAACCCATAAAAAAATAGAACATTGATAGAGTTAAGTTGATTTTTACCGATTTTAGCCACTCCAAAACATTTGAACTTTGGTGAGATGTAATTTAGGAAGTTAATTTATCCCCTCATGTCATTCAATATTTTTGATAACCCATAATGTGTGATGAAACACCACTGTCTATGATCCATCGATTCTATGATTTATAAGCTTTGAAGGAAACTTCAACAATATTTAATTATTATTTAGATCTAATCCTTTTTGGAATATTCTTATATATCAAATTTTGATCTAATTAAGCTGGTATAATGGTAAGATACTTATCAAATTTATTTAATTCTTAGTCACCAATTCTAAAAACCTACTTTAATCTTCCAAAAATATTTTCACCTTCTGAGTCCTTTTTTTTTTAATTTCAATAATCACTTTAATAGTTTAGTGGGAACCTCCAAAACATGAACGATATAATTCCAAAATTCAAATAAATAACTACACATAAATGCCTTAGGGTGTGGTACATACCATATATTCAAATTTAAGTAAATTACCTTGAGTCACGAACCATTTCACCACACACCTTAACATGGAATCACTACCTCTTAATCTCTAACAAACCAACATAAATTGAATCACACACATTGACCAAGGCTAAATCAAATCATTTTCACTATCACATGTCTTCATCACATCATTGTCGATCATCCAAATATAAATCTATACAGAGCCTATATTTTATGAAAAATATTCATGAGAGATCAATTGACCACCATATCCCAAGTTAAACTTCACAAAATAATGATAATAAGTAGGACTAAATCATTATAAGAAGAAATGACACTAGAGATTACAAACTATAAAAACCAAGTGATAAATAAAATAACCAAGATTCATAAAAAAACTAAGTAATATCATCACAAAAATAACTCAAGAAGATATTTTCCTCTGAAAACTTAGATCACTATAAAATTTCTTAATTGATGCTCGAATGCTGAGAACCAAAACAACTCCCTAGAGAAAGCATCACCTAACAAAAAAATAACAAAAAATATGGATCATTCATCACTATATCTGGAGAAACATTATGCTATATATTCTAGACTATCATGAGCACTAAGATCAAGATCATTCAACTCTATAAGAATCCTTAAGTAATGAACAAAGCCTGTAAATCACACCACCTAGATAACAATAATCCACTCTATCAACACATCCAAAAATGAACTAAAAAACCACCACACCATACTTACATGACTAAGGGGTGAATAAAATTTGGAAAGAGAATATTTTAAATGAAATAAGGCCTCTATAATGAGACAAAATCATTAATAGGACCACAAAACCCTTAATTTATAGGCATGTGACCACAAAAAAACCACACTTGAAAAAAATGAAATGAAACCCAAATATGCTCTCATAAAAACTCCACTACCTAAGAAATAATCACCAAAGAACATGGTAATTTTAGAGAATGAGTAAGAATAATAATATCACATTAGATTGGAAAGACCACCACCCATCTCTATGGTGATCATTTTCAATTGGATGTGGAGTTACCTAGATATAAATCCATAACTAGTGGTCTTTTTTATGAATTAAGAATAAAAATAGGGGAACCAAAATAGGACTAGTTATTAATATTCTTCTCAAATTAGTATAGATTATGATTTTTTTAACTAATATCAATCCCCATTGGTTCATTACCTATTTTTTGTCTAGATAAAGACATATTTTCCTAAAATTTATTAGATTTATAACCAAACACACCACCACACCATTAGTATCCTTTAAATATCTTTCTTTAATAAATGTTGTTAATTTTTATGGGGGTTTTCCAACTTAATTTTAATTCCATAAATGATATGATATCACTAAAAACCTTTATGGAACACTTTTTTGGACATTTAGGGCTAGTAAAAACATTTTTTAAAACATTTTTTCTAAATATGAGAATGTTTTACCCTTTCTTGAATTTTTTCAATTAGCTTGGAAAACAATTTTTTACCTAATTCACAAAAAACATGATCTTATTTTAATGTATAAAATTAGTATACTTACCTTATTTATTTCCAACCATTTTTTAACCTCTTTATCTCTAAATATTATTGTGTAAATTTTATCATCACATATATTCCTTTTTTATCTATTATCAAGTCCCAACTTCTTAATTTCCTTTGTCAGATATTATTTTCCAATCTAGATTTATTTTCATTCAGCATGTTTATCTTTGAGGTTTTAATTTTTATCTACCAACCTTATAATAACCTTTGGGGATATATTTATCTAAATTATAATGGTGTATTACTTGAAAAATTCTACTTCTTCATTATTAAAATCACCATAATATTTCATGTCATCCTCTAAGGCTGAACCCTATTAATATTCTTAATCCATGAGAACATTTTGGAAAGTTTATTACTATGTTTCCTCATTAGTAAAACTTTCTTAAGTATTAGATATATTTTATTTATGGGATAGAAAGTTACTTATAATGAAATTGGATGGAATCTTCTTCTTACTATTTGATTGAGATTAAATTACCTTGAAGGAATATCCTTTCTTAAATGACCTCTTAGTTGGTTCATTTTCTTTATTTAATTTTTGATTCACATAGGACACTTGGTAGATAAGTGATCAATGTTATTATAATTAAAAAATTAAAAAACAAATTTACATTGACACTTACTTTTCCCCCTTTTAAAGTTTCTTAACATAATGATATGATCTCATAAAAACATTATAAATTATAGGAACCTTAAATCCCAATTTATTTTTCCCTCTTGACCTTTATTTTGAGATTTATTCCTCTTCTCATCTCATAATCGATTAAAATGTTGTGAAATTGAACAATTATGATACTATCAAGATATTTATCTTCAAGAGGTGAAATACTGGAATCATATTGGTTAGGAATAATTCTCATTATTTTATTAAAAAAATTTAGAATAATTAATAGTGTCTCCATATAAATTGATTATAATGAAAATAATATTAACTTTGGTAAATAATTCATTAAAATATTAATTTTCATTCACTCTTACTTCTTTAAATTGACTTCTATAAAGTATTAAATTTTATTTCTTCATCTTTTTATCTCTTTTAAAGAGGATATGTTGTTTTTATATAACCCCTTAGTATTTTTACATCCCATTATATATTGAAAATATTTCTATAATAATGAATATAAAAATTCATTCCTTATATTCCCATCACTCTTAATGTTATTATTTTTGGTTAAGAAACATAAATTTGTCTCACTTGGTACTATAAATCCTTGAATAGAAGTCTCGAGGATGTTAATTCTAAGCGATATGAGACAATGATCAATTTATTCCTTCAAAATGTGAAAAAAATTTCCATAAAAAATTTGTAATTCCTTTATTGCTTTTTTAATTGTGTTGATCCATTAAAATTTCCAATAGATGTATTTGAGATATAACTATGGATCTAATACCAATTTTTAGGATCACTTGAAAGATAGTCGGTAATGTGGGGTTGTAAATCAGTGTTGGTAATTTTTCTTCTTTCAAATCTTAGTCATTTTTTTGCTTGTTCAGAAATAAAATAATCAACTTCTATATTGTAGAAAATAAACAAATTGAACAATATATTTCTTAATGAGGTTCACCTATAAATTGAATAACTATGTCCTCAGTGTATGGTGGTTATTACCCCTACCCCAAAATCTTATTTTATTTTCAAGGTGAGGCTACGAGAAAGGTAATAAAATTGAAATCAATATAATGATAGAAATTACTTGTTAAAACATGAACTTTCTTATTATATAATATTATGAAATAAATATTCTTAAATAATTATAAATAAAGGAAGAACAAGACTCTAATGAGATCTATGAATATGATATTCTTCCTCTTTTTTAGTATAATAATTTTTATGGGATGTATCCTTACAAAAATTTTGTAAAAAATATTTTATAACTCTCACTATTCCATTATATACCTATATTTTCTTTATAATTTTAAAAAACATAGTATTGTTCAAAAAGATAATTTCCAATATTAAATTTTTTAAAAATCCTATAAAAATTATCCTCTTGATCTTCTAATTGAAAATTAGTAAAATATATTTCCCAGATATTCTCTAGCATCAAATATTAAAGAGAGGAAACACATATTCTTATTCAAACCTCATCAAATATTATTCAAATAATTTTTTCATTTAAATTATTCTAAAGTTTCAATTTTCTCTTTCCTTTGAACTTCCCCAAAACCCAATTCTTCTTTTCCACGTATGCATGATCACATACAACAATACATTCATACTGAAAAAATTTAACTCATTTCATAATCTTCTTCATTAAATATAATAATCAATATCATCTTGAATCATTGGTTAATACATAACATCATGATATTTTAAAATTGAATAACAATAGAGCATTATCATAATTAATTATATGTTCCAGTTTAAAAAACTCAATTTATTCTTATGTAACCCTTTAAAGGAACTTATATATTCTTTAAAAATTGTGTTTACTTTTATGAATCATCAAAGTCACTCTTATATAAACTAAATTTCTTCTAATGTATCCTTTAGAACCGTGGAGTTACTTTTATTTATCATTGAAATTAAAATTATGTAATTAGTGAGACATTAGAGTTGATATTACATATCCTGAGATTAGTATTCCATATGCCCTAAGTAAATATGACATACCTTAGAGTGAGCTCAAAGTAACTCTTTTTTATGTTCTAGAAGATATTAGATATCAACAAAATGATTTTACATATCATAGTGTAAACTCTCTAGTAATTTTCCAATTTCCTAAAATATCTTAGACATGTATTTTTCATATTTTTATAAAAACTTAGGAATATTATGTCTGAACTCTAAAATTTTCATATCAACTCAAATTACATTAGAAACTCACTCCAACTGTTTTGAACTCATTTTCATGAATCTTCATCCAACTCTAAGACATCTCAAATATATTGAAAAATCATTAACACGTATTTAAAATAAATAAAACTCCATCTTCAATGGGATCATTACCATAAAATTATAGTGTTCTAATAGAAGGTTTAAATTACACAATGGATCATGGGTTGTGGAGTTATATATTAATTAAATGTATATTTACTATGCTATGAAATTAAAATTCCAAGATATGATTTTTGGGGGTGATGGACATTACATTTTGATGCTGTTAGTCACAACATAAATACATCAAGTCAGATATATTACCATTTTTTTAAAGCTTATATCATTTCAGATGTTTTATGATATTTTAATTAATAGTGATTTTCCCAGATATAGAGGTTTTTATGGATTTCCATCATAATCATGGAAACTTAAAGATCCTAAAAAAATTAATATGGTTAATTGTTTATGATTTGATAGATATATTTATAAATAAATGGTCGAAGAAGATCAATGTTTTAAGGTGAATGATAGAGAAGAAAATTCTTGATTTTTTAGAAAGAAGTGAGGGAGATCCATAAGTTCATCTTGCTAAATGCTCATGGGGATTAATCAAGTGGATAAATTAGGAGTGTATTGTTGCATAACTTTTGGTGTAATTCTCATTTTTGTTTTATGGAATATTAGGTGTCACTTGGGGGAGTTGTGTATTTTTTTTATGTGGGGAGAGTAGTCAGTTCTATATAATTTTTGGTGTTAAAAATATAAAGGGTCAATGATTACACTCTGAATTTATAATGAACAATAAGTTAACTTAGTAGATTTTGGTACATTGATACACCACAATTTTTTCTCCTTGGATATAGACCAATGACGGTGAACCAAGTAAAATTGCTTATGTCATTCTTGAATGGTTTTTCCATTATATATTTCATTGCAAGGGAGAGAATATTGTTTTGGATAATCATGGAAAAATATTGTTGGGAGGGGTCATTTGAAATTAAAATACTCAGATTCACCCCCTCCCATGGTATATTCATTGTGTGGGACCAAAATGGAGATTTTAACATGACCATACCTTGATTAAGGGGCTAGAAGGACCTAAAAAACTATTGTTATCAACTAGTGAGTCCACTAATCTATTATTGTTTTCCTCATTTTATTCTTGTATAATTTCATTAATTTTATGTATTTTTATAGTTTCAAATATGAATAAATGAATGTTGATTGATGGACATTTCATAAAAACCATCTATATCATTTTTAGTTGAATTATCTTAAATTTGATGAATTATATTATTATACCTTTCCTCATGAACCTTTTATTTTATTTAATAGAGTGTGTTATTTTATTTTTATTTATATACATGAGTTTTATTAACATCACTCTTATCTGGTAATTTTATTTTTTTTCCTTTTAAACACGCCCAACCTGATTATTCACCAAGATTATTATTATGTAAAACTTTCATTAGGATGGGAAATTAATATGAGGTTTAAGATGATTGAGAGATACGAATGTTTAAGGTTATTTATATTAACATTCTGTCCATAAAATTATGATTCCATTGAATATTTAAATGTATAACTAAATATAAGAATTATATGGATTATTGGGAATTAAAGTAGATAGTAGATCATTTATTATTGAATGTTCTATTATCAATATTTGATTAAGATCAATGCCCTAGTTAAGTCTTGGTTTATAATTGAAACTATGGGGCCTATTATCCAAATCTAAATGGGAATTGGTTATTAAATGTAATATTTTATGATTCTTAACGATATCATAATATAAAATACCTATTATTGAACTCTCATAATATATATAAAATAGTTTTATCAATTTAAATTCATTAATCAACACACTTAAAATATACAAAAAAATAACCCCTCCTTCATTTCATTTGATAAACAAAATTTATAGATTGAAAACCTTTAAGTACCATCACCAAAGATTTTACCCATTTTTCATTATACATATTAAAAAATAGAATTGGTTATTTGATGTTCTATAGGTAAAAATCAGCTACAATAAATTTTAGTGTTATTTATAGTAATGTTTATATAAATATTTCTTTATTATCCTATTAAAAAATAGTTAAAATAAAAAACCTTATCAATTCAATAATTTTTTTTCACTAAAATATATTTTCCCCCCCTGTTCAAGAAGTTTCATATTGAGTGTGAATACCTTGTAGCCTCTCTAATAGTATATTTAAAATGGGAAATATAGAAATTCAGGATACCCTCTCTTAACTTAGGAACATAAATTGGGTGAGTTAAAAGGTAATTGACTTATTACATATCCATTCATTTGATTCAAACAGGTGAAATCCAAGAAAAAAATGTGAAAATTACTTATTACCCCATATATGAATTATCAAACACTTTGTATTAAATATCTCAACATCGAGGCTAAATTCAAACTCAAATAGGTTTTTATTTCTTTTACCTCATTTTTGTGGTATCTCTAGGGGAGATCCTCAACTTCACCTAAAATATTTCCATGTCATATGTGCTACCATGAAGACTCAATGGGTTTCTTATGAACAAATCAAACTCAAAGCATTTCCTTTCTCTTTTCCTAAATCTACCAAATCAGGGATATATTTATTTCTTTTTAGTTATATAAATATTAGAATGAAATTAAGTGTTTGTACTAATAAAAAATTTCTTGAATTCTTTATCTTCTTATATATGAAAGTAAATTTGTGTAATTCAACAATTTCTGAATGAATCACTCCATGAATATTAGGAAAGGTTCCTAAAACATATAACTATATGTCCACACCCCCAAATCCCATATAAAAGTTTTATCCTATATTCTTAGGGTTATTGGTGATAGAGATAACCCATATTGTTACTATAATTAGTGGTTATATTATAGAAAAAACACAAGTTGTTGTGTAGGATCTCATAATAAACTTGGATAAAATATCAACAATTCCAGACTCAAGAAACTCCTCAATTAAAATAAGCTCAATAGATTCATCTTATAGAACCAAATAAGATAACCGAGTTTATTAGTGAAATCAATGATCTCGTTAGACAATAGGAAAATACTATTAAGGCCTTTATATCCTAAATTTCAATTCCCTATCCATGTTCAATCATTTGTTATTTTAACCTCATCTGCTCACCCAACTGAGATCCATTAGATTTTTTTGTGTGTCAATAGAGATCAATGTATAATTTTATTAGTGGATAAATAACCATAAAACTATATATTAATTTATAAGAAATCATATACACTCTATTATGATTCCTCTTATCTAACCCATAATCTAAAATGAAAGGACCATCCATGCTTGAGGTATGGTAGACTTGAAAAATAGGTGGGCTGAGATTAAAACGGATAAGCTCGTATAGGCATAGGATTGTTTTTACAATTGTATTTTTGACCATTTTATATTTGGGATATATTTTATACGATTAAGTAATTTTTATTATTTTATTGGCAGTTCCATGGATAACACAATTTTTTTTTGAAAAAATGATTGTACATTTTTGTATAGGATTGTGTGTGTGGCGTAGGGATGTTTAGGGTGGTCTAAAGGAAGGTAAGGGGATAAGGGATGTTGTGTGAGGGGTAAGATATTGGGTAAATGGATGATGAAAGGCATAAGGGGTGTTGGGGGGTTATGTAGGGAAATGGAAAGTATAAGAGTTGATGAAAGGGATGGGTGGTAATATAGGGTGATCTATTAACTTGGGAAAAAGGGAATAGGTTGAGTAAGGGATGTCAATCATATAATAAAAGTTATATGGATGATATGGGTATGTGGATGTGATATGGATGATTTAGGGTGGGACTAGGGAAGGGGGAAAGTGAACAGTGAGTTGTGGGTGGTTGAGTTTGGGTATGAGAAAATGGGTGTTGTGGTGTAACCTAAGAATAAATTTAAAATAATAATAATTAATATTCATGTGGGAAGTCTCATGACCATATTATATTTCTTGTATAAATACATGATTATTTTAAGAAATACATTTAGGATCATTTTTAAAAGAGGTAAAAAAATATCATATTGTCCTATATTCATAGGATTACTTACAAATAGCACAAGTCTAGACCCATTTTGGCATGTATAAGGCATGATAATCATGTCCCTAAAATCCCTCTTAAAAATTTAAATCTATTCTAGTATTCTGATATTTGGATCCATTTCCCATAATAATATCAATTCCCCCTCCTATCAATGGATATATCCCCCTCTTGGTTTTTTTCCTCATGGTCAGAATTCTCAATCCCCAAACCTTTATAACCAATTTACCAAGAATATTAATCATGGAAATATAAACTCAGGATATCTATCATCTTATAATAAACAATGAAAAAGAGTTCTAGAATATATTACCTCATTCCTCTACTCCATCGTTAAAAGTCATTGGAAATAAAATTAGTCATTTTTCATCACATTTGTGTTTTCAATATTAAAATAATCTTACAAAAAATCTAAATAATGTGTTCTAGAACCCTAATGGAAATATCATTTTTATTTCACTAAGACTAGGAAATAAAGTTTCCAAGCCTCATGTTAAACCTAACTTAAAATGTAAAAAATAATAACTTGAGGATAATTTATCACCTCCTACAATTATACCAACTGATCCAATACCTTTTCCTCAATCCATCTTTAATCCTAAAAAACCATTCAAAACAAATATTGAAATACTATATATTTTTAAAAAAGTTGAAGATACCATTCCTCTCTAAGACTTTAGAAGACAAAATTCTAATTATTCTAATATCCTTAAGGAATTATGGTCTTATAAAAGGAAACTTCTGGCTATTGGAATTTTTTTATCAGTAAGAAATTTCCATGAAGAATAATGACCTTAGGACCTTCATAGATCCATGAATATAGGAATATCATACATTAATTATGCACTAATTAACATAGGATTTTCAACCAATGTCATTCCCAAGTCCATATTCTCTAACATATGTCAAGGTACCTTAAAAAATATCAGTGTATTCATCTAATTGTATAATCAAAGAACAACTTGTCCTGAATGAATAATTGAGGATGTTTTTGATAAATTAAATGAGTTTATCTTCCTTTAATATTTATTTATCCTTGACAAGGTAGGTGATATATCCTCTAGCCTATATCCACTTATTAGAGTAATACCTCTCCTTATGATGGATAAAAAAATCAATTTACAAGCCAAAATCTTATCCATGTAATTTGATGGCCAACTAGTCAAGTTAAATATTTTATAAGACATTTAATATCCTTTGTATAATCACTATACTTTCACTATCCATGCTTCTAAAAATAATCTTGAAAGTGTGGTAAACCTTAATCCTTTTTCTTATCTTATGATAATGAGAGTGGTGTTTGTGTGATTTATACCCTTATTAAAAAAATGATCAATAATGAAGCTGAAATTGGATTTTCATTGCAAAACTTCATCGATATAGATGATCTAGACCACTCTCTCTATTGAAATTTGACCTTCAATATTTAATAATCCATAATGGATAATAACTAAAATAATGAAATGAAAATAACCAAAAGCCCATTTTCTGATCTCAAGATACTTGACCCAAACATAATTAAACCATCAAATCTAAAACCTTTTCCTATTCCATTTTTGTATGACTTACACTTATTTAATCAATATTACCATATAATAATCTCTTTTATGCTTAATGATATGGTGAAATCCAAAATTATTTGTGTTTTATAGGAACATAAGAAAGCCTTACGTTGGATCTTATATGACATTCACAATTTTAGCCCCACCCTATACATGAATCATATATATTTAAAGGGATCATCCAAACCCATTAAGGAAACTCAAATTAGATAAAATAGACTCAAAATTTAATTTACAAAATAATAAATAAACATGATTTTTAAATATGGTGATATATTTTTTATTTATGATAGTGAGTGGGTTAATCCGATTCAATTGGTTCTAAAAAAAGGTGGAATACATGTTTCCGCTAAGGAACATGGATAAACAGTCCCAAATCATGTGGAAAAAGTCATGTGTGTTTATTTATTATCAAAAGTTAATGTTTGAAATATGAATATACTATTATCCACTTCCTTTCCTAGTCCAAATGTTGGAAAGTTTATTCCAAAAATTACATTAACATTTTCTTATTTGTTATATCAACAATTTTTAAGTTTTAATTTCACCTATGGAAAAAGAAAATATGATGTTCACTAGATGAATTAGAAAAAAAATATATGTTTATGCCTTTTAGTTGCTATAATATCCCCACGAAATTCCAAAGGTACATGATGAGAAACTTTTCTATGTTCATATATCATTATATAAAGGTTTAAATTGACAATTTTACCATTCATGAACATTTATTTGAATCCTGCTCACATTAATTATATTTTATACTAAATAATATATTGATTTTATCCTTAAGTTAAATTTAAAAAATATAACTTTAGGATTACTACTGAGATTTTATTGGGGAATACAATCAATTATGAGGGTATTTGAGTTGATACATCGAATATTAAGGTGACCTAATCACTTACTAAAACAAATTTAGTTTAGGATATCTATAACATTATTGGATATGCCTAAAACTATCAGTGGTTCATATATAATTTTAGTAGTATTTTTATTCTTAACTAACTTTGTTACTTTAATAGAATCCATGTTTCAATTTTGATGTAGTTTTTTAATATAGGCTTCAATGAATTGAAAAATGTACTCACATGTACCCAAATTAAATAATATTTAAACTAGTTGTAACCTTTTAAGATAATTTAAGATATATCTGATAGAGTAATTAAGGATATACTTAGTTAATGAAAAAAATAAAATTCCATGTATCATAAATTATTATATAAATATATTTGATATAATTAAACATCATTACATTGTCATGACATTTTTTTATTATTGGTAATTTTCATTGGAAAAATTCAGGTCCTATCACTTAGGTATTAGAGTCATTATATTCATAGAACATTTAGATTTATTACCATTACTTAAGAAAGTGATTCAAAAGTGAGTCTTGTAAATTGGATTTTAATGCTATAAATTTTTTACCTAGAGATTGAGGTAAACACTTGAAAATAAAATCTTATTATTGATAACTTGAGTATAATTTTTAATTTTTCACATTCAAGATTATTGAACCCAAATTTTCCACTGAATTGTTTTTCATATTTTACTCCAAAATTACCCTGGAATTCCTCAATTATGAATTATTTGGTTATTGGAATTTTACTCAAAAATTTTCGAATGAACATATATAATAATTTAAAATTAAATCTAAAAATTATTTTTGAAAAGATTATAAATATTAGAAAACCATGGTTGTTCTATTAATTAGAATATGTGTTGATATAGAGGAAAATTCCTTTATTTTGTGTTATTCGCATTTATTACCAAGGGGTAGATACTTTTGACTACAACTAACATTTTGAAAGGTCTTTAATGTTGATTTTATTTATCTATAACTCTTAAAATACTCATATATGACACACTAATATTATCCTACCTGAAATTGTTTTAAACTATATCCAAAATAAATGAGATAACCCAAATCCCCCTAAAATTTAGAAAAATATATTATGTTTGGTGTATTGATTTCCTCAGAACTTTCCAAACTTATAGCGGATTCACATTTATTATTAGATCTATTGACTATGTTTTTATGTGGGAAAAGTCTAAAACTACTAGACATCATGATGTACATACTTTAAGTGATTTCCTCTAAACACACACTTTTAAAGGATAAAACCCCATATTCCATTTTGAGTAATTTAGGAACACATTTTTATAATCAAATCATAGAGTCTATTTTTTTAAAAAAAATGGGGTTTTATATAAAACTTTCACTAATAATTACCCGAAAACTTACAGCATGGATTACATTTATAAATAGATAATTTAAAAAAGTCTTTGAGAGAATTTTTAAGACAACATGAAATTATTGTTTAGAAAAAATGGAAAAAAGCTTTGGTATTTACAAATTTTTTATAGGCTCCCCATTGGGATATCCTTATTTAGAATAGTTTTTGATAAATAATGTAATTTATAGTTGAGGTATAGTATATATTCTTTTCAAATATAAAAAAATAAATTTTTATTGAGAAAAATCAAGTGAGGTGTGATTACTATAATTGAATGAGTTAGTGAAACTTAATCTTTATTACTATGAGAATTCCAAAACATTTCTAGGAAAAATTGAGGTAATATATAAGAAAATCGTTCTTTAAAAAATATTTAATAAAGGATATAAATAAATTATATTCAATTATTAATTTTGGGTTCACCCAAGAAAACTTTATATTAATGGGTGGGTCCCTTTATTGTTAATAATATTTACCATTTTGGTGTAGTGCATTTATAAGATCCTTCTACCATAAAAACATTCATAATCAATGGGAAACAACTAAAGATCTATCCTAAGAGGTCACATAAACTAATAACAACCTCGAATGCCACTAAATATATATATACATAAAAGGACACACCATTATATGAATTTTTAGTGAATATAAATGTTCTCCACATAGAAGAACCTCTCACTCCCACTCTCTAACCCTCAAACCCCTCTCTAACTCACTATATCTATCTCATTATAACATTCTTTATAATTTAATCACTTTTTACCTTTATTTATAAAGTTATTTTTCAACATATTTCTTTATATATGATATTTTTCTTTTACAGGTGTGTGTTTTTATTATTAATAAAAAAATCATAATTTTTCAATATAAATTTTTTAAATTTTCCCAACCACTTTAGGGTAGTCAATAGAAATTTTTTCATCTCAGTTTTATAATTTTAACCATAATTTTTGAAAAATGATTTTATATTAACTCTAATAATCTTTGAATGGTTTATTTTATTTTGGAAAATGAATTTTATCCCCAAGACTAGTGAGATATTCATTAATATTTTTTGTTGAGGTTATTCATGACAATCGTTTCTTTTGTGATTTTCCCCAAAAATTATGAGTATTGTGTTTATTAACGGTTAAGATATTTTTTCATCCATAATAAACTTCATTATGATAGGGGTAATTTTTTTATCATATGATAATCAATATAGAATAATACCCTTGTATTATCCATATATTTAATATCTTTTTAAAATCCCTTTTAGTATGATAAAGTACCATTTTGATAGATAGTTTATTGTCCCAAAATATTACTCCACAATATATTTAAATGGATTTAAATTTTAGGATATTCTTAAATTTAAGTGTGGGGCAAATTAATTTATTTTAAGGATTATTTTCATTGATTTTCAATTATTCTTCACACGGATGAAGATAGGAATCCATTTAAGTATGGGGAGAAGTTTTCATTTAATGTGGATTTGGAGGGAAGTTCCTTATTTAACCTTTTTTTATTTTTTTTGAAAATTAGTCAATAAATTAATAGAAAATGATGTGCCTATATCAGTTTAAGATCATTGAGAGGGGGAGGGGTGAATCCACGATCTATTTATTTTTATGAATTCTTCTCTAAATTTAACGGATAAGATTTGTTAATGTTATTGATCCACATAAATATATCTCAGAACATCACCTCATATATAGTAAATATAAAGGGAGAGGTCAACACATTATATTTACAAGGTTTAGCCTCAATGTGAGAGCCTACTCTTTGAAAAGTTGGTAATACCCCCAACGTAGATTCTTTTACAACTTCAATATTAATTGGTTACACCCCCAATAAAATTATTAAGTAACTAGTTATACAAAAAAATAATTTACTTCTCAGTGATTTATTATACCCACCAATCAAAATCCTCCAAAATTTGGTTATACCCCCAACCACAAGAAACTTCTTTAGTGTTGATCTAATATAGAATTATCATCTTCTTTATATGGTCATCCTCCATAAAAAATTTGGATTGAATTTTCCTATGTAAGATTTCATCAACATCTTTAGTAGATATCTAAAGAGATTTATGGTCTTGAAACATCCTCCTAATCTTAAAATACATGGATATACTCTAATATCAACTTTCCAAAACGTTTTTTTGGAAATCTTCCTCCTTTAGAAAATATATGTCTAGTAATCCTCCAACCAACATGTTGTTTCTAGTGTGTATATATCAATTAAACTTCTCAAACTTTTTCCAATTATCTTTTAATCCTCAATATGTTTTCTCATTTTTTTGGTATTTATTCATTGACCATGTACGAAATCAAAAGATTATTGTCACTAATCTATCCGACACTTCATTTGTTTGAAACTTATCTATATATAATAACTCTTTATATAACTTATCTATCTATAAGATATCTATCTGAAACCTTTAAATATGATTATAATATCCTTAAATAAAGTACGTTCTTGGTTGAGAACTTGAACTGAACTAATATTAATTCCACTCAAATTGAATCACAAACAATATCTAGGTGATCGCTTATCCTTTTATAGGATCGACTTCATCTAAAAATTAATGAATATACATGGGATCAAAATTTTAGTTCCCCAATCAAACCCCATTTGTTCAAACACCTTTAAAACCTCTATTTAATTTGGAGTCAACAGTCTTCATCAAAGTTTCCTTAAATAGTTGCACAAAAAAACTCTTGGAATATTCCTGAAATCATGACTATATTTACGAATTTTGAAGGCATAGATTAACTTAATCAAAATTTAAGACTTCACAATGTTTTTTTAAAGATCATCAAACCTCAATTTTGTGTCAAATATTTTATTTTTTTTGTATGTAACATATAAAATATTCTATATCAAATTTTTTTGATTCAAAGCACCATTTCTCCATCTAGTACACATAACGTTTATTCATCTGATGAACTGACACATATTCATTTAGTGGTAAAATATATCTCTATATGTTTATTCGAATTAAAATTATTCCTTCAAGTTTAATATATCCATAACATCCAAAAACTTTACTCTATTTGATCAGATTCATCTAATCAGCTCGGTCTGCTAAAATAAGTTTCATGATTTCTTAAACTTCTCCTTAGAAAATCTAAAAAACTTCCTTCATGTGGAAAACAAATTCTCCATCCAATAATTCTTTGTCTAATCATAAATTTATAACACCAGGGATCAAAATTTATATATCCATAACTCTATATCTTTTTAAATTAAACTTTTCACTAAAAAAACTTAATTCAGTGAAAATTTTATATTCTCCTTCCATAAAACTCTTTCTGGTAAACTATATCTAGAATACTCATTTTAGTAACCTTATTCTAGTAAAATTATTTTATCAACATTATTCCTTTCAAAAAACTCATCTTAAACCATGTATACATTGAGTAATTTTGATGTAAGAAATTTATAGGATCACAAAATCATCTTTATAACTAATAATGTTTCTCTAAACTAAGAATTACATATTCACTCCAACTTATCTAAGTAACTTATCCTATAAACACATATTGACATATTGATAAAAAATGAAACCAAACTAACTTATTCACAGAAATCTCCCACTTTGTGTTTGTTTTCAATATCCCAATACATAATCAAAGTCAATATGTGTAATCAATCACTTCTCCCTAATATGCATATGTGAATTTTATTTTCCCCCTTATTGAAAATAAACTACGAAGAGAAACATAGGGGTCATCTCAATAAATATTCTCTCATTTTAGAATCCTGAAAACTCTCCTTCAAAGAAGAAGTATAACATGATTATCTAATAAAAGATAATTTAATTAGAGAACTCCAAGTCTATATAAGAAAAGTAAATATAGAAAATAAGAGTGTATAATCAAGGTAATAAATTCTTTTCCATAAAAATTATTTTATAAATTTGTTTCCTTAAGTTTATTCCATCATCTTTATATTAGGGGATATCTAAGTAAGTTTGTTAAAATAATACATCATATTCAACTTTCTCTCCCAAAAGGGTTACACTATATCCTTAATCATGGTGATAATAATGTTTGATGATGGATATATCTTCTTACCATGAAACCACTATATCACTTAGCCAACTGCTCTACTTATTTTCCTTCAATTCTCTACAAGTATCTTCAAATAAAAAATAATAATGTAAATAAGGAGGGAACCCAAAATTTCTTAGAAATAACATTCATAATGAGAGTTTTCTCACAATATATACTTATTATTCTTCTTCTTAGAATTATAATATAATATGATTTATTCCATATTATTATCGTTCATAGATTTTGTAATTGGATTCTTTTCATTTGTCGAGTCTTTAGATGAGTTATCAACATCGATTTAGTTTTGGAAGTATTTTCATTCCATTGATCTTGCATCATCCTTTCTATGATCTATTATTAGGCTAGTAAGATAGAAATATAGTATTTAGTTCCATTCCAATATTTATAGCACCTCTTAAATTAATTATGAATATTTGTACCACTATCTATATATAACTTACCATCAACTTTATTCTCATCTTCCAAAGCTAGAATCTTATATTTTTTCTTCAGAACGATTTTGTTATTTCACCATATTTCTATCCTTATAGATTTGATCTATCCAAATAACTAATAACTATTTCATTCCTTGATCAACTTTATTTTGTTCCTCAAATGATAGACTTGAAACTTTAGTATTATTATCTTTGTTAACATTCTTTTCTTCCTCATATTGTTTTCTTGAAATGTTTTTTATTATCTTATTATCATATCACCCCTTGATTAAAACCATTTTCCTAGTATAAACATATTATACTATCATGTTTAGGTATTGTTTCAAAATAATCCATATCACTAGTATTATTCTCTGAACCTTGTTCTGTTTGATTAATAATATTTCTGCTATGATGTTTGTTCTTGTTGTCTCTTTACAAACTATGGGCATCTTAGTTTAGGGAAAAAGATTATTAAAGTATTAAAGTATTTATTTTTAGAATATGTTTTCTCATTAATTTGACTTGTATTAATTAATTTAGTCATATATTTCAATCCTACATTGTTAGTAAAGGTAGATGTATATGAATATTTTTTGGGGATAGAAACAGCCTACACCTTTGGACCCTTATTTTCACCAACTTGAGAAAATTCACCATTAACCTCAACTAATTTGGTGAATTATTATGTAATATTATTTAACTCACATTGGATTATAGGATGATTTTATTATGTCTCAGATAAATTTTACATTTTCTTAGCTAATATTTCCTCAAGTTCTTTTACTATTTTCTGAAATTTTAAAACTTTAATCTATTATTCCTAATTAACTCAACATGTGTTGTTTATTACATATTATTATTCTCATGTACGAATAGTTTTTATTCATGATATTTAAAATTATTATCTAAATAATCCAATTTCACTTTATATTCTCTAAGATAATTATGTTGTGTTATCTCCTTTTTTATATACACATCATTATTAAAATCTATCCCCTTAGTTTCTTTCTTTAAAAATTTATTCCCCTTCTTGAGTTGTGTAATTTGATCCAGAGATGATTGAAATTTTTCTTTTAGAATCCAATATAGTTTTATTCAATTTTTTCCATCATCATCACTACTTGATGAAGAAAATTTCTTTTTAACAAGAGCTAATAAGTTGGCTTCAGCATCAGATTCACTACTGGATGGTAAATCAACCCGATCCTTTTTTCCTATTAAATTATTATTCTTGGTTAAAAATATTTTCTTATATTTCTTAAAATTATATTCCCAAGGATTCTTAGATTCATCATTTGACTCATATTCAAAAATATTATTTTTTTAAATTTAACTAAAAATGACTACAATTATTATATTTCCTCTACTTAATAGACCGTTTACCTTTTCCTTTACAATTTACCTTTTTGTATATCTTATAACGAAGATCATTAATTTTTATAAAATCATATCCATCCTACCAAGTACCAAAATCACTTAATTTTTCTTCTATTTCTTCATCTCTAAACGTCAATTTTAACATTTCTTTAAAATCTATCTCATCCATGGAATTCTTCTTAAAGGTTGTTACTTTTATTATTTAATATGATTTGATAATATTAAAAGGTTCATACAAAGATAGATCCCCTCGATTTTCTAGCAATACAAACTTGGGATCAAACCTATCTGGAAAGTTTTTCATCTATTTATTAACAATAATATAGTCTTCCAACTTCTCATGAAAACCTCTAATATTGAAATAAATCTCATTAACACTTATAAAGTACTCATTGATATTTTATTCATCAACCATATTAATATCTTAAAACCTAATCCTATAGATTTATAACTCACCCCATTAACTTTATTGTTTCATTCATAATTTTTTCTTAACTTATCCCAAATCTATTTAGTAGTTGGATACCCCATAACTTTTATATAGACCTTCTCAAAGAGATCCATTAAATTGGAATTTCTGTCTTTTATATATTCTTATATATTTCCTTATCGACAAATATCACAACATCATTATTAAATGGATTAAATACCACTATTAAAACATATCTAAATTCCATAATATGATATAGATGGTAGGTTTACATCATATTCCTCTAAAAATGATAATTCACATCATTTAATATAAGAATAACCATATTCTTAACTAAATTTATGTTATCTACCCTTAGTAGATAATTGAATCTTTCAGAGGGAACTTTCTCTTTAATACCAATTGATGTTCTCAAATCAGTGTAAGATTACAAATAAGAGAGCGGGTTAATTATTGATCACTTTATTTTTATTAATTCCTCTCAAGATCCAAACTAGGAAGCTTATTAAAGTTCTCAATCCACTCAAATATATCTCACGACATCACCTTGCATGAAATAAATATAAATAGAGAGATAAACACATGATATTTACATTGTTCAACCTCGATGTGAGAACCTAGCCCATGCCATGTTGGTTATACCCAAAAAACATTTATTCTTTACTAACTTCAATAGTAATTTGTTAAAAAATCCAATTAAAAACTTCAGTAACTAGTTGTACCCCTAGTTAAAAACTTCTTTAGGGATTAGTTATAAACCCCAATCAAAATCCTATAATAGTTAGTTATGAAAAAACCATTATATTCTTATCTAGTGTTGATATGGTGTAGAAAGGTTTGCTTATTTAAATGGTCTTCCTCTATAAGAATTTTGGATTTCCTTTTCTTGTATATAACTTCTTTTAGTTATTCAATAGTTCTCTAAAAGGTATACTAGTACTAAAAATTCCTCATCATCTTAAAATATTTGGATTTACTCAAATTTCAACATTCAAAATATTTTATGTAGATCTTCCACCTTTAGAAACTTCTTTTTTGATTATCCTCTATCTAGAATGAAGTGTATAGTGGGTGTCTCTTCGGTATACCTCTCAACCTTGTTATAATTATATCATCATACTGATTCAGTTTCTCAATATTCATTTGATACTTATTCTTTTTCTATGTAATATATCAAAAGTTTCTTGGAACTAATCCATTCGATACTCCACCCATTCAATTGTTTTCCGTCCAGAAAAACTTTCTATAGAACTTATCTAGGTGTAAGATCTCTATCTGGAACACTTGTTTTCTAATTATCATCTTTTTAAACGAATATGATTATTGGTTGTAAAAACACACTGAACTAATAATACTTCCTCTCAAATTTCATCATTAACAATATCTGAATGAGCTATCATCCTTTCAACTTTCTCTGAAAAGTAAGGAATAAATGCAAGCTCAAAATTTTAATTCCCCACTAAACTATACCTTTGATATATTAACTTTAAAACCTCCATTTAAAATAGAGTTAACATTATTCATCAGATATTCTTCAAATCCCTATGTGAAGAAACTCTTAAAATTTTATTGAATTCTCACCAAGATTTATGAATTTTAAAATTAAAACTTATCATCATCATAATGTATAACTTTAAAAAGTTTTTGTAACAATCATGAAACCATATTTCAGTGTGAAAAATTTCATGTTTTTACATTTGGAACATATAAAAGCTTCTCTGTCAGAACCTATCTATTTGAACCTTAATTTATCTATTTGTTTCATATAACCTTTGTTCATATAATGAATTGGTACATCTCTACTTTATAATAAATAATATCCTTGTTTTATTCTTATTTATAAAATTTTTCCTTCATGTTTACTCTATATAAACCATCATTATAATTTTCTTTATCCAATTAGATTTATCTTTTAAACTTAGTTTTGTGATTTTACAAACTTCTCAACTGTGGACCATTAAAACATCCTTCAGTTTGAATCAAAAAGTTTCTATTTGATCATTATAAATCTGATAATAACATAATAACTTCATGGATGAAACATCTAAAATCTAAAAATCCATGAATTCATTACTTTAACTTGATATATCTGCAAATTTATTTAGTGTTGTTTGAAAATTATCCTTTTATAAATCTCAATCTAGTAAACTACTTCCTAAAGAATCATTCCGATAACCTTAGTTTAGTAACCTCATATTTTATCAACATTATTCCTTTGATAAAACCCTAATTAGACCATAAATACATTGATTAATCATGATGTAAGAAACTTTGAGGATCAATAAAGCATCATAAGACTTAATAATGTTGCTCTAAAATAAGAAAAAACTCTTCTCTCCAAATTCTCCAAGAAACTTCTCTTACAAACATATTTTTACTTATTGAAAACAAATAAAACCGAAATAACATAGGAAAAATCAAAAAAAGGAAAAATGTTATGAAAAAATGTATATAAATATATATAAAATAGAACAAAGAGATCACAGGAATCAGGTTTTCTTATTAGTATCCATTTAAGTTTTGTATATATTTTTTATTTTCACCCATTCACATTAAAAATTTTATGATTTTCTTCTCATGTATAAACCTGTGTGAATATGTGTTTCTATGTAATTAGATGTATTATTTCATTAGTTTTGAATTTTAATCTATGTTGATGTTTTTACCAATCATTCCCTCATTTGGAAACATTACTACCATCCCATAAACCATAAAAAATACCTCTAAAATGTCATCTTGATATATATGAATTTTTTTCAACAATCTCCCTAACTAGAACTCCACCTAAGATGAAAATGTGTTTTAATGTGTTCCCCAAATCCTTCATCAATAGAACATGTGTTGGAGACTAGCACCAGGGGTATATCATTAGACGTATATGAAATGAATTTCCCATTACAAATGAAAACACTATATCACCATGAAAAATTAAATTCATTTTCCAACCACAATAAAATAATAAATTATATCAGTGTATTTCCTGTTAAAAAAATTTAATCTGTAAGTGAAATTATAATAAAAAATTCTAAAATCTTATCTATACCTAATGAAAGGAATAATGAAATCCACCACTACCAATAAGTTTTCTATATATGGAGTTAAGGTTTATCACCAATGCCAAAAAATCTATCCAAATTATTTAAAAAATATTATATATAAAGTATGAGTGAGCATATAATTATACTTTTCATATTCCTATCTAGAACTCTCATGTGTCCATGTGAATGAGATGTACTAATATATATTTTTTATGAAATAAAAATAATGAAAAAATTAATTTAAATCCATCTCTGAAAAGTCAACCATCCAACTTGTTTTAACCCAAACCACATAATCATATCACTTCCTAAACTATAACAATTTTCCTATCACACATAATCACAGAAATATCAATATAATAATAACCACTAGAAGTCAAAATCCATGAATTTTGTAGTTATTTACCCACATAAACCTCTCTATAATATACTTCATATAATTGTTCACCTGCAGGGACCTTTCTATAATATCTTTATCACTAAGAAGATTTCATCCCACAAGGTACATTTAATTACATCTCCTTAACCAAGTAGTTAACTACCCACATGGAAATTTATAATTACATACTTTGGTTTAGACACTATCCACCCTTAAGGCCTCTCACCTATTTTTTTGTGTCCACTCTTAGAGACTCTCCCCACCTTAACTTAATTCAGTTTGGAGGATATCAACCCACAAAGAATATTATTGTAATATTATATTTATACCCTAATATAATCCCACCCATTAACATGAAACATCACCACCATACATCACATATCCACTAGGGATAAACATATCATCCACATCTTTATCACCATTATCATCATCTTCAATATCCTCAACATGTATCACAGACCAATAACACGTAAATATTTACAAATTTTATATTTATATCATATATGACAAATGTATTCAGACCCCTTCTATATATTTACATTCCCACCTTGGAAACCATGAATATAATGGTCTTAGGGAATATAATCACACTATATACATATATAACACTCCCACCTAGGTCTAACACAACATGATCCTAGATATTAATTCATTACCTTTCCATTATTATCATATAATAAGAATCAATAACTTCAAAAAACTCCTCACATTTCTAACACATAAAAAAACACCATTCAATAAAGACACACCATCCAACACATTTTTCTACAACATAACCTACATCTGTTCACAATAGAGGGGACTATCTAGGGTTTTTACTAAATTTAAATGGAACTAACACAATCAACGAATCACATTATTAACTCATCCTATAATAAATCAATTGATTGAACCATGTTGGATATGGTATAGACCCATGAAAAGGGGGAATTAATCATGTGTAAGTCACAGCACCATGTGTAACTCACATGCATAAAGTTTTCCTAAACTCAAGAATATGGCATGACCCAATGCCTATGTGTTATGATACCCTGTGTAAATCACTAAAAATTTGTATGTATCCATCGCTAATACTTAAATTTTTTTTCTAGTGTACAACATGGCCCCATGAAAAAATATTATGAGCCATTCCAGAAGTCATAAATCCACCCTCTCACAACTTAAACCATTTTAAACTTAATTTATTCATTTTGGTATCAAAATTAAATATTTGGACTCTAAAAATATTTTTAAATTATTCATAATCAATATAAAAATAATAATTTACACCATAAATAATTTATCAAATAATTCACATATGAATTATAAGAAATAAATAATATAAATTCATCAATTTTATATTCACATCCACCCCTTTTATTTTTCCTTTATTGATATACTTCCACCTTTATCAATTAAAAGTATATTATTGAAAAATTATATTTCTAATCCATTTACATTTTCATTTTACTCTATTTACCTATTCTAATAAATAATAATCATTAAAAAATTTTATTCATTTAAAATATTCATCATGAATATTTATTCCAGGAGTTTCATATTCATCTACCACTTAAAATTATAATTTAAGCATATTTATTTTCTATATTATTATGAATTATCCATTTAGAAGTGAAAAAACATGTAATTTTCAAAAGAGTTATTAAAATAGATGATGGTTTCATGTCACTAACACTGATTCCATGAAAAATGTTCATCCTCAATCCTCTTATGATCACTATTAACCATTTTTATATAATATATTATTCATTTACCTCCCTGATCCACTATGATACAAAGATACCGAGGGATTATCCCTTTTAAGAATAGAGAGAATTATAGAAGTGTTTGTAGTGAAAAATAATTTATAAAAAGTTAATTCCTCAAACTCCTCTACTATTTCCTTTCCATAACTCCCATTACTTTCAATCATTAAATTAATCTCCATCCCTCTAATCAATTATATAATTTAAATCTATCAATAACACCACATTAAATCCATTAATAAGGGATTCCATCATATAAATAAAATACTCGAATTCCACATCCTCTAATATTTCATGACATCACAACTATGTAAAATAACATACAATAGCCTCGTCATTTCATTTTATGAAAATAATCAATATAAAAATGAATGAATGAATGAATGAATTAATTAATGAATGAATGCATGATTTAGTTTAATTTCAATTACACTTGCATCAGGCATTTATAAAAAATTCCAACATCCTCATAAAATTTTCAAAATTCTACCCAAGGGTAAATAATACATCCCAAAACTAGTGACATAATAAAAATTTTATTCCGAGAAAAAAATTAAAATTTCTACCTTATTAGTAAAAAATACGTAAAATATCACAAAATTGGATGTTTTAACATTTCAAGTCTTTATATTACACACACATTTTTAATACCTTTATCCTTAAAAAGAGTCAAATATATTCATTAAAGTAAAAAAACCATATAAACAATTTCACTTAACTTTTATCATTACAAAACAATTACACACTAATCATAATAATAATATTTCAAAAAATTCCAGAAATTGTAAAAACATCAATGATTCCAATTCCAAAGTGATTTCCTCTATTATAATATGATTCCAATAATCTATGACTAAGGGAATATCTATTCCCTATAATAATTTATCTATATAATCCTAAATTTTCACCAGACACTCAAAAAAACACAGATCCTCCTTGATACCCACATTAATCAAACCAATCACATGTGAAGGATCATGATAATATTTCTGAGGATAAGACACATAAAATACATCATGAACCCTTTCTAATAATATATGTAGCACCAAATGATAATCTACATCACTAAATTACTCAAATACCTTAAAAGGTCCATGAAATTCATGTGACAAGATAGTTCCCTTTCCAAACCATTGTTTTCTATGTTTTGGAGAAACTCATAAGAAAAAATGATCTCTGAATAAATTCTCCAAATATCTCTTCGTACAATCCATATATTATTTATTTATACTATGATAAGTCCTCATGTGATCTTGAATAACATGAATACATTATGTCATATCCAACAACATTTTTAGACCAATAATAACAGTCTCACCAACCTTTACCCAATATAGTGGAGAATATGATCTCCCTTAAAAATATTTAGAAGGCATCATACTAATGGAGGAATGATAAAAATTATTATAATAAAAGTACACCAATGATAAATGATTTGACAATGATCCTAAAAAATCAAAAATATAGAACCAAAACATATCTATCATTTGTTCAATCATCCCATAGTTTAACCATTATTTTGTGGATGGAATGCAGTGCTAAAGAAAAAAATAAGTACCAAATTCATGTTACAATCACTTCCACATTCAGGATTTAAAATGACCATCATGATTGGATATTTCTATCCTTAAAATAAAAATAATATTCATTAATTCTATCACATAAATCTCTTACAATCTGTCCATTCATCTCTATTCCTTTATTGGTAAGAAATGACCCACCTTCATTAATCGATCCATGATAACCCAAATGAAATAAAACTCATTAAAGATATATGGGAACCCCCCCACATATATATATATATATATATTTGTTATCAATTTAATAGGGTAATCTCTTAAGGATGTAAGAACTCCACCGGAACATATTCTCCAACTTTATCCCACTATCACATAATAAATCAAAAAACAAAATCATCTATTGACTTCATTATCCTAGTCCATTAAAACTATTTTTTATAGGATGGTACATTTTTTCAACACCTAGATAAACTTCCTAATATGAACTATGGAACTCATGTAAAACCATTTCCCATAAAAACTTAGGATTAAATAAATTTTCATGAAATAACCCCTGATAATTCTCATTCACAACCCAATCATTGAAAGAATCTCTATTCACTCTTTGAATTATCTACACTTACACCTAAGGATCTCATAATTGAGACTTCTATACCCACCACATTGATGAAGTTATCTCTATTATCAGAAAAATACATGTCCCCTCACCAACCTTCCCATAAACAAGGTGAATATATGCCAATAACTTTATCATTTCCCATTTTTTCTCATCCTTCTAGAATATTTTCCTTAAGACTTCAAACTCAAGGAATTAGATACCATGTTAACTGTTCAATGAGTTTATGTGATCAAAATGTCATAAAAATTTATAAATTTAACCATCCTTCATTAAGAAAATTTTAAAATCCATATGTGAAAATATATATCTCAAGATCTTATGATTCATATAGACATTAAATCATTCTCTAATCAAATAATTCCTATAAAGTTTTAGCATAAGCATAAAAACCACAAGCTCCAAATCATGGGTTGTATAATTATGTACATGAGAAAATAACTACCTAGATATATAAATTATGATTTATCTATCTTGTATTAATAAAATCTTAAACATATATGGGATTCATCATAATATACCACCTAAAAAATCACCTATTTAGGTAATCAAATAACTAGAGAAATCATAAACCTCTCCTTAAAAAAACTAAAATTATCTTAAAACTACCCATATAAGAAAAAGAATACCATTTATTTTTAAATGTTTAAAATGAATTTATAATAAAAGGTTATGTAGGTAAAATACTCTTTAAATAACTACCCATGCCTAATAAACTCCTTACTCCCACAAAATTCTTAGTAGATTAAAAAAACAACCGCCTTAATCTTCATAAAGTATACTATTACACCATTCTCTAAAATCACATAACTCATAAAATTCACTTTACATGTCCATAATTTATACTAATAAATATTGCCACACACCTAATTCTTTCAAAGAAACTGGAATATTAGATTCTTTGAAATATATTCCCCAATATTCAAGTAAACTGAAATATCAACAATAAAGAAAACCATAGAATCATTAAAATAGGGTTGAAACACTCTGTTCATAATCCCCATAAACACATAAAATGCATTAATAAGTCTAAATGGAATCAATACCCACTCAAAATTAATATAAAGACTCTAAAATTTCAACTTAGTGATTTTTTACTCCTTAAAACTCACATGGTGATATTGGGATCATAAATAGATTTGTTCAAAAGAAACTCACCAATTTCAATGGATAATAAAAAATCATCTATTATAGAAAGAGGATAAGAATTTTATACCACCACATGGTTTAATCACTAATAATAAATATAAAATATCAAGATCTCATCTGAATTCTTTGAAAATAAATCAGAGCAGTGTATAAAGACACACTATGCTGAACAAATCCTCTCTCAAACTACTTATGAATATGAATCCTCAAATTTTGATTTTGTATTGGAATAATATAATAACCCACAATAGTAATAATAGAAACACCTAGATATATCTCAATCCTAAAATCAATTTATCACCTCAGAGGTAAACTTATTACCTCTTCTAGAAACATATCAATATAATAACTCATAACTTGAGTAAACACCCTTATTTTTACATTGGATGCATAAAGTATCAATATATAAAATTGAGATGTAATTATCTCTAGATATATCCATATCCATTCTAATTGTAAATCAATTTCTCCAATATACATCATATTATCCCAATTAAAATTAGAGAAGATCACCCTCTATTGATAATAATCGGTAAAATCTTGTATAAAGTATATCCAACCTATCTCAAGGATAATTTCATATAGTTGCATCTATAACAAAACTAGGCTTCCAAATAATTTATCTCACTCAATAACTAGCTCACAACTACACACCACATACAACCTCATATTACCTTCCATAGTAATAATCTACTCCAATGATATTTTAGTTTTATCTAATTAAATTTATAACCCATAAATTATGGAAGGGTTGATAAGTTAATGTTAGGAACTGATATTAATAAAAATAAAAGCAAGAGCGGATTAAATGAGAATCATACATTGAATGAAATTTGGTCCCAAAATGTTATTGAACATCCATAACTTGGAGTTTCCCTTTGTTAATTTCTCATAATTTTCAACCCCATTATCTACTTCAACTTCCTCTTTGGTAAAATAATTATTGGGATCCTCCAAGATTTCCACTTCTAGCACTATCTTATAATGGTGTTCCTAATAGTTATCATTCCAGATATTTATATGGAAACTGCTACTATGGATACTGATAAAACTAGTGGGGTGGTCTATTAATAGTCACACTATTCTCATTACTCCTTTAACCAACTTTAAATTACATGAAGACAATATGGTGATGTCTTGTACCCCCATAAGAGAGACATAAAAATCCCTAGGCCCCACTAGATGGTTACAAACTACCCACACCAAATAAATTTGATTACAGTAGAAGATAAATCTTAGTTCTTTTCAAAAACCATAATTATATAAAAAAATAAATAAAATCCTACTCTAGTTGTACTCTGATCAATAAATAGCCAAGAAAAATCTATAACATATCCTAACCTCATCAAAAAATATATCCACTACCTTTGGAATTTCCTATATCTCTATAAAATGACTCAATGAAATGATCCACAACTCCCAATAGACCTCAACTCTTAAATAACTTTAGAAATGATGAGATATTAATTTATCATTAGTTATAATATCATTGGAAGAATTCATAAACTATAAAAACTACACATCAAACACAATAACAATTTTTTGGGAAATATCACCAAATTTTTTTATCACTTGATTCTAAGAGTCTCTGATAAAAAATCAATCATAAATAACCCCTAAAAATAATTTCATCTAATAATACTCAGATCATGATCTCCGAAACATAATATACACCACCAATGCATTGATCCTTGAAACTAACTCATCACTAAAGGATTATCATATCCCATTTGGATAAAATAGAAAAATATGTTAACCTATTCTAACCTATGTTCCCACAACTGAAAATAAACCCTTTATACTTTATAAACTTCGTATTTTAAAACTCACTAAAGACTATTTTTCATGATTTTCCATCATTTGGATCTATCCTATTATGCATAGCAATATCTTCTTACTAAACCTCTTCTTACAAAACCTTACAATGGAATTATACAATTGATGTAACTTAAAATAGATAAAAAAAACCTCATATTAAGGATATATATATAAGGAAATTATAACCACACTATTACATCATTCACCACCACATGAATGATAACCCCATGTATAATACATACACAATCATTATAACCTAGACTACATTATTTATGAACCTACACCCATTAAGATACCATGTAGTTAGTATACTATTCCCTACGTATTGATTAATATGTTATAGATAATTAAATTAGATCATAGACCCCTTCTACATCAATCTAGTTTCTATAGAATAATTTATAAACTAGGTTCAAGTAATATTGTTCCCTCCATACTGATGAAATTTCTCACAAGTACCAGCTCCAAACTGTATCTTAAAACACTTTCTATGATACTATTTTATCATAACCTTCCCTTTATGGAAATCCACTTGATCCAACAATGAGTTTGAATGTGATCCCAAAATCTTATATTTAATTGTTTATGGTTTTTTGACCAGCACTAAGGGCACATCATCATAGATTTATGGAAGGAATTTCCCTTTATAAATGAAAATTCTACAGCACCATGAATAAAATAATTTATTTTACCAGCCATAATAAATGAATAATTTATATCAATGTATTTCATGTCATATAAATACATGATACAAGTGTCAATACAACCAAAACATTTGACATATCCATTATATTTCAAGCAAGGTATAATGAAATACTTCTCTGCCATTAAGTTTCTTGTGTCTAGAGCCATGTTTTCTAGACACCTTCACCAAATCTATCTATATAATTCAAAAAATAATATATAGAAAGAAAGGGTGAGTATATATTTATTATCTGTAGGTTTCACCCTAAAAATTACATGTATCCTTATGAATGAAACATACTAATTCATCGATGTGTGGAATAAATAAAACTAAATAATAAATCAACATCTATCTCCCAAAATTTAACTATCCAACCACTTCCATTCCATACCATATAATTATCTCAAATACTCAACCAAAAAACTTTTCCCTTCACTCATTATTACATAGACACCATAATAATAATAATAACCACAAAAACACTGATAAGAATCAAAAATTTATTCAACCGTAGAGGCCTCAGTATAATATACTTATGTAGTTTTCCACATGTTGGGACCTCAATATATTTTCTCCATCACTAAGTATCTATCCATCTACAAGGAACTTACTAAATAATTCTATATCAACAAGCATGTATTCTCCCATTGGGAACTCACTCATTATATATATTGGAATGGCTTCTATCCCCACCAAAATACTATCAGTAGTTTTCTAGGTTCCTATAGTCTAAGTCTCTCCCCATTGTTCCCTATATTAGTTCAAATGTTTTCCACCCACATGGGCTTTCATTGTATTACCATATGTCCACCCTTAGGGGCTCTCCCCTCCCTAAGTTCATCAACACCAATATATATCACATACATACTATATCTATCCATATTATCCATAAACTCATCAAATTTATGCTCCTCCTCTTCATCATAACTACCAACATCATCATGTATTATAATCCACTCACACATAACAAGTCAACACTTCCAAATCACTATCACGTATCTTAATGGATTGAGGTCCCCACGTTCTATTTATTCTCTTACCTCAACCACCATTCATATAATGGTGATAGAAGTATAATCACACCATATAAATATATACTGTTATCTAACCTTGGTCACCACTTCTATATCCTAGAGAGTAATTAAATAAATCACAAATATTCCTCATGCTTAAGGTATCTATAAGTACTATAACCTCATTAGATATCCAAAATATAATAAAGACCCTTTTCAACCAAATAATGCCATCCAGTATACCTTTATATATTCAAACCTCCATTTATTCATAGAAAAGAGGTTTATAATGGGTTTAATACTATATTTATGTTCTATTACCACAATCAACTCATCCCATAATCATTGGACTTCATGACCCATGTTGGATATGGAACGACCCCTTTGAAAGGTGAAAAAAAACTATGTTTAAATCACAAAAAATAATTTAATTTCAACTAGAATGTTACCCCAACTCTAGAATATGGAATAACCCCATGTATATATATAATCATCCCATAACTATGTAGCAAGATACCCTTATATCTCATTTCCAATTCATCCTCAACTATTACTAACACTTTGACACAATTTTCTAGTTATTAGCCTGAAACTCATGAAAAATTGAATGAACTATAATAGTTTTCGTAAATTCACCCTTATAACAACTTATACTATGAAGAACCCGACCTTTTTACCCTCTCAAATTAGTACCTAACCCAAATTTCCACATACATGAAGTGTGTTCCTGATCTCCATGAGCTGATAACTAGAATTGAGGCATCAAAAACCAAAGGGAATGATTTCACCCAACCTAAATCAAAAAACATGAAACAAACATATTTACATATGAAGGTAAGAAATATTGGAAGAAAAAAAAAATATATGTACTAGAAAAAGGTAATAAAAGAAGTGATATATATCAAAAGTAGCGAAAAACTCTCCAAGAAACAAGTCCAACAATAGACACTAAACCCAAAATATCTAATCCATGTGATAGCATGGGAGAACCCACACCATATCACCAACATATATTTTGAAAAAATTCATAGAAGACCTTGTTTCCACATTGTAGTGACACACCTTTCCCTACATCGAAAGATAGACAAAGTTATATGCACTTTCGAAGGGGTGCGTAGGGTGTGAGCTAACATGCTCAGTAGGATCGCACTCAGTTGTTCCATATTAAGTATCTGTATTAAAATATGAGAAATGATCAACTTTATAAGAAACAAATAATGATAAACAGTTAAACAGTTTTATATCAAAATGATGGTAAAACATTTTCCCCTTTCTAATAGTTCCAAATAATTCGGGTAAAAAATTTTCAAAAAATTTCATATACATCAAAGAAGTAAAATCAAATAAAAGCATGTGCTACATATCATATTAAATCCATGGAAGTAAAACATAGAAAATTACAAGAAAAAAGCACATGTAACATCATGACAAGGATCACTAGAGGTTAGGATATCTGGCATACTCATATCCAAAAATAGAAAATTACATGAATCAAGCCTCCAGACAAATGAATCAAATCTAGATAGACGTGGAACACCCCATGAGTGAACCCCCACAACAATATCTATAGACAAGTCCTATTACTACACCTTCCACCTAAGCATCCAAGGCTTCCCATGCACTACATTTTCAAAACCATTTCATCAATTTCATGATTTGAAAATCATTTCATCAATTTCATGATTTGGAAATGATTTCATAAATCCAATTCACAAAGGTTTGAAGATAACATTTATTTTTCCAAAATTAGGGAATAACAAATTTTCTAAATGTACCCATTTTCAGAGACACAATTCAATCATTCAAATTAATTTATATTTTTTTATAAAACTATATAAATAAAGGTCAACCAACATAGGATAGATATGGAAACACCTACAAAAAACTTGAGTCATGCATTCCCATAGTGTGATCCACTAACTAGAAAGGAACACAAGGTTAACAAAATATGCCTTGGGTTTGATTACCATGTCTTATAATTACACACCACAAAAAAAAATTACAGAAATGGTAGATCATAAAAAGTCAAATAACACACACCCAACTCAAAAAACAAACAAATTATCAACCCTTAAAAGAGCACACAATGGATCTAGAAGGGAAAACACAAAAAGATCAGCAGATCTAAAAACATAGTGCAACAACAATAGTTCAATCAAGGGAAATGAAGAAGTAGGTAGATCAATTACCTAAAGATATGCATAACAACATCCCTGATGATCAATCACTGAATGAAGAGACCCAGAAGGTGAGGAGATTTCCAAATTCACTTGGGGGATCTATTGGGTCGAGCGGGAAGATTCTATAGATGAATAAGAAATAAAATCATCCCAAAATTTCTTTAAAAATATCCCACCATAATCAATATATGGAATGTAAACCCTTCACATCGTGTAATTCACAATTTAGAAGTTCCCACAAAAAACATTCCACGTCAGATTAAAATAACATCCCCATCCATTTCATAATGTGTAAAATTTTTATGGTGTGTAAGATTTTTATTCCTTGAACCAAATTCAAAAAATCTTCTTGGTGACAATTACATGATGTGTAAATAATTCAGACAGTGTATTTATTATAAAGGCTGTGAAAAATTGAGGTTCTTCACAAAAAAACTCAAACAATCCCTGATTCTCTTCATACATGGGAGTCCCAAAATACACTTAATTATAGAGGGAGATGAACAAGTGAGATGAAATCACCTGAAATAAGGTAACATAATGTTAAATAACCCCCAACATAAGAATTTCCATCCCTGATAATTCATGTGGATGAATGATGTTTGGAAAGAGGTGAGGCCATTACACCCTCATCAATGACTCAAACACCCAATTCCCATGATATTTTAATCCATGTAACTTTAATAATATAACCAGCAAAATATTCTTTCCATGAAATTTTTTTACTTGAGATTCAACAATATCCACTCATTTCTTTATAACAAAAATGTATAGCTTCAAATTGATCTCTTTCTTACTCAAAACATGAGAGTGATTACAGTGGTATTTCCTAAGTTGTGATATGTGGAAAATATCATGAATTCTCATCAAATAAACCAATAATTTCAACTAATAAGAAACCTTCACAATCTGATTAGTGTCCTCAAATAGTCCAACATATCTCAAATCCATCTTTCCCTTTTCCTCCAAGCTGGTGGTGACCCAACCAATAAAAAACATCCAAGAAAACCTGTTGAAAAATAAAAAACTTCAAAGGATGACATCGATGATCCTCATACAGTTTATATTGAATTTGAGCTATAACCAAACACCAATGTATATCATGAATCCTCACTGATATATACTAAATGAGACTGAGTCCCACCAATGGGTCCTCTCCCACCTCTTCCCAACAAAGTGGTGATCTG